>CP094631.1:1754209-2070968 GCA_023657505.1 Camelina hispida
CAATGATTGACTTTGCTTCCATGTATGGTGTGAAAGCTCGTCCAGGAAACAAATGTGAGACTGGGGTTTGGGTTGGAGATAGAAAGATTGGTGCTATTGGGGTTAAGATATCTTCTGGAATCACTTGTCATGGTTTGGCCTTTAACATTGATCCTGATTTGAAGTACTTTGAGCACATTGTGCCTTGTGGGATTGCTGATAAGGAAGTTACATCTTTGAGAAGAGAGACGGATGCTCTGCTTCCTTCGGAAGAAGTGATTCATAAGCAGTTGATTACTTGTTTGGCCAATGCCTTTTCTTATGATGATGTTGTGTGGAAGGAAGATCCCTCGGTCATTTTGGACACCAAAGATGACGAATAATCTGGTTTGATTCTCTCCTCGTGATCTCCCAAATGTGATATCATCTTACTGGATCAAGCAACCCTATAAATTCTAATCTTAGTCAAGTTTGTATCTTCTTGTTATGCCTTCCAAAAATATTTTTTAAAGACAAACATTTAATTATGGATTTTCTATTTAAGATATGGTAAATAATAAGATATGCATAAATTTTATATTCATTGATTTTATTGGAGAAAAGAAAACTTATTTATTGAATCTGGCTATACATATATCATCTTTCATCACAGCATATAAAATTACTACTTCCAAGGAAAACATTTAGGCCCTTTTTTATCGAGCCTGCATGGACCATCAGGTTTTATATCCCATTTACATTGATCTTTACATATATCTTGATCTCTCTGAGCATCAAATATATCAAACTGTTTGGATTCACTGCCCCATTCAAAACTGCAAAAGAACAATGTTGACTTCCAAAAATTTGGTTGGAACTTGAATTCGTAAATTTGGTTGAAAGGCACCACGTGAGGTCCTAGATCGTCTTGCTTGGATTTGCAATGGATGGTAAGAGGTGGACCGCTAATCAAGTTTGTCATCGTGACGTGCGTATCACGCCAGAACGGTGGAATCTTGCCATGACCCGAACCAAACAAAAGAAACACGAACAAGAAAACAATATAAACTTTTTGTTGATCTCCCATTTGAGATATTTCAGTTTGCTATTTTTCAGACTGCTCTTGGAGTTGATTTTATAGTATTTTCAGTGCCTCGATCCTTGCATAGTTTGTACTTTGTAGTAGTAATGCCAGTTGACTATAGACCTATCAAAAATAAATGCCAAGGACTTCATTAAATACCATTTGACCACCAATTTCAACTCAGTAAAATGAGCATTTACTATGGTTTGACCCCAATTAAAAAAGAACAAAAAAAAATTGGATCTTAATGGATTGTGGTCGTCCAAAGACATGATCAAAACAAGCATATCTTTTAATTTTTATTTCTTTTTTACTCTATCTGTTTTATAAAGAGCGTCATTTTTATTTTTTCAATACAATTTTTAATATTAAATCTCATTTTTATCCCTACTATTTCAGCTTATTAATTAGAAAGAGAAATTGTTTTAGTGTATTTATAAAGGATAAAATAAAAATTTATATAATTTTTTTAATTTATGTGCATTGTGTCAAAATGATACTTTTTATGAAAGAGAACTAGGATTTCACCCGCGGTACACCGCGGGACTAAGTTATAAATTATTGTATTTTAAATAATAATTTTTAATTTATTTAGCTTTCAAATTTTCAATTAATTAACTTTTTGTCTAATTAATTTAGAATTTTGTTTAGAATTTTTTTTCTTCTTCTTATGTTTTATAAAGTTTATAACCTAATTACATTAAATTTGTTATTAGATAAAATATAAAATTCAAGATTTGTTTTGTTCTCTAAAATTAAACAGAGGTATATGCCTATATAGTACGTTGGAAAAAGGGTAAATTTCAACCCGTACTATTTCAAAAGTGTAAATTTCTACCCAGACAACAGAACTGTGTGTTTCTCAAAATCCCTAATTGAGGAGCAGAGACACGAGCTCAGTAAATAAGGAGGACGAAGATGAATGTATGAAACCCTAAATTGATTTTTTCCCCAAACAGATTCGAAGATTAAAAACGACGTCGTTCTGTTAAAGGACATGCCACATCAGTATCAAACTTGCCATTGTGTCATATGACTCAATCAAATTTAAAGGTTGACTAACGCTGTTTGAGTCAATGTAGGAATATGGGTAACGATTCGAAGTTTAGGTAGTAAAATTGAATTAAGTGAGGGTTTACGTTGAAAAACACATGGTTCTGTTGTCTGGATAGAAATTTACACTTTTGAAATAGTACGGGTTGAAATTTACCTTTTTTCCCATAGTATGTTAGTATATATTTTTATGTGTATTTTTTTTTTTGAAATATTAAGAATGTGTTATAGTATGTGTAATATATTGTAGTTCATATACTAAATAATTTATAAGTTAATTTTCAAAACTATGATTACAAATCTATAGTATATATGAGATAAACTAATAGTTTTAGTGTTGGTTTTATATTCTAAACCCGCCATGCTAGGCGGGTCAGACAACATATTCAAAGATCTTTAATCCGCAAAAACTCATCATATGAAACCCGTAAAAGTAATTTTTATTTTTAATATGTAATACAAAATAAAAATAAATCTATGAGCAAGCAATATCTTTTATATTTTATTATTCTTTTTTGAATAAGATATCAAATTGAATGGTAAATATGTTTGTTACCTTTTAGGGGGAAATCAATGCGTTGAGATCAAAAATCTCGGCCACAGATCCTCTTCCGAGATCGAAAATCAATTTGTTTCTTGGTTAGACCGATTGTTTAGGAAATTTGTGTATGTAGAAAATATTTTTTTTTTTGTAAAATTGAATACTTAATATTAATTAAATCAATTATAAAATTAATATTTAATGTTAAAGGGAGTGGTTCCATTTGTTTTGGAAATTTATTTAGGATGGAAAATCTTGTTTTCAAAAATAGAAACTTAATATTAATTAATTAAATGAAAATAAATTAATAATTAATGATAATGGCAGTCTTGTAAATAGGTGGCAACTGCAGGATTTATTTGCTAAATGTACTTGAAAAATGTATATATAGATGAATATTTTTTTTATTATTAAAACACCAAATTGGGTTTTTGGTAATTTAAACACAAAATTGTTGTCATTCTAGTTGTTCCTCAAGGGAGAGGGTCAATCTGCAATATTTTTTCAAATTTGTGTCAATCTAGTCTATTTTCAATTTTATATGGTATTCCGAACAAATAAAAAAAGCTAACAAGATATCACAAAGTAGTAGACAATTTTTTCTTTCTAAATCAATACAAATAATTTTGATTGATTATCTGAAGTATATTGAAAGAATCACATTTATATCAAGATAGAATGGATTCAAATTTGTCACACTACTAAACAAGAGATCTGATACGTAAGAAACACGGATTAATCGGAAAAAAAATCTAACATTGTCATGAGCATAGTATTGATAGTCCATGGTGGATCAAATATGTGAATCTTGTGGTGCCTTATATAAGACAAGTTTGCTACGTTGAAGACTATAAGACTACGCTCATAACTTTTGGCTTCATTTGTAGGTAACATTTGTTAGTGTTTAGGGTTTTACTTTTTTTGTGTGTGTTTAATTTGTTTTTGGAGAGCAATGTTGTAAAGGCTTCGTTACTTCTTAATCTTACATACAATATATTGAATCATCGCCACCTTAGGGTTTTCATAATTTCCAATTTTAGTAGAAAATAATTAGTTCACATTTTGTTCACTTCCTCCTTTTCAACCAATCAAAATCTTATATAATATTTTCTTTTAAAAATAAATCAATATTAAATTAAAAAAACAAAACAAATTAAGGAACAAATTATGTATACTTTTAATTAAAGTTAAATATTGACTTGATTTAAAATTTTACAATTAACCAACGTTATATATTGGTTTGACTTTATAAATGAGAATTAAGGTTTAGATTTTACAATTAGAACGAAATTATGCGTCGGTTTGGATTTACAAATAAGGTGATTAGGATTTAGATTTTATAATTAAAATGAAATTATATGTCGGTTTGAATTTACAAATATAGTGGTTAGTGTTTAGATTTTACAAAATTATGTCAGTTTGGATTTACATATGAAATGGTTAGAGTTTAGTTTTTACAATTATAACAATATTATATGTTGGTTTGGGTTTACAAATGAGGTGGTTAGAATTTATATTTTACAATTAAAATAAAATTATATATCGGTTTGCATTTACAAATGAGACCATGATTAAGGTTTAGAATATACAATAAAAATTATATGTCGGTTTGATTTATTAAAGAGCGTTTTGAATTTTTAGTTTTACAATAATATATACAGATTTTGTTTCTTTATTTTAGAAAGAGGTTAGAGGTGAATAAAAAGGTTCATCCCTAAGTATTGTCCATTTCAAAAAGAACATTTTATCTTTCTCAGCTAATCTTTATCTTCTTTAATTATATATTTGTTATATTGAAATTAATCATTCTAATAATATAAAGTTATACAGCAAAAACATGTGTTGCGCGGTTCATATTTCATTAAAAACAAAAACAAATATCAAACAGAATATATATGTATAAGCAAAAATATTATATTTATTGATATTATGAAATCTGATCATCTATATATATATATATATATATATATATATATATATATATATCTTCATCACGATCATATGAAATTACTTCCAAGGAAGACATTTCTGCTCTTTACCAAGCCTGCATGCACCATCAGTTTTTTATAGTCCAATTACATAGAAAACATAAAAGTTGATCTTTCGAAGCATCAAATATGTCACCAAACCGTTTGAATTGTTTGTCCCACTGGAAACTGCTAAAGAACAATGTTGATTTCCCAATATTATTCGTTTGAAACTTAAATTGGTAATCAAGCTGAAAGGCACCGTGTAAATTGGTAAACATAAATATTTAATTTACCAATGCTGTAGAAAGAAAAAAATACTGATTTTATTGAATCTGATAAGTGATATAACCTATATCTATATTTCATCTTTCATCAGATGATATGATTACTTATTCCAAGGAAAACATGTAGGGCCTTTTTTATCGAGCCTGCATGGACCATTAGGTTTTATATCCCATTTACATTGATCTTTACATATATCTTGATCTCTCTGAGCATCAAATATATTAAACCATTTGAATTGCTTGCCCCATTGAAAACTGCAAAAGAACAATGTTGATTTCCAAAAATTTGGTTGAAACTTGAATTGGTAAAACTGGTGGAAAGGCACCACGTGAGGTCCTAGATCGTCTTGCTTGGATTTGCAATGTATGGTAAGAGGTGGACCGCCAATCAAGTTTGTCATCGTGACGTGCGTATCGCGCCAGAAGGGTGGGATCTTGCCATGACCCGAACCAAATAAAAGAAACACAAACAAGAAAACAATATAAACTTTTTGCTGATCTCCCATTTTGATATATTTCATTCAGGTTGTGTTTTTCACAATGCTATTGGAGATGGTTTTATAGTATTCCCAGTGGCTCGATCCTTGTACAGTTTGTAGTAGTAATGTCATTTGACTATTGACCAATCAAAAAAAAACTGCCAAGGATTTCAAATAAAGTATCAGTAAAACACCATTTGACTAGCAAAACAGTAAAATGAGCATTTAGTATGGTAATCCGTTCGTATTAAGTGATAATCCGTTCAAAAACATTGCATTTGTTTTTGTTCAAAAATTTAAGTGGTAATCCGTTCGTATCTATGTCAAGTTCCTCTTGTGAAAGTGTAATAGAGAGAAGTGCCCTTGTTCTTTCTCTTGGAGAACATTTTTAATCCCAAGATGATCCTGTCAAGATCTGTTAGCATAAAATCTTTTTTAACAGTGTGGGCCGAGATAGCTACTGAACATACCTTATTCGGTTCCGAAGCAGCGGTTAGAGGCTTAAAGTCTTTGATCTTTGTTATGCCTACCAGAAAACGCGTCTTTCTTACTCTGAGCAATCCCATCATATATTTATATTCGTATTTTTATTTGGAGAGCAGTGTTGTTAAAGGCTTTCGGCACTTCTCAAAACTTACATACTACAATTTGTATATTGAATCATCGGCACCTTAGGGTTTGATAATGTCATAACAATGTAATTTTTTTGGCAGATTTCTCATCTGATGTTTATAGATTGAATTAGTATGAATTAATTCACAAAATAAAAGATTGATGCTTATATTCACCATCATCTGCCTGATTATAATCGTCGTCAGGCACGAGCTTTGACTCTCTGAGGAACACGAACACACCTGTTTCAGCCAAAAGAAACAAACAAACCAATTTAAAAGCAAAATCAACTCGCTTTTTATGGAAGTGGACAAGGGAAGAAAGACCACTGTTACCTTTTAATCAGTTTGATGTTGCTACTGTAAGAACGCCGGCGACTGTTTTTGTTCTGAATCTACTTCAACCTTGAAAAAATCTGAGTCAATAAATCATAGTCTTGGTTGGAACACACGAACACACACACACACCTGTTTCACTCAAAAGAAAAAACAGAAGCAAACCCGTTAATTAAGATTCCCATCTAATACAAAAGCGAAACTCTTATTTCAAAAGCAAAATCATCAACCTAATTATCAAATCGATTCATAGGTTTAGAAGAACATGAGAAGATACCTCTGACTTGTTCATGGCTGTTTGCTCTCTCATCGCCATTAGAATCATACGCTCTGAACTAAAGAAATCTTGAAATAGGTCCCAAAGTCAAACATAAATCCAATCTTAAACCTAGACTTGATCAAGAAAGAAAATGTGATAAATCTAACTTCGTAAGTCTTACCTCTTAAGTATAAATACCAGGTCGAAACAACGCATTCTCCACAGCCTTTTCATAAACCTCGAAGTAATCACGGAGTTCTACATTTGGATTCTCCACTTTAGACACCTCTGTTGAAGCTATATATACAAGATGTATTTGCATGTTGATTAGCCGTTGCCATTGTTTGAAGATGTAATCCCTGCAACAGTAAGAAAATGAGGTCCTTATCCATTATTAAAACAAATGCATCAAGCTATGAGTCTGTTCCAAAGTGATAATAATCTCTGATGGAGGGGCATTTACCTTGAGTTTGGCAGATGTGTACTTCTTTGTGGTGCAGGCAGAAGATGGAGCTATGGAGTTAATAGCTTGATTTGAGGAAGGAGCTTAATAAACAAACATCTTCAACTATCAGAAAGAGACAAGAGAGGACATTTGAGGAAGCACACAAGGGAATACAGAGACATATATATACCTTATACTTAGCTTCAAGCCTTTCAAACACATACAAGTTCTGCAAACCTGCAAAACGAAACATTAACCTGAGATTCTTGTTACACTGTTGATAAAAAAAAAAAAAAAAAAAAAAACACAACGTACCTGTTTCTTGACTCAATTTAGCTCTCTTTATGAATTAACAAATAAAACAGAACCTGCAATTTCAATAAACTTCCTTACTTTCAATGGACGAGTAAGGAAGACGTCTTGAGTCAAAGACACCTTCAGTTTTCAAGAAACATCAGTTTTGATGTTGTTACCTTTTTGGTCTAAAATCTTCTTCATTCTACAAACCCATAGCATATCTCCCATCTGCACAAAAATAGAGAATTAGAAGAAGCTTCTTTAATATATTTTTTTTAAGTCTGAATTATCACAACCAGCCTTAGTGAAAACAATTCTGAGATTATACTGGAAAATGTTTTCTTTCATACCTTATACTTAGCTTCAAGCTTTTCAAGCAAACCTGCAAAACGAAACATAAACCTGAGATTTTTGTTAAACTGCTGATAAGGAAAAGAACAAGAAGCAAATAAGACACAATGTACCTCCTTCTTGACTCCATTTAGCTCCCTTCACAGACCGTACCTCCTCTTCGAGTATCTGAAATTACATTACAGTATATAAATTGACAAATAAAGCAGAATCTGAGATTTAAAGCAACATGCTGACTTCAAGATTGGCAAATTAAAGTGGGCGAGAAAAGAAGACGTAATGAGTCAAAGATACCTATAAAAAGATGAATCAGTTTGATGATGTTACCTTTTTTGGTTCGGAAACTTCTTCATTCTTAAAACCCCCATAGCATATCTCCTATCTGCTCAACAATATAGACTTAGAGGACGTTTCCTTAATATATATTTTTTTAAGTCTGAATTATAACAACCAGAAACAAAATCTGAGATTATACTGGCAAATGTTTTTTTTCATACTGTTATTTCAAAAGCAAAACAGAACAAAATAAAGAAAAGCAGAGGATATTGAGATGTCTTACAGTGAAGAGGATTTTACCATCATTTGGGTCCACGACTCATCATCTAGAGAAGCGAATGTATGGATGATTGTGAGTTGCCTGACTTGTTCGAAAACATCAATGGAGTCTTTGCGTCGAAGATTGAGCTAAACTTCACACCTGGGCTCAAAGTGATAGAAGCTTAGCTGTCATGACAGGTGTGAAGGTTGAGCTGTCATGACAGGTGTGAAGGTTGAGCTGTCATGATGTGTCATTGGCATTTTAAAGCTTCGACTAACAACATGATAGAAGCTAAGAAGACGAGGGTAGATAAAGATCAATTGGGCTCAAAGTGCTAGATCTCCAGAGACATCATGACAGCTCAACCAAACCACACATTACCGTCCTGACAATACTTACCACATAAGCCCCCTCTCAGTGCTAAACCTTCATGCTTTCGTACGTCCTTGAAAAAATATGATTTATCGTCCTGTTTGGAACAGACACAAACCTGTTTCCTCGTTTCACCACCCAAAAGAAAGAAACAACAAACCCATTAGGTTATTAAGATCCCCATATAATACAAAACCGAAACTCTTATTTCAGAAAGCAAAACATGGACACCACCTCTGTAATCATAGGAAAAAAAAAAATTCAAACCCGATTCATAGGGTTTAAAAAGACACCTCTTACTTGTTATTACTCTCTTTCTCTCCCTCGCCGCCTTGTGATGGATTTGGTTTTTTTATGAATGAGATTGATAGTGCAAGCTACGTTATTATTATTAACACTCGTTTCCCTGAAGTATAAAGAAGCAACACATAAGAAAGAAAAGAAAAAAGAGGAACAACGCCGACAAGACAAAGACCTATCTATTACCTTTTTTTTATAATCGATCAGTTTGATGTTAGAACAGGCCGGCGACCGTGTTCCACTAGATCAACAACTTCTGCTGAATAGGACTCAGTACAAAAGCAAACTTCCTCACCTTGTTCATTTGTGGTAAAACCTCGAGGATGCGCATTGTAAATACTATATTCAACAAAGAAAGACACAAACTTTGACAATTTGATAATCAAAACAAATGGAAAAATAATAAACATGATCAAGAACAAATTTACACTTCTGTGTAAACACTTAATACTGACCTCCAGTAAGCTCCCGGATGATCATAAGCAGTGATCTACCTATGAGAGATACTGTACTTTGTGGTAACACTGTTATCGGTCTTAAATTGACAAATAATTCAAGAGCCACACGAACCTGCAACAGAAATCTTAATTTCAGATGAATCCAAAATACAAATATGGTATGGTCAAGAGAAAGAATTAAGAATGAAAGTTCTAGTTTATACCATACCATCCAACAGATCCGATATGAAGAACATCATTTGATTGCTTTGCCCCGAACCTTCGTCGTCCTTCAAACCATAGCTTTTCACCGATCTGCAAAATACAGAATTAGAAGAAGCTTCCTTAATATAGAATTAGAGTTGAAATCAAAACAACCAGCCGAAGTGAAAACAAATCACAGTCACATTCCCATCTAAAACTGAAACAACAAAAAAAGAGCAAATTCGACTCACTTTAGTGGAAGCGGACAAGGGAAGATGAGGTGATGAGTCAAGACCAAGAACCAATCTTACCTTTTAAAATCAGTGTGATGTTGTTAGTGTTACTGTAAGAACGCCGGCTACCGTTTTATGTTCTGAGTCAAATAAATCATCATCCAGGTGGGACGCAAACACACACCTGTTTCAGCCAAAAGAAACAAATAAACCGATTAAAAAGCAAATTAGACTCACTTTTATGGACGTGGACAAAGGAAGAAAGACCAATGTTACCCTTTAATCAGTTTGTTTTACTGTAAGAACGCCGGCGACCGTTTTTGTTCTCAATCTACTTCATCCTTGAAAAAATCTTCAGTCAATAAAGCATCGTCTTGGTTGGAAAACACGAACACACACACCTATTTCACCCAAAAGAAAGAAACAAACGATCTCTAATATCCCATATAAACAAAAGTCAAACTCTTATCTTAAAACAAACAAACTTCAGGCCAAGAATCGATCATCATATAGAAAAAAAACGAAAGCACCATGACTTGTTCACCACTAAATCGAACACTCTCTTAGTCTAACTGAAGACAATCTTGAAATAAGTCCCGAAAACTCAAAAGTAAATCCAATCTAAAACCTACAGTTGATGAAGAAAGAATGAGTCCTTGTTACAGGCAAAAGAAAACAGATCCATCAAGCTATAAGTTTGTTAATAAAGATGATAATAATCTTTAACGGGGGAATTTAGACTTGAACTTCTGTATGTGGTGAATTTGAAGTGGACAAGGAGTAAGACTCAAATGTCTCGAGGAAGGAGCCACAGATCACAACTCTCCGCAAAGATCCTAAAAAAATGGATTTATATCAGAAAGACAAAAACAAGACAATAGAAACAAAATTGCTGCAAAACATCAGTTGTCAATCAGACCTTAAATTCGCCATCAGATGATGGGAACGTCATAACTGCAAAACGAAAAAAAACATCCAAGAATCAGAAGAAGTAAACCAACTTGAGAACAAATATTGTAAAATACCAACTTTCGGAAAGCAAGTAACACAAACCTCCGAATCAGAGTGTCTCCTTCTAACTTTCATTAGGATCATGAAGAATCTGTTATGCTTTCTTACTTTAGTAAATCTGAAAATAAGTGAAAAGAAGAAAGAGAGAAGAACAGATTAACTTACCTTATGCAGTCTGCTTTGAATCTTATTCTTCTTCAATTTTCAAACCATCTCTCTGAGATAAAGAGACTTGAGATTCTTCTTATTCTTGATTCTTCATGTTTAAACTCTTGTTCTTGTCCATTGGCAAATCAAATGAGAATGAGAAAACTGCATCACAAAGATGAGATTGAGTTTATTCAACGAGCGCAAAAGTATGTGTATGTACCTGTGAGGATGAGGAGACTCCTTGAGCAGAAAAGCAATAGATATATATCTGAAAGAAAGGATTCTATTAATTATCCAAGATTCACAAAACAAAGCCCATAGACACTCAAGTGACATAGATGAGTTTTGTACCTTTTTCTTAGAATAAAGTTCAGCACACCGCTATGAGCATCAACATTAGGCCACAGGTGGTTCTTGACCTGAACAATTACAAGATTCATAAAACCAAGAAAAATCAGAAATCTGGTAGCACAAGAATGATAATGTAAAATAGTACCTTTCCCGAGCCTTATAATTAGTTCAATTTTCTGTGAACCAGTAAAACAAAAGAAAAGAAAGAGAAAGAACTGAGTTAAAACCTTAAGCAATACGAGTCTTCTTCTTCATTCTTCAATCCACCTCTGACCAGCATCAGGGGTACTGCTTCTTGGCTCCTTTGTTAAAACTCAAAAGTAGACAAACTCGTTACTGAGCAAACATAAACAAGAGAGATTTAAAGTAATTTAAAAAAGTGGAGAAACAAATCTCAAACACTCTCCAGAGGATTAACAGTATCACAGATTTGTAGTCGTCTCTTTGACTCATGAAACAAACGCCAATTCAATCTCCAGAATAGAATTTGACACATCGTTGTGTAAGACTGCAACATCTAGAGAAGGAAGAAGCAATAGCAAAAAACCATAAGAAAAAGTATCAGTTAGTTTCTCTATTGTGTGTAACGAAGAATGACTTTAAAGGGGATGAATTTAGACTCACAACTTAATGGAAGGGGAGAATTTGAATTGGACAAGGAAGAAGACGCACCACTAGTCTCGAGTGACCTCAGCAAATCACACATCACCAGCTGTTCCCGCATATGATCCTGAAAAAAAAGGATTCCATATCAAACTGACAAAAACAAGATTAAGGAGTAAACCTCGGAATTCAGAGAGGCTTCTAACTTCCATTAGGATCACTGAATATGTCTCTGTATACTGGTTAGTAAAAACTCAAAATCCAAGTGAGAGGAAGCAAGAGAGAAGAAGAGAGTTAACTTACCATGAAATCAGATGAACCACCATGGAAAGAAACAGCCTGCTCCTCCTCCTCCGATCATCACTTGCACCATATCTTGCTAATTCATCAACGATCCTGAGAAGAGATGGTGATGTATGTTGAATCAATGAAAAACAAAATCTAACGTGAATTTGTACTTACAAGAAGAGGATGGGATTTTTTTACCATTGATGTTGTTGTTGCTGTTGTTCGGATCATCATCAAACAAACCTTAAGCAGTTTCGAGTCTTCTTCTTCATTCTTCAATCCATCTCTGACCTGCACATATAGGGAATTAGAAGAAACCATATGTACATAGTTAATTTGCAAGTCTGAATTAATAAACAACAACTTAATAAAGAGAAAACCAGAAAACAAACCATAAATCACCAAGTTCTGAAACATCATTCATTCATCAAACCATCTCACCCCGATCTGCACATAGAGAATTAGAAGAAGAAGAAGAAACCATCGTTAATTTTATAAGAGACCCCTAAAAGACAAAAACGAAAAAACAATAAGATTTTAAACCTGTACTTGGTCGTCGTCAAAACAGATGAAGAAACGCCATGGAAAAGAAACAAACAAGCAACGTCTTCCGGCTCCTCCGATACTCCACTTGGCACCATATCCTGCTAAATTCAGCAAAAATACTCAGATTTAGAAGGGAAGATAAGAGAAAAACTCTAATAACTTACACGATGATGGGGAAGAAGATGACTATACAATTGAAGATGTCGTTGTTGTTGTTTGGGTAATCAATCGTAAACCCTAATTCTGCTCTGAATCTTCTTCATTCTTCAAAAATGATCACCGAACGCTCTCCGATCTTCACTTCTCTCTCATTGTTTTTTGGTTTTTTTTTCTCTCTTCGGTGAAGTTAAGAGTCTGTGTTATTTCTCAAATAAATGTTGTATTTATAAACACAACACAGATGTGAAAAAAAGAAATATGAAAAATTACATAGGTGCAAATCTATACCTCCAGAAGTATGTTTCTCTTGTTTTTTTTTTCATCATTCAAGTTTTGGAGAGACAGTTTGTAGTCACGGACAGCTGCAGAGGAGAAGAAAGCATCAGAACAACACAAAGAGTCATTATCAAAAAGAAAATATCATAGATTAAGTGAAAAATTACCTGTTACAAACCTCTCTGTTATGTTTTTATCCCGAATGCTACTGCAGCAACCATCAAATCAGCTGAAACGAGAAAGAAGAGAAAACAGCATCAGAAGCACGGTTAGTAGCATAACTTGGTAAATCTCAAAAATCCAAGTAAAAAGAATAAAGAGAGGAGAACAGAGTTAACTTACCTTAACAGCATGAGGCAATGACAAGTACCTTTTAGTTCAAAGGATGGTGCGATGAATTCTCTAGTGCCTTGTCGAGTTCCAACTTCAGTAGCACCTTGTTGTTCACCCAAAAAAAAAAGTGAGTATTGGTTAGAGGATAGAGATAAGCTTGTACCAGAAGAACATAAAGAAAAGAGTGAAATTGTGAGATGACTTACAGAGCAATAAGAAGAGGATGTCCTTTCCATCGTTTTGGTCCATAATTCAGCATCATCCTTAACAGTAATGGGAAGGAAGTGAACCTCAGCAAATTAAAGAAGACATCACCAGCTCTCCGCATATGATCCTGTAAAAAATGGATTTCATATCAGAAAGAAAAAAAGCAGACAGCATCAGAAGCAGGTTAGTAGTATAACTTGGTAAATCTCAAAATCAATGTAAAAAGAAGAAAGAGAGAAGAATCGAGTTAACTTACCTTAAGCAGTCTGCTCAAGTGATCTTCTTCATTCTTCAATCCATCTCTCTGAGATAAAAAGAAGTTAAACCCAGTCCAGGAATCGATTGCTAACAAGTGAGCAATGAATGAGACCAAGTTATAAGAGAAGATGTAAAAAGAAAAGCAAACCGAGCCCCACGAAGTTTCACCTTTTGGAGGTAATGCAACCTCTCGATGTTTACACTCTTTGGCCGCTCTAGTGGCAATCCAAGAGCCCGGGTACAAATCAGCTGCAACTAGAAAGAGAAAACAGCATCAGAAGCATAACTTGGTAAATCTCAAAATCCATGTAAAAAGAAGAAAGAGAGAAGAACAGAGTTAACTTACCTTAAGCTTATTATTGATGGTCGTTGGTTTTTCAACTCCTAAGAGGAAAACAAAAAGGACATATCAACAGTTGTTTCACTATATCGAAAAAGAGAGAGTAAATATGGGAGATTAGGAAGACAAACAAAAAAGAAGACTCCACAATCAAACCATCACCGAGAGATCTTAGTACCATAAACCACAAAAGGTCTTGCGCTTTAGCAAGTCATCATCATCATCATCATCTCCACTGATGCCTTTCTCTGCTAGTCTAGAGCAAATTTGACAATCCTTGAGGCTGATGCAACCAAACAAACAAAAAACATGCATACCAATAGTTAGCTAGCTAGAGACAGAAAGATAAGAAACAAAATAACAAGACATAAGCAAGTCTCAGCTCATGGCTGCAAACTTACCCGTCCCTTCATAGTGCTGCCTAGTTGTGATCCATCCTTTGACAAAGCTTGCTGAATTGCAAAAGAAGACCTGCATCAAAGAGAGAAAGAGAGTCAATGACAAGTACCTTTTAGTTCAAAGGATGGTGCGATGAATTTTCTAGTGCCTTGTCGAGTTCCAACTTCAGTTCCAACTCGTTACTAAGCAAAACATAACAAAAGAGATTTAATGAAATTAGAAAAGAAGTAGAGAAACAAATCTCACCGCAACACTCTCAAGAAGATTTAACATTATCATAGATAACAATATCATAGATACCGTCGTCGTCACCTAGAGAAGGAAGAAGAAACAACAAAACCATTCATAAGAAATAAAAGAAGATATCAGTTAGTTTCTGTATAGTGTGTGAAACGAAGAATAAACTTGAAAGGGGATGAAGAATTAGACTCACAACTTATATGGAAGGGGAGAATTTAAAGTGGACAAGGAAGAAGACGCACCACTGTCTCGAGTGACCTCAGCAAATCACACATCACCAGCTATCCCCGCATATGATCCTGCAAAAAATGGATTCCATATCAAACAGACAAAAAATTGAAACCAAAAAGTTGCAACAAAACATTAGTTGTCAGATGAACCACCATAACTGCCATTAGGATCACTGAATATGTCTTCTGTATACTGATTAGTAAAACTCAAACATCCAAGTGAGAAGAAGCAAGAGAGAAGAAGAGAGCTAACTCACATGAATCAGACTGAACCACCATGATACAACTTGCTCGTTCCGATCATCCTTTGCACCATGCTTGCTGAATTCAAAAAAGACCTGCAAAAAGAGAGAGAGAGATGTATGTGAGATCAATGAAGAAGAAATCGTTAAAATCAAACAGAAGAGGATGGGATGAATAAAACCCAAGAAAATCTTAGTTGTTGTCCTCCTCAATCAAACCATTAAGCAGATTTCGAGTCTTCCTCATTCCCCAATCCACCTCTGACCTGCACAATACAATTGAATTAACCATATAATAATAGGAACTATGAGTAAATAAAAGGAATTCGACTGAGGAAAAGTAAAACCCTAGAAATCAATTTAGAGATCAAACCCTAGAAGAAGTTGAGATTTCAAAGACGAGAGCCAAAAGCACCTGCGAGAGACAGAAGGAGAAGAAGAAGAAGAAACGAGTTAGCAAAAAAAAACAGAGGAAGAATCACCGAAAGATGAAAGCCAAACCCTAGAAGAAGAACTCACCCAGAGGCCGGGGGAGCGATAGTCATATAATAAACTTGCTTTCAAAACACACCTGCAACAAGAGACGAGACGCGTTAAGAAGAAGAACAAAGCGATGCAATTGGATTGAGAGACAGAGAGAGATACCAAACCCTAGAAGGATAGGAACGAAACCCTAGAAGAATAGGAACGAAACGAGATGATCATCGGTTTTGAAAACCCAGACTCGCCTAAGAATACACAAACAAAGAAGAAGAAGAAGAAGAAGAAGAATTGTGTATGTAGTTGAGTCGAAGCAGAGACAACAAAATAATACAGTGAAGAAAGAGTGTGGAGGCATTATTTATAGATAATGTTATTATGACGGTCACGATTAATTCACTAAAGTAGGGTTTCGACGGTCACGATTTTCACTTACCCTATTTCCTTTTTCTAACTTTCTTCTTATTGGACTGGGCTTAGTATTATTAATGGACAAAATTTAACCAAACAACCTTCATTATATGGGCTGAGTAAGCCTTAATGAGCTGGGCTTACTACTCCATCATAATTGATATATATATGTCTATTTTTTTAAACGTTGTCGTTCTTTCTTTTCCCTTCTTCGTCTTCAAAATTTCAGTTTTTTTACACAGCTCGCCTTCTTATACGTAAATCGCTGTTTTCCAAACCAGATTAAAACTAAGCAACATCCCAATGTTCTAAATCAGTTTACTTATATTATAATATGCACCTCGGTTTTATAATGTCATAACAATGAAATTTGTTTTGGCCGATTTCTCATCTGATGTTTATAGATTGAATTAGTAGTAGTATGCATGCAGCTTTTTTCAGATTGCTCTTGAGATATATTATAGTAATAATTGCCAATACCAAACAAACATGCAAATCAGTAGTAAATGAGCATTTAGTGAGACTAGATTCTGATCTTAATGGATTGTGTGAAATTAGTCGTCCAATGACCCGCCCGGGTACTATATTAACTTTTTATCTTGTTAAGTAATTTTCTGTTTCCATAAAGTGTCTTTCTAACAGTGTGGGATAGCCACTCAACATACCTTAGTTAGTCCGAAGCCGCTGTGAGGCTTAACAAATGAGAGACCAAATCTTCAAGACACGAAAACTGATTCAATAAACTCTTCTGAAACTCTTCATTCCCATGTTCATCTGACCTCAACTCGCTTACACCCTCGTTGATCCTCTTCACTCCATTCTGCAATAGCTCCATTCCCCTGCAAATTCCTTCTGGAAGTTTCCTTTTCTTGTTCGGTCGTTTCTCGACTTCTATTGACCTCTGGCTTCTTCCTTCTACAAGCTTATGCACTGTTGCCTTAACCTCGTTGCCTTCTTTCAAAAGTAACTCGACTTCCTCCTCCGAAGGTGTGACTGAGAGAAGCGCTTGTTCTTTCTCCAAAAACATTTTTAACTCCGACATGAACCGCTCTATTTTTGTTTCTTTTCCAGAAGGTATATCGAAGGCTAGAGCTGCATCTTCAGGTACGAATCTCCATAGCTGATTACAGCTCGTACGTGCACAGAAGTATCCAAACGCAGTAACCGCGTTATGAACCAAAGCCCAGTGGCGTTTTCTGAGAAGCATATGGTATAGTTCCCAAACCGCGCGGCTCTTTGGACAGGTTTCGGTTTCAGACATCTCGTATTTGCTAAGTCCTGACAAGAAGAGAGCAAGGTTTGGCTTGGATTTATGCAGATGACGACTGTCAGTTTCTGAAATGAAAAGCTTTTGAAGCTCTGTTATAACATTATCCATTTCTTGGCAAGTATATAGCTGCTCGTTTCTTGAGATGATTGACAGCGTTCCACTGAGAATCTCACTGTAATGATCCTTCCTCGTTTCATCTTTGGAGTTTCTGTACTTTTGAATGACAGCAACGATAAATTTCAGAGTTTTGGCATCAATCTCTGATATGCCTATGTTTCTACACAGAATAAAAACAACAACAACAAAAAATAAGGGTATGTCGTTAGATATTTACCCTGAAAGCTCACACAGTTTAGTTACTAAATATCTGGTTTTGCTATCTCGTGCGACAAGATACCCAGAGAAGTATCAAGAATGGATATCATAGTAACTTACAGTATCTGAAGGCAAGCAGAGAGTGCGAAAACTGGAGCTCCTAGCACAGTGTATTTGGAATAACGTGATGGTTTCTCATTGAAGTTCTTGATAAAGTGGATGAAATCTGCAAATATCTGTCTTTTCACGTCGTTTTTGATTCTGTCTGGCAAAAAATTCAGCGGAAACCCGTCTAATAACAAGGCTAGATACACATCTGGTGTAGAGTCAGATCTGCCCTCAGCAGAAACGTTCGTGTAAACTTGAGCTGTTAATGATTTTGGGCTGTGGGTAAGAAGAAAGCAGATGGACTTTGTAGTTCTTCTGAGAACGGAATCTGGACAAAGCGGTGTTTCTGATGATGACATTGACATCATGAAACTACAAAGTTTATCGATCATAGCGGCCGCCAAATCATTGGTGGCATGACGAAACCAGAAGCACCAGAGTTCCATCACTATCTGCCAACACAAGAAGTGAGGATGTAAGAGGTTCTGAAGTAGGAATGTTTCAAGCTGTTCCCAGGCAGGAGTTGAAGACAGTATAATCATAAGGGTTTTGAGAGACAGGAGCAGAGCTGAAAACATGGATTCCCAGATTATTTTCTTCCCAGAACCATCTGAGATTGGAAGCTGAGAAGAAAGGACTGAAGAGTAAACCTCTTTTTCTGTTAATATGTCGAGAAGCCAATGCAGCTTACTGGTGACAGCAAGTTTTGCATCTTCCTCAAGCTCGGAAGAATACCTCATGACAGACTGGAACAAGACAACCCGGGCCAGGAGCAAACCTCTGTCATTTGTCGTGGATTCAACAGATAAAGACAAGATATCTACCAATGATGTTTTTGTCTGAGAATCATGGCTCTGGTTCTTACAAACTTGGTTTGAGAAATCCTGTTCATCTATGAACAACAAATCAAGAAGTGTGATCCTGAATTCTTGTGTTATTTCAGCTGTGTTCAATAGTGCACTTAAAAGATCTACTGTCGTTTTCTCTAGAAGATCAGTCATTACTTCACTAGCCGTTTTGCCATGGGATTGTTGGCTCAGTGAAAATTTGAAAGCAGAGATCATCAAGGTGCAGAGTGCTATTTCCTTGAACACCATACACGCTTGGCTTGGAAACAGCGCCACAACTTTAACAGCATTGATAAGATAAAATTTCACAGGAAGAAAGACCCTTCTGGCTTCTGTTGCAGATATGTTATCCTTCGAGCAGGACCAAGCCTGAGCAGCAAATCTCAGAGACTCCTTGATCAGTGATATTAGCTTTAATATGATCTCTCCTACATCTACCCGAGATAACACTGTCTGTTTGTCTATCTGAAGCAATGTAATCACACCCTTCCATGATGTATTAAGAATGGTCACAAGATTACCACCATCTTTTGCAGCAAGCATACCCAATTCACTCAGAGATTTAACTCCCAGCATAATTATGCTTTCCAAATTACACACCTTGTTATCTTCCTCCATCCTTGCCTTTCCCACATTTCCATGAGTCTTGATTTCATTTGCGTCCTGATCCAAAGCTGGAGAGTACTCTTTGCACAGACGAACAATAGAGTCAATTACTACTTGTGCAGCCTTAAGAATCTCCGAGGAAAAGGATTCAACTTTCTGTTTCAGAAGAAAGGTGAAAAAGCTATTAACAGATGACAACAATGCATAACACTAATCTCAGCGTACGATAGGAGTATGATACAGTACTAGTAGCTACTAGTGAAAGATGATTTTCAGAGATACCTTGGCATTCAATATCACCTCCTTTATCAAATTCAGCTGCTCTGAAACAAACTTATGAACTGTAACAGCTGAGGCCTCGTCACTCAAGAAACATGTGTTTCCAATAGCAGTAAAACATGAGGCAGAAAAGCGAAGATAATCCAAAAGAAGCTGCAACACAATGATTGCAAAATTCAGTTTCCAAGAACCCACTTAGCTGTGACAGACTTTTTCCTTACAGGAACATCAAGCATCACTAACCGTAAAGAAAATGTTCGAATGCTCTTCCTCTTGAGACTCCTCCATCGACATTACAGACATATTTAAATGTTTTGCACACCATTGACTTACCTAGAGGAAGTAGAGTGAGAAAAGATAAATACAAAAACAACACTCTAAAATATGAGGTTCAGCAATAAGCAGCAAAAATGAAAAAAAAGACATTGTACCTTAATACCAAAAGCAAGAAAGTAGTGCGAGCAATCAGGCCGATCCAAAGCAAGATATTTTGAAGTCACAGGAAGAATTGCCTTGTTCAGCAAACATTGGCTAACGTCAAGACAAGTAAAGTCTTCCCAGAGTGTCTATACAACTGTCAAGGAATGAATACTTGAAAACATGCCATAACAGACCACTTAAAGCATGTGTATATAACTATCAGAACCCTAGTGAAAAACATGCAAATGAGCATCTCAAACATAAAGCAGCAGATATAACTTTCATCTCTAAAGTCCTCACTTTCATTATATTGAAACCAAACAATCACACACACAAAAATTCGATATCCACAAAAGGTATGTGAGTGAGAGGATACTGTTAAGCTCTCCACAAAAGAGGGGAAATCAGAATCCTCTTGTATATCTAACTGACTGAGCCGTGTGAGTAGTTGAACACGATTCTCAATAAGCTGTTGCACAAACAACCAACAGAGAATTATACATTACGCCGCTAAACAAAAAAACCTCAATCCAGACCAATAAAATTGAAGAGGAGTTGGTACGGAGAAACTTAATCGGACGGCAAATTAGTGAGAAATATCGTGAAACCCAAAGCAATCAGAAGAAAATTTCACGACTGATATCAAAGAGGATCCATCCGTTCGAAGCTTATCCAGGATAGGGTTCTTATAGAGATATAGAGAGAAACCTAGAAAAGAATCAAATCAAAGGTGGAAACAAAAGAGAAGCTTACATCAGAAGATTTGATTTCTTCGAGTATCTTCATCGCATTGTTCTCCATCGCTCACTCTCTCACTCTCTACTGGGAAATTTTGTTTTGGCGGTGTGAGAATCGTCCGCTCTGAGCTTCTTCCCGCTATCACTCTCTTACTGGGAAATTTAATTTGCTTTCGCTTTCCTTTTTTCCGATTAATTAAACAAAAATATTTTTTTTTAATTAAAAAAAAGTGGAATATGAAAGATATTTTAAGGCCCGTTAATATCTAATTGGGCTTTTACTCGGCGGTTATCCTATTCGGTCCACACAATTCAAATTGAAACCAAAATCATATCTCACAATATATATTTACGTACGTGTTTGAAAATATATATTGTTTTCTTTTCTATTTTTCGAGTTTTGCTTATGTGACTAAAATTTTTCTAGTTTTTTTAGTTATGTGATTTAACATAATTATATAAATACCAAAAAGAAAAGATTAAAAAAAAAAAAAAAAAAAAAAAAAAAAAAAAAAGCTTGAGAGAGTTGTAATAAATTGCATTGCATGAGATGTAAATTTAAGTTTGAGACAGCGAAATAGACGACGATGGAATGAAATGGGACTACAAGTGTTTGACATGCAAATCGTATCTTCTTTATTTTGTTGTCCCTCTCATCCCAAAGCAATTATTACGTCATTTATTAATGCTTACATTGTATGGATTCTTGCTGTCTTCCCCCACAACTATTCTAGAGTCTTTTTCTTATACACTTTTGAAACAAAGTACTAAAAATAAATCCTTGTTCAAAATAAATTTACAAACTATGAAACCCTGCTTGCTAAATAGCGTATGATCGTTCATTATACTTCAGAATTCATTCGGTCTTTAATATACATGTCTATATATTCAAAGTATGAATTAAGACATTTCAAACGTATACGTACGTACTGTGATGAATTAAGACATTTCAAACGTATACGTACGTATATTCAAAGTATGAATTAAGGTTTTGTAATTTGATTAGTTTTAAAATGTATATACGCTTTTTATGTATAAATATAGAAGCAAGTTTGTACTCCTTCCGTTTTTATATCAGTGATGTTTAGTCTTTTTGACCTTCTTAATGTAAATATTTTATTGTTTTCACTTTAACCCTTAATTATCTTGGTTCTAAACTCTTTTTGAACATGCGAAAATAGAAAAGGAGAGAACCTCATTAACCAAAACGATTAACACATAGAGAGTTACACCTTACATAACGTACGTAAGACCCGACATCGAAGCAAACATTACAAAATGAAAACCGAAACGAGAGAATAGATCACAAGTTACACTAATGATCACCGAATTATAAATAAAAAAACAACAATAACATCCGAACTAAATAATTATTCCTTAACCAAACCCTAATCAACAAAAACTCTCTACTAACATTCTTCTTCATCAAGGATGTGGATCGATTATACCACCGACCACGCCGTGTCCACCTCCAATACCGCCACCAACACCGATACCGCCTGCCTTGCCGATACCACCACCAACACCGATACCACCTCCCTTACCGATACCACCACCCCCAACTCCGCCTAGACCGCCTACACCACCAATACCACCTCCTTTACCAATACCCCCGCCTAAACCACCCCCGGCTCCACCAATACCGCCAACGCCGCCTCCTACACCACCTAGGCCGCCAACACCGCCTCCTGCTCCGCCTAACCCGCCGCCTATACCGTGAAATCCACCGATTCCAGCTGCACCGCCTATCCCACCATATTTACCGATCCCACCTAGACCACCGATAAGTGGCATCCCTAGACCTCCCACGCCGGCAACACCACCAACTCCGGCGAATCCACCGACTCCAGCGACTCCTCCGATGCATTTTTTGTCGCCGAGACTCTTTGGTGGTAACTGATCAGCTGCTTTTGCATGCATGGGTATTGTTGCTGTATCGTCATGTGTCGTCGTCGTGCCCTCGTCAGACACTCCCGGCACGTGACGAGCACGTACATAGATGAACGACATAGCAAGCAGGACACAAACGACTGATAAAACTCTCGACATCTCTCTCTCTCTCTCTCCTCTCTTTTTTTCTCTAGATTCTATGGAACGTCTTGTATGTTGTTGAGGTTTTCTAATGAGTTTCTTAGGGTTTATATAGCAAAATGTAAGGTTGGTGACAGTTGAAAGTCATAAATTTGGCTATGAACCCAATTTATAACATTTTTTTCCTTAGTAAAGGCTGTCTGATGATACAACTATGCCATGAAAAATTGATTGGTCTAGTTTAAATATTGATTCATTTTTCTTTTTCCGTAAACTTGTAATTGGCTAGTGACTTCATGTACTACAGCAAGCGAGTCATTTGAATTTTGAACTAAAACTTAATTAGGTTATCATAATTTTTTCTTGTTTAATTAGCCAATTAAATTATACGAAAAAATTTTAATCTTTTGAGGCATTTGACGTTTCAAAAATTAATTTCATTATTTTTTTGTTCATATATATAACTATTGACATACGTTAGACAATAGACAATATATAATCTATTACTAGCGAAAAAACGAAGATCGAGTCTATAGCCGAACAAAGGGGGGGTTTGAGAAAATTAGTTTTGTTAAAGAAAAACCACAAAAAAAAACCACAAAGAACCCTATAAATGCTCATAACCGGACAACTCTGACACTTTCATTAACAATCAGCTGGTAAAACAAAATAAAATATATAAATCGGACGATCATAATTGAGACCGCGATGGAAGGGACAGTTATATATAAATAAAGCTTTTAATTAGAGTTTGCATCTTAAGATTTTGAACCAAAAATTTATACTCTGTGATCAACTTTAAGTACTATACTCTCGAACGTTCAACAAGCTCATACCTGTCTTCTACGCTTTGCTTCCACAAAGGTTATATAATGCATGCATCAAGACTGGGCGAACTTCTGATCTCTAGTGGTAAAACGGCAAGGAGTTTGCCACTGCGTAGGGCATTCGTTTCAGCGTCACCAAGGCCCTTACAGGTGAGAGACAACGGAGACCTGTCCTCAAGCACAGCGTTTTTTTTTCTTCTTTGTAAACCATGCATGAACCCTCTAAAATGATGCGTTGTTGGAGAGGAGAGGCAACAAAAAAAAAATCCACCGTCTTAGGTCTAATATGTATTTCTAATAATACATTTTGTCGTTGTAAATGAAAAAGGGAAAAGAAGAGGCAGAGCAATGTCAAAAGGTGAAAGAAGCAGCAGAGGCAGTGAAAGAAGGAGCAAAGCAAGTGAAGGAAACCACTGAGTACATCCAAGATGTCGCTTCCACTACGGCTGGCCGTGTAATTAACAAAACACCACAGTTTTTCATAGATTAATCGTGATTTAATTTGATGATATTATCTGATTAATTTGATCAATCAGGTGACTAAGATGACAAAAGATGTAACGGAGAAAGTTACTGAGACGACGGATACTATCACTGAAAAGGCTAAAGGTTCTGTCTCTGGCGTATTAGGCACTGCCAAAAACGCTACCGATATCATCAAGAACAAGATCCTTGGTGATTAGTTATTACAATCCACCCATATTATTTATGCATGTCTCAATAAAGTAATATTCAGAAATGTTAAAGTTTTGATTTGGTAATTATATGGGTTAAAGATATATCTGATTAAAATCATAAATCTACATGAAACCCTAACCAGTCTTTATTGTATTTTGTTTTACTATGGTAACAAAGTCTTTGAAAAAAAACTATGAACTGTTACAAAACCCCATTGGAAAAGCTCTGGACTATGTAGAAACTTTGTCTCAGCTTTTCTAGCATAATGATGTAAAATAAAAAATACTATGTGCAGTGTCTTTAGAGGTGATTGCGAGCTTCGCGATGAAGGAGGAAAAAGACTGATGTTAATTGATTTGGTTGGGTAAAGCCATAAAGGTGATTTATGATTGGATTTTTTTTTTTTTAATAATAAAACGTGTTATCCACCAGTGTATATAAATCATTGGATTTTAAAAGTGATATCGTTTATATTCTCAAGAGTTGTGAAAATGTGATGTTTCAGATCATTTACAAGGATATTTTTTGACATAAAATCTAGCAATGTTAACAGCCTGTTAGAAAGAAAGAAAAAAAAAATGCGTTTTCATATAAATCTTATACTATAAAGCTATATATTTTACGGTTTTACCATAGATAAATAGTATCTTTAATTTGTCTGTTAAGTAAATTATAGATAATCATAATTAGCCTGAACGAAAGCCCTAATGAGTAATGATGGTGGAAATAAAAGGTTATCATTATTTGTCGGAACATTTTTGCTTGTTGATTTCGAACTCTTTTGATTTTTCTTGTCATGTGTGTGCACATGGGAGTCGATTTAGCGTGTTTTAGGCTTCTCTTGCTTTTTTATGTTAACGTACGATCTACTTTTCAATGCATAAAGCCAAATAAATATAGATTTTAGATACGCTAATTTTTCTTCCCAACAAAAAGATATGCTTTTAAGTGAAAAAATATATACATTACCCCAATTCGATTTCATATTATACGTTTTTCGATTATGGATTTCTCGCACCAAACAATACTTTTCAATAAAAAAAAAAAAAACTGATATTCTTATATATCTTAATATATTTGATTACTTTTCTAAAGTTACAGATGATATGGAAAGCATATTGAAAAACAGTTCTAAGTGATAAAATAGCTGGCTATTTGAATTTAATCAATTTATAAAGCCCCAATTACTAATATTGCTTGCTTGCTTGCTTCAATCGCTACAAAGTACAATCATGACAAGTTACAACCACAGGGGAAATAAAAAGCTAAAACCCAGCCAACAAATATAATACAATGAAAAGTAGAAAGATTCACAAATCATTAGACCCTATATTAAATTATAAATCTCAAAAAATTACATGAAAAAAAAAAAAAAAAAAAAGAACAAGAGATAATATATATTCTTGTTTCTATGGGTAGACGACAGAGATAGACGAAGAACAATCTGAGTTGATCAGACAGAACCAACAACAACACTTCGGGGATTTCTCTTTTACATGAAAGGTTGTTTTTTTCTGTTTTCCCTTTTTCTTGTGTTAACTTGCGGTTGAAGCAAGCAAACCCGAGGTTGAGAAAAATCGACACAAACACACACACCGAAAAAAAAAAAAGATAATTGGCTTTTTAAATGACAAATGTGTGAAAATGTACACTTTTGTCTGAATATAATGGAAGGTGGTTTTGAATTTTGGTGGTAATGGTCGTAAGTGGCAACTATGATGAACATTGACGTCCTCTGCGACAAGGTAGAGCTCCGGCATCGGAAGTAATGTGTCCGACCAGTGAAGAAGATTTCGCGGAGAGACTAGAGGCACGTGCGTAGCTTCCGGACGCAGCGGCTCCTGAAGAAGTGAAGTAAGCACCATTCTGAAGCAAATCTCCTTCCGATCTCCAGTTCCATCCTTTCCAATGACTAGCCGGTGTGTCCACTCTCTTCGTGACCTATCAAACATAACATTCCAACATCATAAACTCACACTCACAACATCATCACTCTTTGGTTTTAACTTTTAACTGATATTCATCGAGTTATTACCTCTTTAGCAAAGGGGTTTTTAGGGGCGGCGTATCGGTTTCCTTGGCTATTGATTGTCGGGTTTGCGCTTCCACCAATCGCGTACATTTCCCAGTGAGTGTAGTCGTTGTTCACGACGTGGAAGTACCCGTGTCGACACCTGCAAGAAGAGTTGTAATGTTTAGAAAACATAACACAGCATACTCAAGAAACAGAACACAAAAGCAGAGCATACTCTGTTTGTGGTATGTCTTTTACATTACCTCGGCATCCTTTGAATAAGTCCGACTCCAAAATGATTATAAGCAATGGTCACTTGCATAGCTTTGTCCCTCATGTACGAATCGCTATGTCCGAGCAACATCACCTGTAATCAAATCACATCATCAAAAAACGAATCCCGCCAAAAAAAGAAGAAGCTACAATTAAAAGTAACAAAGCAATAAGACTTACCTCGTTGTGGTGAGTTAAGTGGTTGTTAGAGATGGTAATCGCGGTTGAACCCATGACTGCGTCGACGAGCCCGTCAGCGCAATGAGACAACGAGTTATGATCAATCCATACATGACTCGAGCCAAAGATCGAAATAGCATCACCATCCGCCATCGTCCTCCACCCAAAATGTGTCTCTGAGCTTCTCACCATAGCGTTACCAGTCGGTCTGCAATCATGAATATGTAATCCGTGGACGATCACGTTCGTTACATACTGAATCGTGATGCAACCGCCGTTAGCGATGTGAACGTTTGCGCCACGTCCATCGATCGTTTTGAAGCTGTTAACGATGAGCTCTTGTTTCAACTGAATCACCATATCGCGTTTGAAAACGATCCATAACGGTCTGTCTTGGATCACGGCGTGACGTAATGTCCCAGGTCTAGGGTTAACCGGGTTGTCGTCTCTCGGATCAGTGACAACGTAGAAACGACCGTCGCGACCACCGATGGCGTTTCTTCCAAACCCGATCCCGCAGTCCGCTAAGCGTTTGCGGTTCTTGTGCCAGTTGCGATCGCACCGCCAACAGTCGTCGATAGGGTTGCCTGTTCCGCAAGTAAAGTAACCTAGCTTCCTCCTCTCGGTATGGTTTCTCAAACTCCTGTAGAAATTAAGAAATCATATCCGGTTTAGAATCGAGTTCTAATTTCATTATTTTCAACCGGATCTCATCTCCAACCATGAAATTAAAAAAAAATACAAAATTATTTGAGAAAACAATCAAAATCACATCAGAACATGAGCACATGGTTGATGATAAATACTACATATATATATTTTTAGACTTTTTTTTTTTTTCTCATAGACGTGTGTCGGTGACGGTGACGGTGGGATTAGGTTCTCTGGCTAAAGATTCCTGAAAGCCAAACGACGTTAGAGAGAACCGTTAAACGAGGACAAACAAATAATCACCGTTGGATAACGACGATCGAATCCGTCCGTTTTAACGGATACCGTTTTTTTTTTAACCGTATAAAGTAAAAATTGCTCTGTTACGACCACATGGGGTACTGTCCAAAATGATTAATAAACATTTCTTATTTCTATTTTAAAAATCCAATATATATAGTATTTAAGGATAAGTTTTTATAATAATTTGATTGTACGTATTTCCAAAGTTAAATTTAACAACTTCCTAGTGTACAGTGTACTACTAAGCCGTATACATATGGCTGGTGATATGAAAAGATATTTATTAATGTTGGGAGAGGAAATAATATTTAACTTATATGTATATATATGCAATAATGCGTTGGACGCGGATCTATCTAGTGTTAGTGCATGTGGTGCTTGGAGTGAAAACAGTCTGCTGGAAAGTATTAATTAGTTCAACAACAACTGAAAAACAAAATAGAAAAACAAAACGAGCATTCTTATAAATAATTTAATACTGTATGAAAATACTATAATAGAGAAAAGATAGAATGAATAATACCTTTTAAAAATATCAATGCATGAAACATGTAGTAGGTGATAATAAAAATATAGATTGTCTTGTATAAAAAAAAACTGACAGAATTAATGAATGCCAATAGTTCACGGGAATAGATCTCAATAGTAGCAAGAATAAAGTAATCAGCATACACTATATTTGTCATTGTTATAATAGTGTGTGAACGAACATGGTGATTTATAGACGAGGTATAAATTATATAGTAACCAAAAAAAAAATGAAATAAGTTGGTTAGAGGAGAAATAAATGTGACAGCTCTTGTAGGATAGATCTTGATTCAACAACAATAGAATGAAACAAAAGTCACAACACAAATTTTAAATGAATAGGAGGACCATACCCAATATCTCTTGTGACTTTTTCCCCCATTACATGTTATATATATCCCACATGATATTTTTTAAAAAGAGGTCATAATTAGAAATGAGATGGAATTAGTACTTACATTTCAGTCAAGGCGAGAACTTCGTCCGCTACTTCATCTGGATTCGTCACTGCGTGTTGGTTCCATTCGTCGGATCTAAATTATTTCAGAAAGATCATCAGAAACTATAGAATCTAACAATTGAGAATCTAGAGAAAGCTAATGATTGAACATATATGCGAAAACTATAACAAATGTTTTGAATGTAATTATTTATTGGAGAATGCACTTTGCACACACTACACTAAGTTACACTGCTCCATAAAATTCGCTATCCGGAGAAACCGTTAAGAAAGAGAGAGAGGTCTTCGACAGGACATATTAAAATGACTAAAATAACACTATAGAACATTTTCAACGTATCGCAATGTGGGAGGTCAAAATGGCAAATGGGTAAAATAGCGAAACAGAGTCCAAGTGTGTATCTACGTAACAAAGTTGACTGTATGCACATAAAAAAAAAGGAAAAAAAAAGCGGAATGTACGGTCTAGATCGTTGGATCTAGATCATAACAAAAAAAAGCAACGGCTCGGATGATTTTGTTTGAAGAGGGAGGGAATATTGTTTGTATAGTAGAGAGAGATCGAAAAGGCTAAAGAAACAAAAACTATTTTCTCTTGTTTATAATTTTGTCGGCTGAATAGAATTAAAACAGTAACTTAAAAAATAATTTTATATTTTTGGAATCCAAGGGAAAATGTAGCTAGAGAATGGAAAACTACATAACGAATTATTATTAATGTGAATAATCAAGTTTTTCTTTTAATTTTGGAAATTATACTTTGGAATCTTGGGAAAATGTAGCTCGAGAATGAAAAAATATAACTAATGATCATCTTTGTATTGAAAGAAACAGAGATCGTAACACATGAATGTTATTAAAAGAGAAGAGAACAAACCTAGGGAGAGATGAGATCTTGTTGTGGTGAGTAGTGTTCTCCATTGCTCCGACGAAGAAGAGTAGACACATCATTGCTAAAACCCATGTTGGAAGAAGAACCACCATTGGAGCGGAGCCTGAAGTTAGCTAAGCACAAAGTCTTTTTTAAGTCTGTTCCGAGAGAGAATGTAGAACAGAGGAGAGAGAGCTAAAGACAGTGAATGTACGAGCTTGGAGATATATTGGGCCTCTTATAGAATCTCGGGGGAGACCAAACAAAAAAAAAGAGAAGAGGACACCAAAAAGAGCCGTTAAGACGGCCGTTATGTATCTATACGGCGTCGTCTAGTACAATTTGATTCTTCTTCGTTTTTTTTTTTTTTTTGCTTTATTAACGTGATTGATATCATTTGTTAACTCCGTCTCTCTCTTTTTTTATTTATTTACCGTTCTAACCGCCACTAACTGCTCAAGCGTGTGACTTCTTATAGACCTCGACACGCTTATACATTTTTCTATTTTTTTGCCAACGAATTCTTTTTTTTCTTTGCTTAATTGTAAATGTAATTCTTAAGTTAACAAACCAAAAAAAAAGATAAAGAATGTAGATATCGAACATTTTCAAAGGCAAAAAAAAAAAAAAAACTGCGTGTTTTGATTTTATCAGAAGGAATAAATACTAGTCTATTTGTGTAAATCATGCTAATTAAACACCAGTCTTTATAAAAGGAATATTTGTCAAAATCTAGTGAACAACAAGGAATATCACATACTGTATGTGTAAATCTAAAGTTGTACGCAGATTTATTTTTAACAAGTTTGTTGTTTTTCCCTTTTTCTTCTTTTTTTAGTAACCAACTTTTTGAGTCTTTGGTTCATAACTCCAAAAGAATCAAACTATAATTTTCTTTTTTAATGTTAAAGAAAACTATAAAAATTTACCCTGTAATTCGAGTAATTATTGACATAAGAACAACTGAATGATTTCGAATTTGACAGACAAAAAAAAGCTAATTGGTTGGTCTTCTAACTGATGCTTTCACTTTCGCATTTACAGTAAGTGAAGCAAATAATGTATATATATATATATATTTTTTTTTTTTTACCTGTTGTAGTGACACATCATCAATCAAGAAAGATACGGGCAAAGAGAAAGAGAGAGCTTCCGTACACGGAAACCAGTTGTCATAGTTTCCTGCTGAATTAGCGGGTCTCACTATATACATTGGACTGTATTTATTAATACTACTATATAGTATAGTATAAATAAATATAATTATAATTTTCCGTTAAAAATTCCATGATTCTCCGAGGCGGTAATCACGGGCTTAGAAAGAAAGAAAAAAAAAAACGAAGAAGATGAAGAAGAACTTAAAGAATACGCGTTGAGGTCGTTGACTACCCAAGTTAGAATTTTCAAACTGTTCTCACTATATTAGTTGGAAGCTGGGGGGTGCCTATCTCGCTCAATTAATTTGGTCTAATCGGTTAAACTAGAACCGGAAATTTCTTGTAATGTGAATGTTCCTTTATTATATAGTAGTACTAGTATAAAAAATAGTTATTGCTTTTGTTCTTCTCACAACAACAAATAATAGCATTTCATATATACAGCATAAATAGCTCTCCTATACGCTATACTTCGATTATAGCACTGTTTCCATATACTCTGGTTTATTGGAAAAAGCACTAAATCTGAACTTATACTACTAATGATTTTCCTCGTGATATTAAGTTTTCTTAAGTGCATTGTATTTAAATAAATCTCCAATGATTAACATTTGGTATTTTATTTACCTTTTGGGAGCACACATAATGTTCCCATGCAACAACCCAAACTCCTCTCATCATCATGTCAAGTTTTTTTTTTTTTTCCTTTCTCACGCTTCTCCGAATTCCATTTTTACCCTCAATCCCTGCATTACTATACATTTGGACGTACCCATGATATCATATTCTCCAATCCAATCCTATCCTATCCAGAATACACAAAAGTTAAAATAAAATAAAAAAGTCAAAATTTTCTACCCAATCGAGCTTTTAAACTAAGAACATTGCAAACGTTACGACTGTCTCTCAACCCACTCCAACTCTGTGGGTTTCCATCTTTCCTTCAAGACTCAACTAATTTTGTAGACTATATTGTAAACTAAAATGGTAGGTTTTTACTTTTTAGGCTTCGGAAGAATATATAATATATAGTTAGAATTTCTAATAGATTGTTAAAACAGTTGACTATTTCTAACTTACCATTGAAGTGAAAGATCATATTCATGAGTACGACGTTGTATTGGATATATATATTTGCTCGCTAGGTAACAGAATGATGATCTAACGTCATGCTAACGATCAAACGGTTCAGAAATCAGAACCTTTTTGTCTCAGTGAATTATACTCATCTCCGTTTTTGTTACACTTGACATCTATTATCAGTTAGGGAAACATCATTATTGATAAACTGAATTTGTAAACCAATTAAATTGTTTCTACTTTTATTTATGTATTATTATTATTTTTTTTTTGTATCGAATGACCTACCAACTAAAAATCTTAAATCAATCGAAGTTTTTTTTTTTTTGTATTTTCCGCTATATAATATAATTATTTATAGGCTAAAACGTAAATCAGTAGTTTGTATTTTGAATTTTGTGTAAAGTGCATATAGATAAACAAGTAACATCATTCACTATAACAAGAAAAGCCTATTAGAAATACATATATGATGTGTACCATGTGTGTGCATCATGGGAGAAGTTGGATTGGCGGGTAACTAGTAATAATTGAAACTTTTCTTTTGTTACACTTTTTATTGCTCAAATTACTTTTGTAAAAGTGCAAAAAAGCTAGAAATAAAGAGAAGATCTTGTTGGTGCGAATTGTTTGGTTCCGCCAAAACTCGCGGGTCAAATTGAATCCCAATCACTTCTGTTTTACTTATCCTTTAAACTATTTTTTTTTGTGTTCCTTTACCTCACATTAAGTGAAAACCAGCAAGAACCCATTACATACGGTTCTGTAACTTTTCCTTTTTATTCTAAAAAAAAATCAAAATTTACAAATTTGATTAAAAATTGTGTCTTTCTTTAATGAAGTGGAGTGGACGATTGCATGAATATATTAATAAATGATCTAAGCGATTAACCGTCGTTATTCCATTTAGGACATCTTTACCACATGTAAGCGTCTCGGCTGATTGACTTAAATCCATGCAAAACTTCAAAAAATGCCATTTTCACGATCCAATTAATGCCATAAATGAATATAACTATATTAAATTTATAACCACATTTGAGGTATCTATATAAATGGGTATGTAGTTGGATAATTCGACGTATTTATATCTGTCGTTTGTTACCATATTAGCCGAGGCACCGACACTCCCAAACGTTACAAAAATATCGAATAGTTTGGGAACTTGGATCCACTCAACATTGTACGTCGTCGTTTTCTGCTACGAAGAGACGTCGTTTGTTTTTATTTTAGTTATGTGTTGTATTTTTGTCTTTGTTTATATAAAGCAAATGACAAAACTTGCACACAAGAAAGAAACCAAAGATTTTTTATCCTATCGATTCGGACGTACGCTGGAAGGTTCTTCCGTAATTTTTTTTCATCTATATGATCTTTAACGTGTCATTGCAACGTTACATTCGATAAGGACGTGTCAAATTAAATTCTTCTAACTATGCGGTGTCATTATATTATGATACAGAAAATAAAATTCAAATGCTTGTCTTAGCTTAGCTACAAGATGCATGTGTGATGTGCCTCGACGATGTATTTGAGTCGCAGAGATGGGCTCATTCGGAGATTTTATATATATATTTTTTTTGTAATTAAGGTTAATTCGATTAAGGATCTTTTTGTGTATGACTCATATATGCGCTAATTTTCACAGATCAGAGATAGATCCATCGGCACTTTTAATCGTTTTCTTTTAGAAGTAATTAGTCGACGACAAGTTTACGTTTGAAAAAAGAAATAGTCGAAGACAAGTTACGCTAAACTTTTTCATAAATTCAACAAAACAAGAAAATAAAAGTAAACTAGAAAATGTTAGAGAAGACTCACATGAAACGTTCACTGTGCATCTCTAATCAAATCGGAAAAAATAAAGCTAGGGAGTTTCATTCAGCCCGCACAAATTTAATTATATATAAAACATGTATATCTATATAAATAGAAAAATAATTTGGATTAAATCTAAATATATATATGATAGAAAACACATTTCTTGTGAACTTATAAAAAAGAATACCCGTGAACTAGATTGATCCTCTGATCTTCATCATTCATATAATTTCAATGTAAGTTACATATTTATATAAAACAACTCAGCGAAAAGCTATATATATTGGATTAAATCAGAGATATGATAAAAATCTTCTCAAAAACATTTCTCGTGATCTTAATTTATCATGTGATCTTCATAAAGCATGCATGAAGTTTCTTGATATTATACATTTTTGATGTATTTTACCATTTCCTAGTACATAATTAACTTTTAATCAGGAATTGAATATATTTTGATTTATATCTAGAGTAAGAACATGGTTATTTATTTGCATTTAGGTTTGTTTTTGCAGTTTGATCAGATTTTCTTAAAATTACATTGTGCTCACAGTTTTGTTTTAGTCATCATCTCCATTTTATTTATACTGTAATAGAGAAACCTTAACATGCATGGAAGGACATCAAAAGCACAGACAATCTTAGCCAAAATATTTGGCATATGTCGTCGAAGAAAAACGCATAGCAATATTTTATATAACCTGGTCATATAATTTAAGTACTGTTTAATATATTTTTTTCGTCAAACAAATAATTAATAACAATCTTTTTGTTTTTCGTAATTAATTGATTGCAATTTTCCATATGGTAGTATCGAGTATGTTATATTGTTATAGGTAAAACTATGTACAACTTTGAATTTGTCGTTGATAATATATGCGTTGCAAGAATTTGATCTGTCGTACAATTATACGTGGAAGGAAGTGGTGGAACCATTTTTTCGTTATGGCATGCATATGCTTAGATTATCAAATATGTTGTACATTTTAGAAAAACCATATGATTAGTATTGGGGTACATTGAAGAAAAGGCATAGAAAAGCTAAATCAGGATTTGATAACGTACGAGAAAAAAAAAAACAAGGAGAAAATGTCAACCCTTGGTGGAGGATTTTTGGCTAACTTTTAAAATTCTATCTTCATCTTTCTTTTTTTTCTTGGTGGCCAATAAAACACTATATTAGATGGTAACGAACCCAAAAACCCCACACTCACATGCATCAAATGCAATCTGTTTCTCCAACCCATTCATTACAAAAACAGCAAATAACATTAAAAACTCATCAAGCCTACCTATATTATCTTCTCATAATTAATCATAAACTTGATTCTCTCTCAAACATTATTACTAAATCTTCCCTTTTCCCCTAAAATTCTGTAGTTTAATGATACAAATGAAACTTCTTTAGAAAAATAAAAGTTTAAAGTAAGAAATGATAATAACTCGTATGGTGACATAGTAAAATAGCTAAGATAATAAACCTTTACAGAATAGTTGTAGAATACAGTAAGTCCAATGTGTGCCTTAGTTATAAAAACTTTTAGAGTATTAATTAAAAATTGGCATTAAAAATGTCGTCCAGAAACAATATAATTGATCATAACTAAAAACGTCAGTTCAAGATTTGAGGGTTGTCAGCCAAATTTTGAAATAAGAAGATGTTAACAAAAAAAAAGTAGACAGTCTCTTGTTGTATTTGCATGCATATCCAAAATCCCTAATATAATGGGCTTTTTAATAGGGCTTTGTGAAAACGAAGCCCAAACATAAATAAACCCGAAAAATTTCGCAAATGCGTGTCTGATTCGGTGTGTGAACGTGTAAAGAAGTGAAATATGATTCCAAAGTGGAAGTTAGCAGAACTGACTGATGAAACGTATTCACGTGACAAGGACTTGAGTTTTATTCGTGTACGGCAAAGTGCAAAAGGGTCTCCCGTTACAGCACAACTCTCCCAATTAATGAGCAACTTTCCTAAAAGAGAAGCCACGTGTCTATCATAGGATTAATCGGTACATGGAGACTACACTAAAGTCATTCACATGGGATTCTTGACCCATTAGGAGCCAAAAAAAGCAAATAAACCTCTTTTTTTGGGTTGTTGTCCATCTTAATTAAAATTACGAGATCACGCTTTGTTTTTAAGTACGAGAGATAGAGATCAGCATCTTTTAATTAATTTAAATCACATATTTCTTTTTATACAAAAATTGCGACTAAACCGAAATGTATTCGGACCGGTTAATTTCTTATGAACAACAACCAATTTTCTCTTGAGGTTCGGTATGGTTTTAGTAGAAATCATCATATACAGAATACAGTACAGTAGTCGAATGTTGTTGATTTGATTGTATGCATTTAAAACTTCGGTATTGGAAAATAGAAACATTCTTATTGGGTACATTGATAACCGGAACAGGTAAACCAAACCGGTAGGTTATTTTATTTTAAGTGTCACTTCCTTTGTTAATGGTTATTAGCTGTTTTGTTGTTCGTTTTATTAACAGAGAGAGAGAGAGAGAGAGAGACAGTGAGATTTGAGATTAGATCAACAGAGAGAGATTTGAGATTTTGAGAAGATGCAGTACAAGAATTTGGGGAAGTCGGGGTTGAAGGTGAGCACGCTCTCGTTCGGAGCGTGGGTTACGTTTGGGAACCAGCTGGATGTGAAAGAAGCCAAATCGATTCTTCAGTGTTGTCGTGATCATGGAGTCAATTTCTTCGACAACGCTGAGGTTTACGCTAACGGTCGTGCTGAGGAGATTATGGGTCAAGCGATTCGTGAGCTTGGTTGGCGTCGATCTGACATCGTAGTCTCCACCAAGATCTTCTGGGGTGGTCCTGGTCCTAACGACAAGGGTTTGTCCAGGAAGCATATCGTTGAAGGCACTAAAGCTTCTCTCAAACGACTCGATATGGACTACGTCGATGTCCTCTATTGCCACAGGTTCATATATATATATATATATTTTTTTGTTTTCTTTCTTTTTTTGGTTATGAGTTTTTGATTTGATTTGATATGTCTTGAAATTGAAGTGCTTGTCTGAAATAATATTGTCCTTGTACTATGTGTTTTTGTATGCATTTAATTTTCAGGTGATGAATTATGTTGGATTTTTTTTCTTGCATGTGCTTTTTTCAGTACGGGTTTTGCTGTTTGAATATTGTAAAACGCATTGCTGTTTGAGAGTTTTGTAGGTAATGATATATCTTGGAACCAGCTTCATCGTTCTTATAGATAGTATTCTTAGATGCATGTTTATGGACTCTTGTAGCGTTTTGGTATATTGTGGATCTGTACAAAGTCTCCTTTGGTTTCCATTTGATTATGTGATTCGTCTGTGGTGGTATGGGGATCTGCATTTTGTTATCTTTCTTTTATTGGTTTGGTGACAACATATTCCAAAAATGGCATCTTTTGTGTTGTCCTTAGTGCTACTAGCTTCTTAATTGAGATATGCATATGAAAGATGTTTCTTTTTTTGTTGTTGTTGTGTGTGTGTATGGGGTCTTATCTATTATTACAGGCCGGATGCTTCAACTCCTATCGAAGAGACGGTGAGGGCGATGAACTACGTGATTGATAAGGGTTGGGCATTCTACTGGGGAACTAGTGAATGGTCAGCTCAGCAAATTACAGAGGCATGGGGAGCTGCAGACCGCTTGGATATGGTCGGTCCAATCGTCGAACAGCCAGAGTACAACATGTTCGCTAGGCACAAAGTTTGTATTCCAACTCTTTCTTTCCCTTTTTCCTTCACTGAGTTGCATCATTTATTGATTCAAAGTATATACTCTTATGGTATGTATGTAGGTTGAGTCAGAGTTTCTTCCTCTTTACACCAATCATGGCATAGGTCTCACTACTTGGAGCCCACTTGCATCGGGTGTCCTCACTGGTAAATACAACAAGGGAGCTATTCCCTCAGACAGCAGATTTGCATTGGAGAACTACAAAGTATGCTTTCTCTCTTTTTTTTGTTCTGTGTACTTGGTCATAGTTGTTAAGATATCCTCTCTGTTTCTGCATCTAAACAAATCTACTGGTACATTTCCCTTTTTGACAGAATCTTGCCAATAGATCCCTTGTGGATGATGTGCTGAAGAAAGTAAGCGGTCTCAAACCGATCGCAGATGAGCTAGGTGTAACCTTAGCACAGCTTGCGATTGCATGGTGTGCGTCAAATCCTAATGTGTCATCTGTTATCACCGGTGCCACAAGGGAGTCACAGGTTAGTTCTTGAATCCCCACAGTGGCGTCGAGTCTCAGTCTAGATTTCGATCAATGATTTTTGAAAGATGTTGTGTTTCTTGTACACCTACACAGATTCAAGAAAACATGAAAGCTGTTGATGTTATCCCATTGCTGACACCTTCTGTTCTGAAAAAGATAGAGGAAGTGATACAGAGCAAACCAAAACGTCTTGAATCGTATCGGTAAAACCAAAACCCTGAGATCGCTCATCCCTCCCCCTATTCGATCAGTTTCAAAAGAGTGTTACACCGGGGGGGAAAACACTCGAAGAAGCGTTGTCATGTGTGGTTGTTTAATGTTGGCTTTGTTTGTTCTCTTTGGTAGCTTGTGCAATTTAAAGACTCAGACATAGAGAGAGAGAGAGTAATAATGTGAATTTTAGTTTTGTTGTTTTATCTTTTATAAACGGTCTTTATATTGTTTAGTGAAACTTAAAAGTTTGGTTCTTGTAGTTGTGATGTCATGACCTCAAACATATATTGAATAGCTGCTCATCCAACGGTTCTGGTTAGACATAGTCGGCTATACCTATAGATAGTCTATAATGATTGGCACAAATTATTTTATTTTGGTTCAAGGTGGGATTGATATATTTGTATAACCTAGAAAAAGGGTGGGGGAAATGACAATATAATGAAAAGATTTTATGGAGGTATTTAAAGTTCAACGTGCACAACATAATGTCTCAACTATATACCATGTTTTTCCAAAACACATACATAATGCACATAACTCTTTTAGGTAGGATCCGAATAAAAATCTAAATTTGGATTTTCTGTTTTATTTTTCTAGTTATATAAAAAAAAAACTAAGAGAGCAGTAAAAAAAAAAAAACAAAGACTCTAGAAATTGTCTAAAAAAAGTAAGATCTCAAAAACCTCCACATGCAAATTTACTAATTTGACAAAAATATCTGAAAGGAAGGTTAAAAAATCAGATAAAACAATTATTAATAGATAAAAGATGAAATTATCCATGATTCTAGTGAAACGAATTAAATCAGAAATTATTCTAAGTAAAAACAAAAAAAAAAGGTAAAATAAAAAGAGACAGAGAGAGAGAGAGTTAAGTTTGTTTTGTTTTGTTTTGTTTATTTGGGGGAGTTGGTCGAAACCCGCCCGCGTTATTTTTTTTGAGAGAGCTTCTCTGCGTCGTCTCTCTCTTTCTCTTTCTCGCAAATCAAAAACCTCAACTTTCGAAAAACTTCAATCTCCATAAACATTCTTCTCTTTTACCCTTTTTTTTTTTTTTGTTAATCATCTTCTCCTTCATTGCCAATCTCTCATTGGCTATTTGTTTGTTTCTCCAGGTAATCAAATTCATCTAAAGCTCCAATTTTTGTTTTTTTTTTTTTAATATTCGATTTCAACACGTTTGGTCTTATAGATGATCTCGTTGTTTATATTGGTTTGTGTGATCAACATTTGCAGATAAACAAAAAAAAATTGAAAATTTATCATATTGAAGAAATCTTAGTTTCTCGTTGTTGTTCTTGCAGGGGAATTACATCTAGTAATAAGTCCAATGCGTTTATATGAGAACAAATCTCTGGTCTCTGTTTGATTTGGTATGATTTTGTAGCCTGAATGAAGATGTCTGTTTGAGGCTTGATGATGAACAAATTTGGTTTTTGGGTATAAATCTCCATAACCTTGTTCGCTATATTTCCTCAAAGAACGTCAAGGGAATACAAGTTTGGTTCCTCACAAGAGATTGTGTAGAAGAAAGAAGAAGGATTTTGGTATACTTTTTTCTCTTTTTCCTTCGTTTTGGTTCTTGAAAGAACATGAGAATGGAGTTTCCTGGCAGCTCCAATCAGCAGCATTTAGGTAGTGATAGGTTCAATGGAGAAATCGGTTGTGGTAATAACAATCATGAAGACAATATCTGTGCTCAGACAGGGGAGGAATTTTCAAATGAGTTTTTGAGAGATTTTGGTGCTCAACGAAGAGTACAAGGTGGTGGTCTTAGTAGAAATGTTGAGGGTAATCGCCATCTCGTTTATGAGGATTTCAACAGAATTCTTGGCCTTCAGAGAGTTGAGTCCAACATGTCTGAAGGTATTGGATCAAATGTTGCAGACTCACCTCGGAAGATGATTCATACTGCAACATCAGATGTTCCTTTTCCGGATATATTGAAGCTTCTTTGTAGTTTCGGGGGAAGGATCTTACAGCGACCTGGTGACGGCAAGCTTAGATACATTGGAGGGAGACTCGGATTGTCTCTATACGGAAACATGTTGGATTAAAAGAACTGATGCACAAGACTTATGCTTTGTGCAACCATCCCCATACGATCAAGTATCAGTTACCAGGAGAAGATCTTGATGCCTTGATCTCGGTTTGCTCAGATGAGGATCTTCTTCATATGATTGAAGAGTATCAAGAAGCTGAAACAAAGGGTGGATCTCAGAGGATAAGAGTCTTCCTTGTATCTTCATCAGGATCATCAGAGAGTCCTAAAATCTACAATGAAAGAAGTATGAACATGAACCGTAACACGCACCAACAGATGGATATAGATCATTATCAGTATGTTTCAGCTCTTAACGGTGTCGTTGATGTGAGTCCTCAAAAGAGTTCCAGCGGGCAAAGTGGGACAAGTCAGACTACACAATTTGGGAATGCTTCAGAGTTTAGCCCTACATTTCATCTCCGAGACTCGCCTACTTCTGTTCATACATGGGAACACAAAGACTGCAACAGTCCAACCTTCATGAAACCATTTGCGAACACGAATGCTGTTCACTTTTTGCCGAAGATTCCGGGGAACTCATTTGGTCAACAATCTCCTCCATCATCTCCTTTTTCAGCTCACAAGAGAGCAAACACCGACGTTCCTTACTTTGTTGATCAAAATGGTTTCTTTGATACTTACTTGGTTTCTCCAAAATTCCCACAGCAACATAGATTCTTGTTTGAGACTACTGCACAAGTGCAGAAGCATCCAGAAATGAATCTTCATGACCGGAGGCCAAGCGAAGATATTTACCCCCATGGTCAAGGTTATATCGGAGCCGAGAAAGTGAGGCTTAAGAAAAACGCTCTCTCTGATCCGCAGCTGCATGATGAGAGCCAAATCAAAAATGGGTTAGAAGCATTTACAAAACAACCATGGAAAATATTGAGAAGGAAACTACATGTTGTGGCTGCGTCAAAGTGGGGAGATAGTGATGATATCTATTTTAAGAATCCAGAAGGCAATAGGAGTAAGGAGCTCGATTTCAACAAAAAAGTTCCTAATAACTGGATTGATCGTGATCATAGTCCTGGATCGTTTGATAAGGCATCAAAGAAAGATGGTGGCAGTTACAGTAATAGCTCTTTCAGTCCAAATTATTTTAGTCCGAATTATCAACCAGCTGCTCAGGTTACTTCAAGTGATTCACAAGATTCAGCTGGAAGCTCTGTCTTCTCTTTATCAGTTAACACCAACGAAAATCATCTTGACTGTTCGAAAGACAAATTTAATCGTCTCCAGCAAGACATATCACTAGATATTCTCATCAGAAGCCACACTTCACCTACAGATCAATTATGTAGTACAACCAAATCAATTGATCAAGCAGATTCCTCTTCACCCAATACAGGTTTTCCGGTGGAATATCTGAGACGTGTAAGCATAATTCACATTAATCCTTGCTTAAAGTTATCAATCTTTTTGGTCTAAGTCTGTTTTCCTCAAAACTATGTGCAGGATTTGGAGACAAAATGTGATGATATAGAAACAGAGAATTCTCTTTCAAGAGAAGAGAGTATTCACTACAGTGAATTTCCTCTTAGGAAGGTGGGAAGTAGAGAAGCTGCTTTTATGCATACGCAAGACTCACATGATTTCTTCAAAAACAAAGTGCTTGGTCCACAGTTGATAGTTGAGGATGTGACTGACGAAGTAACTTCAGATGCTCTCTTATCAGCTACTATTGTCCCTCATGTACATAGTGAGTCAGATGATGATCAAAAATCCTACACAAGAGAGAAGGAGAAAACAGATGCTGGTCATGAATCTGCAATGGAGGTACACAAATTATTTTGTCCTATTAGATTATAAGTTTTGGCTTTCCTGATGTGTGTCGGCTTAAGGTTAATCTTTCTGGTCTCTTTTTATATTACAGGAAAAGCATAAGAAAAGCATAAACACCTCTGATTCGTTTAGTGAAGCTGCGATGGTTGAAATTGAAGCTGGAATCTATGGCTTACAGATAATCAAAAACACTGATCTTGAAGACTTGCACGAGCTAGGATCTGGTACATTTGGAACGGTTTACTATGGGAAGTGGAGAGGAACTGATGTGGCTATCAAGAGGATAAAAAATAGTTGCTTCTCTGGTGGGTCATCTGAGCAAGCACGACAGGTTTAACTCTTCTCTCGAGTCTTTGAACTTTTAAGATAATCTCTTTACTGATGTCTTTTGGAAACAGACTAAAGATTTTTGGAGAGAAGCTCGGATATTGGCGAATCTTCACCATCCTAATGTGGTGGCCTTTTATGGAGTTGTACCAGATGGACCTGGTGCAACAATGGCAACAGTTACTGAGTATATGGTGAACGGATCTTTGAGACATGTCTTGCAGAGAAAAGACAGGTACGTACACATTATTTGTCAAATCTCTCTCTCTGTATGACCTTTTGCGATATGGCATTACTGATGATGGGAATCTATATGCACAGAGTACTTGATAGGCGCAAAAAACTGATGATAACTCTTGATGCTGCATTTGGCATGGAGTACCTACATATGAAAAATATTGTCCATTTTGATCTTAAATGCGATAACTTGCTTGTAAACTTGAGGGATCCACAACGACCTATTTGCAAGGTTAAACTAACTTTTCCCCAAAATCTTGTCATTTCAAGCCAAATTGTATGAGTAAAATATTGTCTTTTTTTCCTTCTCACTTTCATAATGTTCCATTTACAGGTTGGAGATTTTGGATTATCGAGAATCAAACGAAACACGCTTGTCTCCGGTGGAGTAAGAGGAACCCTTCCATGGATGGCACCAGAGCTGCTAAACGGAAGCAGTAACCGTGTCTCAGAGAAAGTATGTTGCTGAGTCCAAAATCAAAACGTTCCAAATTTTGTAGTCCTTATTACGTGTTTTGATGTTCATATGTTTTGCAGGTAGATGTTTTCTCATTTGGTATTGTGCTGTGGGAGATCTTGACAGGCGAAGAACCCTACGCAAATATGCATTGCGGTGCCATCATCGGTATGTTCTTTGAACAAAAAGAACTTGGATTGGATTGAGGTTTGGTTTCTGATCTAATGTTGTTTTGTATTGTAAAACAAAAAGGTGGAATTGTGAACAATACGTTGAGACCACCTGTGCCAGAACGGTGTGAAGCAGAGTGGAGGAAGTTGATGGAGCAATGCTGGTCATTCGATCCAGGAGTACGACCATCGTTCACGGAGATTGTTGATCGGCTTCGCACAATGACTGTTGCCTTACAAGCCAAGCGACGAACCTAAAAGCCCTCTCCGATCAAACTTAAAGAAATCAAACGTAAGTTGTGAGATACTACTACTGTACATGAGTCTTCATTTTTGGGTTTGTTTTAAAATTTATATTGGCTGAAAGAAAGTGACAAGAAGATGGGGGAAATATAGATTTGTGAGAGATGTGCAGAGTTTGTAAATTAGTATTGGGGGAATTTACCGGTTTAGGTAAAAGTTGTATACCAAGAAAGTTGAGGTTCTAATTCTATTGTGTAAAAACAGAATTGTCATTTTCCTGTAAGGAATATGTTTCCTCCATCTAAAGAAATTAACTTCTTATTACGGGTTTAGATTTCAGAGTTCTTACTTAAAAACAAAAACCACAAAATCAATGTTAGTAACCTTCACACCAAACTTTCAAAATAAAATTTCTCAAACATCTTAACTCCAAAAAGAAACCATCATAAGGTTTGTTTAAACGATTACACTGGAAAGCTATAATAATCCATAACTGTCTGCGAAAAGCCACAATAGATGCATAACATAATAATAAGTAAACTAAAGGTAATGCAAATTCCAAAACTTGAGAGAACTTCTTCAATAGATCCAGCATCTGCAAGGAATTAAAATTAATAATCTTGACATTGCAAGCAAATGTATCATCTGACACAATAATAAGGTGCGCACAGAATGGTAACGTACCTTGTTCAGTCTCATCAACGCCTATCGGTTTTTCCTTTCCCTCTCTTGCCTGAAAACAAATGTTTTGGTCTAAGCGTCGGTATGACTCTGTCAGCTTCACCACGACGTGCCTTCTTGTCTCTCTTTTTGTGAGATGTATGGCTAATCTTAATGGCCGATTTCTTCTGAGTAGAGTCTTTAAATCCGTCACCAGGCACAACTTCATGTGCAGGAGGCCTTGACTGAGATCTTGAGATCGACATAGATCTAGACTTCGATCTCACACGCTGCTTCTTGTTCGACTGTTGCTCATCATCCAAGTCCATTGCGTCGTTACCCTCATCATCTGATCGATCCCTCTTCCTCCCTCTAGACTTGCTTCTTGCACGGTTCACTGCAGAAGATGGATCAAGTCCAAGAGCTGATAGCTCCCTACCCATTCTTTTCGTTGTGTACTTCTTGTCCTTGTCAAACTTCCTTGGCACAGTAGATCGGTTCTGTGCAACAGTCTTCTTGAGCCTGTGATCTAGAATGATCTTAGCTCTCTTCTTTCTAATGGCAGCAAGTAGCAGCTGTTGCTCCTCTGAAAGCTCCTCAACATCCATCTCGATATCTTCTCCTTCAATTCCAGCCAGCCTCAATTCCTCTTCTCGTTCCAACTCCTCAAGCCTCTGAAGAATGTCTGGATCAATGAAGTCAGCCACATTATGACCATCGAGAATCTCAGGCATAATGTCTTCCTTCCATTCATCGTGATGCAAGATGTAGTGCTTCTTCAAACTAGCAGAATAAACTCCAGCTCCACCGTTTTCCTCTTCCAAATCTTTCTCTGTCTTTCGTTTCTCCATTGCAGCAGCTTCCTTAGCTTTAGCCTCAAGAACCACCTGAGGTATGCAAGCGGGTCTATCTATGCTATCACGAGGCTTTGGCATCGCCACATGGAACCTGTTCAGGTGGTCGTTAATCTTTTTGGATTTCATCTTCGCCTCTACCCTCTGATCTAACAGCCTCTCACATGCGGCATTCTTAACAGACATCACACCTTCGTCTGTCAGAGTACTCATCTTCAAAAGCACTGCTTCTTCACTTGCTCCCATTGCAGTCTTCATAGCTTCAGCTTTCATCTCTTCGATCAGCTTCCGGTCTTCCTCAGATATGTTTTCCATGGGCATCAGATCAGTCTTGTTGCAGACAATGACCAACGGTTTGTTCATAAAGAGGGACTTGATGCTGTGGAAAAGAGCAGACTGCTGAGCAATAGTGTAACCACATGAACCAGAGATGTCCAGAAAGAACAAAACAGCAGCACGGAGATGGGCCAAGGCGGTGATACTGCACATCTCAATGATGTTACGGTCTTCAAAAGGCCTGTCCAAAATACCAGGGGTATCAATGACTTGGTACCTGAGGTACTTGTAATCAGTATGACCAACAAAGAGGGATTTGGTGGTGAAAGCATATGGCTGGACATCAACATCAGCTCTGGTAACCTTGTTCATGAAAGAACTCTTGCCCACATTAGGGTATCCACAAATCAAGACAGTACGAGTGTTAGGATCAATGGAAGGAAGCCTAGCCATGTGCTGCCTAATCTGCTCAAGATAAGCCAAACTAGGAGTGATTCTCTTCAAAACAGTGCACATACGACCAAGAGCAGCAACTTTAAGACACTTGCACCGGTACAAAGAATCACCATACTTGAGCAGCTTCACATAATCCTTGGCGATCTTGCTAACCAAGTTCCTAGCAGTATTGACCTGTCCTAAAGCAAGCTTGTAATGATCTTTATTGTAAAGCACATGGAGAAGATCACCATAGAAAGGATGGATTTGATCAAGGCGAGGAAACTCATCAATGATAGCAGAGAGCTTCTCATGGAAGTTGGTCTGAGTGTACTTAACCTTCCTCATGTAAAACTGACGGAGACGGTTAATCTTGTAACCCTTGTGGACAACAGTAGGAGTCTGACGCTGAGTCCTAGAAAGGATGATGTCAATGAACTCCTTGCCATTGGGAACAACAGTGATCTTCTTGAAATTGTACTGCACCATCTTCGCTTATTCGAATCTGTTCACAAATCCATACAAGAAACAAAACTGTAACAGCTTGCTTAATCATAAAGCAAAAACTTAACGATTGCGAGATACTAATCAACAAATAAGATTTAAGACATCGAAAACAAAACAAAGCATCGAATTTACGAAGCAACAAAGCATCATCATCATCCATATGATTAAGAATAAACAAAAAAGTAGCAAAATTCTTAATAAACATCACTGAGAACAAAATAAAAACCAAAGAAGAAACAGCCAACAGCAAAAGGTGAGTGAAATCGAAAGGGAATAGAGAAAGGAGAGAGAGACTTACGTCGAGAAGAGATGAAGAGAAGTGGCGACGAATTGTCAGGGGAGAGACTAAGACGGCGTTGGTACTAGGGTTTAATTTAGAGGAGAATCGAGCCGCCGAAGAAATGACGGTCGACAGTGTTTTCTGAGGAAGAGAGAGACCAAAGGAATCCTAAATATGTATGTAAACACAAACCTAAAACCCTAGAGGCATACGACGTCGTTTATGAATAAACCAAGATGATTTATACCGATCCAAATCCTAAAACCCATGTTAACCCAGTTTAAACCGGTCTGAACCGGTTTAGTCTTTTATTTCCTTTTTTAATAACGGTTTTGCCTTGGACTAATTAAAAAAAATGGATTCACGACAAAAGCGATGGAGAGAGTTAAAAGGGTGCTGCTGCTGCTTCACATCAGGTGATCTGCAATAGTTTTGACGGATTGATCGAGAAAACTAGACAGACAAATATATAGTTTGGTGATCGATCTTAGGGCTTTTAGCATGAGAATGAGAAAACGAGAGACACTTGTTCGATCAAAGACTATGTTTTTATAGCCGCCGACTAAGGACACAACAAGGGTTAACTCTGTTTTTCTTTTATAACGGTTCTTGATTTGGAGTTGGACAACAACAAAAGAAAATGGAAAAAGCGATGGAGAGACAAAGGGTGCTGCTTCAGCATCTTCAACCTTCCGACGCCTCTCTCTTTGTAAGCTCTTCTTCCTCTTCATATATATAGCTTTGATTTCCCATCGCTAATACAATTACTTGCATGATATTTGAAATTCTGCTATTGAAACCATAACTCTCAAGGCTGATTTTGTGATTTTTGGTTGCTTCTTGTTCGATTCTTTTTTTTCTTTTTTCCCGAATTATTATTGTTCTTTTGGTTCTGGAAGTGTGTTTTGATTTTTTACTAAAATCACTGTCTTGTTGTGTTGTTTCCTCACAAGCCCTCAGCTTGCTTGGCTTCATATGAGAGAACCTCTCTATATGGAGATGATGTTGTCATTGTCGCGTTAAGTTTCTTCTCTCTTCGTTTCTCATTATTTGGTATTGTTGTGCAAGCATGACCTTATATGAAACCTTGTTGAACCCGTCCCCTTTCTTCTATGATTCTTTTGTTGATACAGGGCACAAAGGACTGCACTTTGCAAGGCAAAGCGTGGCAGCTTCAAGGATACATATCCGGACGACCTGCTAGCTTCTGTTTTGAGAGTATGCTGTGATTCAATTCCTGTTTCCTGGTTTTTTTGGTTTCCCTTTTCCACTTATGTGTACTAGTCAGAAGCTTCTTCTTGGTAGGCATTGATAGAGAAAACAAATGTAAACCCATCTGAAGTTGGTGACATCGTAGTGGGTACTGTCTTGGGGCCTGGATCTCAGAGAGCCAGTGAATGTAGGATGGCTGCCTTCTATGCTGGCTTCCCTCGTAATATTTTCTTTTTTTTCACTATGGTAATACATATATAATCCGGAATCTTTGATATTTGGTTTGTTGTATGCTAATGCATGCTCTTATGTCTCGTTTGAAGAAACTGTTCCCATCAGAACCGTGAACAGACAGTGTTCATCTGGGCTTCAAGCTGTTGCTGATGTTGCTGCTGCCATAAAAGCAGGTTTTTATGACATTGGTAAGAGAGTAACCATACCTTTGGTTACATGAATTATATCTTCTTCTTTTTTTATGGTATGGATACTTGAGCTGAAGATTTGATGGATAAAGGTATTGGAGCTGGACTGGAGTCCATGACAACCAATCCAAGGGGATGGAAAGGATCAGTCAACCCAAAGGTACCGTGCTCTTTTTGTCTCTCTCTCTCTCTCTCCTTTCTGAAGTGATTGATTGACTCTGTTGAATTTTAAGCCTTCATAGAACGTATTCTGTTGTTGTAGGTGGAGAAGTTTGAACAAGCACATAGTTGTCTTCTTCCAATGGGTATTACTTCAGAAAATGTAGCAAACCGGTTTAATGTTTCAAGGGAGGAGCAGGATCAAGCTGCTGTAACTCAAAATAAACTTTCTCAGTTCTAATGCATGCATTTGATATTACCCTCCATCCTTTGTTTATTGAGTCAAATGTATATAGGTTGATTCTCACAGAAAGGCTGCTTCTGCTACAGCTTCTGGTAAATTTAAGGATGAAATAACCCCCGTAAAAACCAAGGTACATGCTGTTTTCCACCTTTGCAACAACTCTGAACATGTCAGATTCTTCAGGATGCATCAAGTGTTCTATTTCCCAAGTTTATGAATTTTGTTTCTACGTTTAAGATTGTTGACCCAAAGACAGGTGATGAGAAAGCCATAATAGTCTCTGTGGATGATGGGATTCGACCTAACACAACCCTCTCCGGACTTACGAACCTGAAACCAGTGTTTAAGAAAGACGGAACCACAACTGCTGGTACTTTTCTCCAAACTAATTGTTCTTTTGCAGAGAAAATTGTTTGTTTGTTTGATCCATCTATACTTTATTTTTTCAAATACATTGCTTCGTTTGTGTCAAACAGGAAATTCTAGCCAATTAAGTGATGGTGCAGGAGCTGTTCTCCTTATGAGGAGAAGTGTCGCAATGCAGAAAGGCCTTCCCATTCTTGGTGTATTCAGGTGGGTTTGACTCTCTATATTGACCTCTCTTTTGCTTCATTAAGTAAAAGCACTCTTGGACACATTACAGGACTTTTGCTGCAGTTGGTGTGGACCCAGCAATCATGGGGGTTGGGCCAGCTGTGGCTATTCCTGCTGCAGTCAAGGCTGCTGGTTTAAAACTCGATGACATCGACTTGTTTGAGATTAACGAGGTATAAGATAATAGAACAACTCTTCTTTGAGTCTTTCCATGCATTTTACTACTGCACATGCTAGTTTCCTTGTTACCCTTACATACCGTTGTGTGTTTTTAGGCGTTTGCATCTCAGTATGTTTATTGTCGGAACAAGTTGGGGCTAAACCCGGAAAAGATCAATGTCAATGGAGGAGCCATAGCCATTGGACATCCCTTGGGCGCTACAGGTATGCTCTACTTGTTTACATATCATCATTAATTTCCTAAATGAATCCCTCAGCTACTAACAAATGCCATTACACTTAATCAGGCGCCAGATGCGTTGCAACGCTGCTGCACGAGATGAAACGCCGTGGTAAAGACTGCCGTTTTGGAGTAGTGTCAATGTGCATAGGTATGTTATAAGTTCACTCTCACTCTCATTCGTTTCACACACTCACTCTCACTGGGATTGGGAACTGCGCAGGTTCGGGAATGGGAGCAGCTGCGGTGTTTGAGAGTGGAGACAGTGTGGATGAGCTCCGCAACGTCCGTAAAGGGGAAGGACTCTCGCTAGGGACGTCTACAAATTAGAACACACTGCTACAAATAAAGGCGTTATAGATAAATAAATCATGGCAACAATAGTACAATACTTGAGGAACAACTTTTTGTTCTTACTTTTGTTACACTTTAGTACAAAATGTAATTGGTTGGTCACATGTATGTATGTGATGTACAAGTACAACGATGCTAAAACTATATGATGAAATATATGTAACTCTGTCCGCTAGAATGTATAATGCAAGTGTCCTTTATAGAAAGTAGAAACCACAAACTTAAAACTGAGTATTGTGAAACTAAGTATAACAAGGGGTGGTGGCGCAGTTGGCTAGCGCGTAGGTCTCATAGCTACTGAGTGATCCTGAGGTCGAGAGTTCGAGCCTCTCTCACCCCAAAAATATTTTTTATTCGTTCACAATGATTTTTATTTCTCAAGATGATTTAGGAATAAATATTGACCGATTCTTCTGGTACATACATAATAAATGAATTGAAAGATAAAGGACAACGCTGATGTAGTACGCAGCTACTAATCATTCAAAGGTGAAATAAGTCGTCAAACTTGGATGGATGTGGTTTATACATGAAGTACAAGTTCTTACTTTGTAAGATATATCATATAAGGTTTTCAGAAGGAAAAAACGCAGTGGGATGTTCCACATCTAGCATATTTACACAATTTCCTTTTCTTTCTTAGATTTTCTTAGCTTAGTTTGTAGCTATGCACCAATCTAAGTCTGAATTCATTGCAGGATCATTGTAGAAACTCCCGCATTCTAACGGGTCTCTTCACAGCATTTGTGAAACCCTGTACGTGTAAAGCATACACATCAGTGTCAATACTTCGAATCTGGCTTAAAGTTTGAATGTCTTAATGTTTTTATATAGCATCTTAAATTTGAGGAGTTTTTGGTTGGCTGCAAGTGTGACATACCTCGTTAAACTTGAAGAGAAGAGGTCGTGAATCTCTTTTTGCAGTTGCTCGCTTTTGTACATCCTCTGGATCTTCATAATCTTTCCTCGACTTCCTAAACCTGTTCTTACCAGACAAATATGCGATTAGTTTATGTTCATGATTTATTACACTGAACTGTCTGATTGGAAATGACTCAGATGAGGCTATTCATCCACAGCTTTGGGGGATAAAAGCCTGGGATATTATTAAGTTCAAAGCTACACTCTAAATCCTTTAATTACCTGTCGAAGAAATTATGGGCGGTGCGAGATGCCTTTTTCACATCACTGGTATTCGGTTTTGAAGTTGTGGCAATCCCAACTGGGACCGACGAAGGTTTAGAGGTAACTGGATTTCGTTGACTTTCATTTGGTGCAGCATTCGTTTTCCTCGCTATGTCTTGATTTATCTTCTTAATTTCAGGTTTGTTCAAGATCCCCAAACTTCCTCCACTTGCTTGCAATATCTTTTGCTTCTCAACCTGAATTTTTTTAACATTTATATGAAAATCAAGATCTTCATGCAACTAAAGCCACAAATCTATAACACGTTCCGTGGAAGAAGATGTGACTTACTTCATGTACCAACACTTGTTTCATCGCCAAGGTGAGTATATGATGTTTAAATTGGTGACCCTGTCAAATGTTGGAAAGGCGATGAGTATTGTCCCCAAAAGTAGAATTTGGTGGACAGATGCTAGGGGAAAAGAAACAGAAACAAAACCTTAAAACTAATGAAATCAAATAGATGTGGATCTAAAGCAAGAAGTGAAGCATCTGAAGCAGCTGCCTCCCTGAGGTTACTCAGAGCAGGATCAGATTTCACATTCTTATAAGTCAAAGAATAAGAACACATAAGCATGACCAAACCCGCCAGTTGATCCTTTTGCCTATCTGATAGCAAATGTGATGCCACCTGAGGATCATATCAAGATGTCATCCTTAGAAGAGCAGCATTAATTGATGTAAGGTGGCACAGTAAACCGCGAAGGGAACAGATAATACAAAGAAAGATCAACAGCATATAGATGAATACATACCGGTCTAAGAGTTGGGGGAGAAAGAATATGCAATAGCGGGGAAACAGAGTCTTCTACGAAAGACTTGATTGACAAATGCCTCCCAATATAGGGAGGTATCTTGTGGTGCCAAGACCGCAGAGACTCCTGCTTTTCCACTAAAAGTGTTCGACATCTGGTACATTTGATATTGAGAAGTACTCGTAAGCAGGAATGCTTGAAATGCTTTCGTAATCAATAAGAGATGACACCAAAATCACCTGTGGTATGACTTAGGCCACTCAATTATTGGTTTTTGAATCTGGGCCACACGACGGTGAATAGGTATCACAAGGCTAGGAAAGTAAACTGCATCACAAGGTAAAGGAAAAACAGTGTTATTTACAGGACTCAGTAATCTTTTAGAGCTTCAAAGGCTTTACCGTAGAGAGGCATATGCTGGGTGCGCATGATGTATCGATGCAGCAAATCAGAAGTTCCAAGACCGTCCAAACAGCTAATCTTTAAATTAAAAGGATTATACATAACGTTATTTACAGAACATAAAATGGTCATAGGGCACTGGAAATCATTATTAGCCTTACCGTCTTGTCCATCACCGGATCATGGTAGTGGAGCTGCAAAATGTTTTCATGTATACCATCGAATATCAAATCATAATCACCCCTGCACGTTCAGTTAATACATAAGCATGAAGGAGAAAAAGACAAAGCAGAAAAGTTACGAAATATGAAAGAGAAAAGTCATTGTCTTGTACATACCGGCTAGATACGATATTGTGTAAGAAGTCAAAATTTTTGGCCTCACTGCCAGAAGCGTCATTAGATCGATCTCGTTTCATTTTTCTCGTGGTGAATATCTGTAAGAAGCAAGCTTGGATATAAAATGAAGAGATCTGTAAACAAAGATTGCTTTGATAATTTGACTGAGCTTAAAGTACCTCTTTCCAGATATCAAACAGACTCTTTGACATGTCTTTCCGCCCAACAACTTGGGATCCAATGTCAATCTGTAATAGAAAGCACGTGGTGGTACTTAGCTTATCAGAAGGCTCAATTTCCAAGAATGAGAAACTAAATAGAAGATTAATTGCCTAAAGAACAAAATTGTTGAAAGAACGGCTTCAGTATTCCTAACTAACTCATTAAATGCATAAAAGTAACTGGTTTTCAAAACGAATGACCACTCATAGAATCATCAAGAGATCTTCTATTTCAGTTGGCAGCTTTTTCTCCTCCGTTGAAAGTCTAATGAACTAAGATTTTCCACTGAAGTGTTATTCAAATCGAAAGCAGAAAACAGACACAAGTGCTAGAAGGGCATCGAAAACTCACCACATTGAGGGTTTCTTTCCTTTTGTTGAGAAATTGGAGAGTGTTCAAGCAAGAGCGTATGTCACAATCTGTAACCACCAAATATAAAGGCAAAAGAGCATCTTTTAGGAAACAAATACACGGACTAATTTCTTCTCTAAAATCAATTATAATATGAGATCAAAACTTGCGGCAATAGATCACACTAAGAACCAAATTTAAGGGAGAAAGTTACCAGTGAACTCTGCAAGAGCACTAAGAGCGAATGATCTTGCTTTCATCCCTTCCATATTACAAATATACTTGAGCCTATCATTTGCACATTTTAGTAAGGCGGTTGATAGATAAATCAAGTCGGGAACAAATCTTGACTTCAATTTGAATACAGTTCACTGGCTCTTATAGAAATGACTAGCTAACCATGATAGCAATGAGATGTGCGGAATCATTTCATCCTAAATCACTAAGGTACTATATTAACGAATTAATGTCACATCCTGGCTCTCAATTCGAGTGGAAGCTATTATTACAGATGACTGACAGTTGGACTAATACCAATGGCCGTACCCTCACCAAAATGAAACAAAATTATAAACTACTCTTAATAGTTCTTCGTTGCATGCAATAAAGTAAGAAATAGTTACCTGTTTACCACACGGCTCACTGTTGGTTGAACAAATATATGAACCCTGCAACAGAAGCATATGTTCTTATCATCATACTAAGAGAAGGTTTCACTAAATAAGCATATGATAAGCAGAAGTAGCCAACACATATTTAAGACAATTCAACACTTTGAAAGCAGTATGCTCTAAGAAAGATAGTGCAGCAGGAAAAAGAGACCTTGAACTTACTTTGCTATCTGTCGCAGAGGCCTAAGTGCTGGTGCATATAAATCATTACATATACAAATAATAGGTCTTGATAGTGGTGCTGTCCGGCGCTCTTTCTTCGAGGAAGTCTTCCCATTCTCTATATTTTCCTTGCCTGTAGCATGCTTTCGTTCTGCCAACACCTATGCAGCAAGGATACAATTAGATACTAACAAATGTTAACACATAGCCCATCCCAAATTGGTCTCCAAAAGAAAATACAAATTCAAGAAATAATTGCGAGAATCAAAGGAGGTTTAAAGCTAGCAACGTGAGAAAACAAATAACCAAAAACCTTTGTGTAGTTACTAAAACTGGGAAGGAGTGACATTTTAAAGGGTTATATAAAGGTAAAACGAGAAGAGAGATGATAGTAAGTACACACGCCAAACTTAACCTAAATCTCAGAGCCCAGAGTGACCCGGAGTCAAGTACCAGCATACATATACATACCATCTTTAGAATAACATCAACTGCTCCTTTTCCATCACCAAGAGCTCCATCTATCTCATCAATCACCTACATAAATGATTGTCAGTCTCTTCCACTCCAAAAGACATTGAAGAATACTTTCAAACATGATGAAAAGAGGTAAGTGAACAAAGAGTAGGTAAGCATACCAAACATTTAGGTCTAGAATCAGCTGAAACAGAGTTCATCTGAACTACATCAAGAATTCTCGTTTCAATGGCTGATGCTGATCGCTCGTCACTAGCATTAATCTGCAAAACAACACAAGTTGGATTAACCTAAAAACAAGAATAGAATAATAAGAAACCTGCACATACAGAAGCATTGGTAACATGGAAATTATTCAATGTCATGTATGCAAAACCATAAGCAGAATTAAACTGCAAGATACGCCCCGCTTATTCTAATGGTCGAGAATTTAACTAGAGAAATATTATGAATTCAGATTTTAACAAGAATACCTCAACAACGCGATATCCACAATGCTTAGCTGCAATGTGAGCAAGCGTAGTTTTTCCAAGTCCTGGGGCACCACAAAGCAGAAGAATCTACAGCAACAGTGAAATTAGATTTTTACTACCGGTGCATACTGATGCTCATAATACGAGACAACCACAAGCAGCTTGTATAAAAATTAACTTGAAGTCTATATCAGTCTATCGCTCACCTTTTGCTCTGGGGGACCAGTAAGTTTTAACTTCTTGTTACACAAGTCTATATTATCTGTTGTGTTGCTATTGCTCACGTCTGCATATTTCGGATATCCAACACTTTCCTTATTCCATCTATTGAACTGTTTTTTCCTTGTAAAAGATGAATCCGATTTTTTATGATGACTTGGTGTAGAATGTCGTTTCAAAGCTGACAATACTTCCTCTGTCGTGCTCCTAATTTCAGATCCAAAAACAGAAGCATCCCACTGCTTAAGCCACAAGAGGACCTACAAATAAAATCAATAATGGTCAACTACAACAACCGATAAGACGCCGTCTAAAATCACTGAATCTTGATTCATCTAATTGACCAGAACCATCACCAAGAAACGAAAAATACCTCTCGATTGGTCTGCTCATCACTGAGAAGCTCAGTAAATGAGCAAGGAGAATATTTTTCCACCCAGAGTTTCTCATGCATAACAGATGTTTCTGCAGAAATGGTTTCATTCTGATCTTCGGAACTAGTTTGCAAGGCCTTGTAAAATGCCTCCTTCTCTGATTGCTGCAAAAGAACACTGATTGAATCTTTAATAAGACCTGCAAAACAGTAATGAATGATACAAGTTAACCTACCGAGAAAATTAGAGTTATTATCAGAAGATTGTATGCTACTTCAAGAATTGAATTTTGTCCGGAAACCTTGTCCACAGTGAAGTAGTAGCATGTATAAACAGTTTAGACCATCAAAACAACATAGTTAGTACACAGATCTAGTACAACAAATTCTGATAGGTTAAATGAAAACTTGGTACCATTAGACTTGGCTTTGACATCCAATTTCTTCACTTCTTCGTCTCCCAAAGCCCGGCAGAATTTGGCATAAACCCTCTCTCCTCCGTCAGGTGCTGTGATCGGAAAGCACTCCCCGTCTATCTCAGAAGCGTATCTGCAAATTCCAGTAACAAGCTTACTAAAAACAAAATCAAAATTTTCCGACCTCGGTATGTCTCGTGAACAGTAGAGCAACCTGGACAAAATAGTCTCCTTGGGAATGACCTCTTCTTCTTCTTCCTCCTCCATAACGTCAACAACTTCCTTAACCGGCGAGAATCGTAACCAATCCTCGTCTTCAATTTCAACCCGGTTATTATCAATTTTGCTTCTCTTGTCAGAAGCTGGAGAGACTTCTTCGAGATTTACAATCGGATCGGAGATTAAACTCCTGGGTCGTTTAACACCGTTGATATCAATGGGTTCCGATTGACGGACATGGCCATGAGGCTCTTTCTGCGCGACGCGTTCTTCTTCTTCTTTTTCTTCATCGCCGTCGATTGGGTAAGGATACGGCGGCTCCTCGAAGTTTAGGTAGTCATCGTCTTCTTCTTCTTCATAGTAATTAGAGTTGGCTTCGAGTAGCTCAAGCTCCTCCGGCAATGGGATATCGAATTCCATTCTCTTGTATGATCGGAATGTTGTTGGGAGTGGTGCTCCGTCAACATTAGTGAAAATCGGAATCTGGTGTGAGGTTGAGCGGGAACAAGAGACAGTTTCAGCGGGAAAGCGGTGGCAGATCTCAAATTAGGTTTTCGGCCCATTAAATACTAGGCCCATTTCTCTAAAATAGCCCATATATAATGTTGTATCCCTAGTTCTTTTGATATTTTGGTTGTTTCTTGATTTTTGCTAGTGATCCATCACAGTTTGCTGAGACAACAGCCTTCAAGTTCAAGATCTACTCGAACGTTTACGATTCTGTACAAACAACTTTGGAGGTGGTAAAATATACTGTCATATCTCTACAAACGATATATAGATAGTGCCACTACTCTCATATAATTTTGAAGTTACCACCTCACAAGTCACATCACGTCGTGTAATCGTCAATATCATCAAAATTATCAATATCAGTTCATTACTATCATCACCATAAGCAATCTTCAGTCAACAAAATCATTTAATACTTTCCGATCTCTTGTCAAAATACTGACTGGGTTCGCAAGGGATCAATGTCATCAGATGCAAGCAATATAGCAAATGAGTAGCATACATATATGTCTATCTATACAAAACCAATGCAAGCAGAAACATTAGAATGAGGATGGAACAATAAAAGAGAAGGCCAGTACGATGTACCGAGTGAGAAAGATCTCAAGAGGTTTTGAATATTATGGGCTTAACACTTAAAGCCATGGCAAACTGAGAGCACGATGATGAGAATCAGGGCGACAATGATGGCAAGAACTATCAGTTTTATCTTCATGTTCTGAAGCCACATCTTTCTTCTCATCTGCGTTCCCGTTGTTCTGAAATCTTGTGCCTGTAGCAATTGGAAATTTAATAAAACACAAGATATGATAAAAGGATGAACAGTTATGAACTCAGAGGTAGTTTGATATGCATGTTCAACTTTCTGTGTGAGTGTGTAGTCATATATATACGTATGAAGGAGATAAATGCATGAGAGTCTAACCTGTGAGCGAAGATTTTCGGTTTTGTCCACCAAAAGCTCAATTTTCTCGCCACGGTCAAGAACCTGCAAATGAACAAGTTCGATTGGTAAACTGGTCTTTTTATTGAAGTTGTGGTGCATGCATTGAATAATAATCAAACAAAGAGATCTCAGTAAATATATATATTGACGAAGGAAAGGATGAGATTCAAACCTTCTCGATGTTTTCCATCATTACACCCTTAACTTCTGACACTTGCGCCTTCACCTTAGCAAGCTTGCTAATCTCATCTGGATGATCCATGCAATACTGCATATGCTCTTTCAGTTTAGAGCTTCAGAGTAACCAAAAGAAATCAGTCTACGTAAGAGAAAATCGTTGATATCAATAGAATAGATCAAATGAAAAAGTACCCAAACTCCTTATTCAAGCTGTTAGCTTGAGCAGTTGCAGCCTTTCCACCACCATATCTCTTGTTAAAATCTTCTTTTACTCTTTCCAAGAAAGCCATCGGAATCTGTCTCCCAGCAGAATCAACCGCAACAACACAATAGGCTACACAAGAAAAACAAAATCAATCTCCTACAGCGGATACAGCAGAAGACATAAGTTATGCAAAATCAAGCCACCAATAAAAACCCTATCACAGATCAATGTTGGTGTTCTCCACATAGTATCAACCAAAGCTACCACAGATTCCATCAAAAAGCTGAGTAAAAGTATACGCAATGCTCTACAGAGATCTATACAATGAATTAGAGATCAAACCCTAAAAAGCGTTTGTTCAGGGGTTTCCTGAGAGAAATCAGATACACAAATCCACACGAATCTAGATAGAAACCGAATAAACCTAGATAGAAACCGAGGCAAGCATTGGAGAGTGGTGTAACGATAAGAAGAAGAGATCAAAAGGCAAGACTTACTGAAACCATCTTCGACAAGGTAGTTGAAGGTGTGACCGTCGCAGTTGTAGGTGAACTTGTTGTTGGAAGACGGAAGCTTCTGGAGACACTGAGCAGCGATCGAGGTGAAATTACCTTTGAAATCAGTGAACTCGACGAGGATCACCGTGCCGCGAGCAACGAAACTGTAGATCAGAGATTGTTGCGCCATTTTTTTTTTTTCCCTAAATCTCCGATCCAATCGACCGTCCGATCAGAGAATCTTTTTTTTATAGGCGGTCGCGAAAAAAAAAAAAAAAGAACTACAGATCTAGAAGACTAGCAAACAACAAAACGAGGACTAAAGTGGACAAGGGGAGAAGAAGAAAAAAAAAGAAGTAAAGGAGCCAAGGGTAATGTTGTCATTTAACGTAGTCAGATTTGGGTGCAAATAAATAATGTATAAAACCTAGAAATTTAAGGACTATAAAGCAATTTCGTAACCTGAGAGATCAAATCAAATCTCGAGAAATAGATGGACCCACCGGATCGAGCCAAAAAGCTCGTGGAGTCTGCGAAATGGCAAATTATTACCAATTTTAGGACATGTTTCAGGTCCCATGGTCGAAGAGAAACACAGAGCCTGTCTCTATCTTCTTCAAAAATATCTCCTTTTTCGTTTCCAAATTCATCATATTGATCCCAGTCTTAGCTCGGTTACAGATTTGAGTAAAAGGTTTATTACCTAACAGAGAAACGAATTGTTTTATAACTCGTAGTAGATGGAGAGATAATAAAGGTATAAGCATAAAGTGAGTTTTCTTAATTCTTACTAAGTGAAACAAACGCCATAACAAAGGAAATAAGCTTCTTCTTTTTTTTTTTTGTAATGGCTTCAAATTTGTAATTGCTCTGCATTATTTAGAACCGGCTAAATTATTTTTTTTTAACGTGTTTTCTAAATATTTGATCAACAATCAAACTCAACATCCAAATAATTTAAAAAAAAAACTTTAGTAGTTAGGTTGTGGTTAGAACTTGGTGAAGTGGAATGCAAGTAAAGGTTATGTTGTTGCAACATTATCTTATTGATCATTCTTTAAGTAACATCACTATACTTTCATAAATAATAACGTGCAACCAAACAAAAGAACAAGTCAAACTTTTGAGAAAAAAAAATTAACAACTAAAACATCCCTCTGTATATTGCAATTTTCTTAATTGATTTCCACTATTTATATTTTTATCTCCTAGAAGTTCATCGAATCATTTATATCCACTGTAGATATGAGATGTATTTTATTTTATTAGTTTACCTTTTTAATGTTTAAAATTCGAAATTTGAACGTTAGGAAAAAGGAAAGGAAAAATAAAAGTCACAGTTGGTCGCGCAAATCGAGCGTTCTCATTCAATATTTTTGTTATCTCTCTTCTTCTCCGATCTCTGCGTCCTGCTCTCTCTATCGCTACCATCCCTCGTTCCCTCTTGTCTTTTCATTTTTTTTTTCAACGTTTACTTACTAATCTCTCTGATCCTGTTTGTGGCGTTGTTAATTAGGGTTATTTTTTTCTTTTTCTTTCTCTTTGTTATCAACTTAAAGAAAGAATGGGACAACAATCTCTGATCTACAGCTTCGTCGCTCGTGGTACGGTGATCCTCGTCGAATACACCGAGTTCAAAGGTAATTTCACCTCCGTAGCCGCTCAGTGCCTCCAGAAGCTTCCGTCATCTAACAATAAGTTTACATACAATTGCGATGGTCACACTTTCAATTACCTCGCTGAAAATGGCTTCAGTATGTCTCTCTCTTTCCCGATCTGAAAACACGTTCGCATGTTTATTTTTGTCTCGATTCGTTTTTTTTCTTCTTATTTTCGATCTACATGTTCTAGATCAATGTGTCTTTGGTTACACTCGTTTCTTGCGGAATTGTTTACATATGTGAATCGTTGGTTATTATTAATTCATGCATGTCTTTGTTGGATGTAATCTTTGTTCATTTGATATTGTGTTTTGGAAGCCTTTTTGATATACTCTGTTTTTGGGAATCAAATGCACCACGTTTATATATGCATCAGATGGGGATGTGATGATTTAATAAGAGATCTTTCATTCTCTCTTTTTTTGTTACGCAGCCTATTGTGTTGTTGTTGTGGAATCTGCTGGGAGGCAGATACCAATGGCTTTCTTGGAGCGAGTCAAGGAGGATTTTAGCAAGAGATATGGTGGTGGCAAAGCTTCCACTGCTAAAGCCAACAGCTTGAACAGAGAATTCGGGTACTTTTTTTTTTAGTTTTGACATTAAATATCACCATAACAATACTCCAAGTCCATCTTTTGTGGTTGTGTGTTTTAAACTGGTTTTGTTGTAATTCAGGTCTAAATTGAAGGAGCACATGCAGTACTGTGCGGATCATCCTGAGGAGATTAGCAAACTGTCCAAGGTTAAGGCTCAAGTGACTGAAGTGAAGGGTGTTATGATGGAGAACATTGAGAAGGTTAGAATTAATAATTTATGTCTTCTTTGGAAACTCATCACATGTAAACTGAATGTGTTCTCTGCAATTCATTCCCATGGCAGGTCCTTGACCGTGGTGAGAAAATCGAGCTATTAGTCGACAAAACTGAGAACCTTCGCTCACAGGTTAGTAACGGCATCTCTAATACGGCATAAACATTACATATAGACAACATCACTATCTTATGATCAAGTGGTAACATGCTCTTTTTCTGAATATGTTACAAAAGGCACAAGATTTTAGAACGCAAGGAACAAAGATGAAAAGAAAAATGTGGTTTGAAAACATGAAGATAAAGCTCGTAGTCTTTGGCATCGTCGTTGCTTTGATTCTCATCATCATTTTGTCTGTTTGCCATGGCTTCAAGTGTTAAACACTATCATCCACAGACCAACACTGCTACTAATCTGATTAGAGATCCTCCCAGTGTAGTTTATCCCTTTTTTCTCGTTCTCTTTTGTATTTTCCTACTTTTTAGGCATAACAATGTGACTCGGTACCAAGAATGATCCCTAGGAAACCAACTGTTTTTAAGCATTTCTTTGATTTACTTACTATTGTAGGTCAGGCTTTTATACTTTTGTATTATTCTACTTGATGTCTAACGATCAGCTTTATATTCTTCCAACTAAATTGACACATGATTTGATCATTTTATAGATATAACATAACATCAACTATTTGGAATGAGATTCTATTAGACATTACAGTGATAACAGATAAAGACACCCAAAACAAAAGCTTACAAGAAGTAAACTCTATATATATTACTACATCCTTTCTAACCAAAAAGTCTCTAATACTGTATTCAAAACCATCAAAATCCCAAAACACACAGAGAATCATCAACAAGCTAATTGATCTCTCAGTGGTAAGATTTCTTCGAAAATCGGAAGTCTTCTTGTCCTATAAGGCCTCCTCCATTCCTTGACAAAATCATCAAACCCTTCGACAACCGCAATCTCATCCATACCAACATCACATTCCACAGACACAGAAGCTAAAACCGTTGCTTCCTTCTCCTGTGGGTCAAGCTCACTCAATATCTCTTGAACCCGAGCCTTCAACCTCGGATCACAAAACCCTTCTTTGTTCTCTGTTAGTACATGACGAGAGAGAATCGACCTCGCTTCATCGTACTTCCCTTGCTTGATGAGACATGTGCATAAATTACAAGCCTTGTTAGCATCTGGCTCTATCACTTGAGCTTTCCTGTAAACGGTTTCAGCCGCTGTATAGTCCCTTAGCTGCATATAAGCCCATCCCAAGTTTCCCTATAACACATCACACATTCATTCATTCTGTCATAAGTTCATTATTCAAGAAAAGAGACTTCAGAAATCTAAAAGAGAACAAAACCTTACCAAGATCCTAGAGGTTTCTTTCTCGACCGTGACCTGAAACTTCTTGCCATGAGATCTAGCAGTCTTTGTTGGTTTGCCATTGAAAGCTTCTCCTTGATATATCATCCATAGCTTTTGCTTCAATAACTCAACTTGCTCTTCAATCCTCCCACATTTCTGCACAGAATTCAAAATCCTCATATTGTCAATTTCACAATCTAAGAATTCCTGAGCTTGTCTAGTGATGATAGAGAAGACTACCTTAAAAAGATCGATGAGGACATTGTCAAGTGATTCTTGAGCTTGCCTAGAACAAAGATCTCTAAAGGAATGAATAGCTTCAATGGCTTCCTCAGCTCTGTTCTGTTGTTTCATTAACAAAGCCATGTCTTTAAGAGCACTATCAACTCTATCTCTCGCTTTAATCGCTCTCCAAAACAACTCTATCGCTGCTTCTGCATCTTTCTCCACCAACTGAAACCAACCAACCAAAACATATCAATCCAAAATCTTTTTAAAAAATCAGTTTCCTCAGCCAGAGCAAATATAATATAAATCACAAAACGTTTTGGTGTGTACCTGAACATGTTTGGCTCTGACATAGGGACTATCTCCGTGAGGTAGCTTATGGACAACGTTGTACGCTGCTGCCAACGAGTCTTGTCTTTCTCCTACTCCTCCTCTCCTCTGAATCATGGTCATCATCATAACAAACTCTGTATTATCTCTTTTCTATCAGAATTCTAAATGAAGAAACCTACTTTTTTCTCTCTTTTTAGGGGTGGTTGTGTGAGGAAATAAGTTATATTGTGGAAGAAGAAGAAGGAACCTGGACGGGTTACTGTCTTGGTTCATTATCGTCAACTGGATCTAAAATACCGAGTGCTGGTCGTTTTTTTAACCTATAAAATATTGCCACGTACCCTATCCGTCCCCATTATTCTCTCACGACTTCGAGACTTGGCCAAATTTTTGTTTTTTTTGTTTTGATTTTTCTTTTTCGGTTAGGTCTTATTGTTTTGATTTTTTTTTTTTTTTTTTCAAATCTAACCTCTTTAGATAACGCCCACCATCCTTAACTGTGTGTCTGCCGCTGAATGCGGTATTTTTTAATGCAAAAACCTCCGTATATAAAAATATATTTATTTCTTGATTTTTCAAAGTCCGAATTTATTTATGATAATTCATTCATTTTATAGTAATATGTTTTTCAAAGTCCGAATTATTTGACCTTTTCTAGTATTATGTCAAATTTTATGCCATTTTTTTTTTTAAGTTCCATATTTGACATATTTTAGTTTTCAGGGGTTTTTTTTATTATTTTTGAAAGGAAAAATAATAATAAAGCGTCACAAATATCTTTCCTTTCGATATGTACTGTTCATTTCGAATGCAAAGCAAAGAGATGGACCCACGTGTTACTAATCAGGTGGCCGTACGTGTCGCCTTTGGTTTTCTCACACGACGACTTTGCTTTTCTTTTAAATAACGTTTGGGTACTATAAGTTTTTCATTTTCTCAATTTGGCCCTTCTTTTTTTTGTTTCGTTGAGAATTTATCATCGGACCATGATAAATCATTAATTCAAAAACATTACGCGTTTATTTAACGTATCATTCATTATATTTTGTGAAGAATCTTACATAAATGTCAAGAAAAAGGTGATACTTTTCGTGAATAGACTTTTTTTCCAAATAATGATATTAGTGGCCTATCTGTAAGATTTTAATTATTGAATTTGAAGTATAGGTAATTTAGAGAGTGTTGAAAATCTCCCTTTTAATAAAAGGGAAGTACAAAACTTAATTTTTGTAGACTTTATATTTTTTATAAATGGTTACAAATGCATACAAATAGGTTATATATAGGATATACATTAATCACAAATCGTTTACCATACATTAACAACTCTTCATATATAGATAATAAATAATAAATTCATAAATCCCATAAATCGTAGAACAAATATATCTTTGGTTTTTTAATCGCATAATATATTATACTAATAAATAATAGTAATACATAATAGGCTTCTACGATAACATAGGCCCAACTATGGCATTGTAAATCGTTTGTTTAGTATCTTTCAATCCACATATGACCCATTAATCAGAAGAAAAAATATACAAAATATCCATATTTTAAACATTTTCCGAGAAAACATATTTTTAAAACTATGATTGTTTAAAAATATCCTCTATTTAATAAAACGGAAGTAAACGACTTCAAATTGATAGACTATATAATATTAATATTGGTTATAATTAAGATTAATTATTTGATAGATTATATGGATTAATTATTTGATAGGTTATATAGATTTAGGATTATGATCCTCTTAAAAAAGATATTCCAAAGAATAAAATAAAATCTTAAAGAATATTTAACTAACCATATATAGACAAAAAATCTCAAAAATTAATATAAATTAATCACTCTTCCGTAGATTACAAGTGATTTCCGACTATACTAAAAAATAAAATCTTACCTAACTTTATCAGAAAATTCTGACTGAGTAACGGGTCAAAATTTGAATATTTAAATTCATTTCATATATTTTTTTTGTTGAATTGTATAGTTTTATATACAATAATAAACTTTTAAAATAATTTAATTTGGAATCTTTAAAAATAGTTTAATTTGATATTTTTAAGAATATCATAAATATATGATAGATCAAAAAGTTAAAAATTATAAACATTCTAATTTGATTTGTTATAGCAAGGGTAAATAATATGGAAAAAAATTCAAGAAATATGATTTCTTGCTAGAGCACGGGGTTAACATTTCAAAAATATGATTTCTCAGATTAAATTTAAGTTTGCAATAATGTTTTTTGGTAGGTTTTCTCGGTCATGTATACAGAGCGTAGGCTTGCTTTGAGCACTCTAATTTCTTCAAAGTAACAGCACCGGAGGCACGACCCGGCCAATTAAGACCAGGAGCGTATCGCCGACCGAAGGGACAAGCCGACCGGTGCACACCTAAAGGCGGACCGGGCGACCCATCCCAAGGTGCCGATAGATTGCAAAGGGGCTTCGGCTGTTATCGATAAGGCCACTCGCCAAAGCCGATTTTGACAAATAGACGTTACATATTTGGTCCTAAAATTAATATGTGCTATAGTATAGTTTAAGTCATAGAATTAACAATCAAAATACAGTATATAATTTTAAACACTAAACAAATCAAATAAAATTAACAAACAAACTTTTTTTTTTTATCTCACAACTTAATCTGCGCTATACCACATGCCAAAATCTAGATATATTAGAATATAACTTACAAAATAGATGTTATTTTCATAAGTCATATTCAATATATGATTTCATGCCATAGTATTTCCATCCAAAAAAACCTTTTAAAACAAATAAAATAATTATATATACGATGTTTTAAATAAAAATTACCAAAATAAACAAAATGAAAGACTTTCAACCCGTGCTCTAGCACGGGTCATATTCTAGTAACTAAATAAAGTGGTAGGGCTAATGGAAACATCATAATGATAATTCATTCCATAGCCACGCCTTAGCATTCTTTTTTAGATGTTATTATTATTAAATATGGCCCCAATGCCAACATATATAACAACATATACCTTCATCATCTTTTTATTTGTGTATATACTATCAATAGATATAAAGTTGTAGATAGAGGTTTATTTAGTCTAAAATCACACATTTACATATTCTTTTAGAGAGTTAACAAAAAAAAAATTACAATTTATTTGGACCTTAAATGCACCAGTGGTGGACGCAATTCGTTAGTGTTGTCGCCGTTGTTAGATTAGTAAAATTATGACACTTATCACTGTCTTAATCTTTTCGTTTCTTTTTTCCGTCTGCTGCTTATATTCAATGCCTTCATGGAATAATATTACATTAATCATATTATGATGATACTTTTTGTTGGTTGAGTAATTAAAATACATTAGGAAATCGGTTCATGCGTTGTCGCACAATTTTTTTTTTTTTTAAGATTAACATTGCTAAAACCATGTTTTGGAGATGAAAATTGATTATAAACCTCTATTTGGGGCTATTTCGATTATAAAAATTTTAAACTGATTTCTACGGCTATTTTTTTTGATTGATCAAGTTTTGTGAAATTTTTTACGATGTGAAAAAATCTTTCAGAAATGTCAAGAAAAAGGTGATACTTTTACGATAGTATAGATTTTTTTCGTAATAATGATATTAGAGGCCTATCTGTAAGACTTTAATCATTGAATTTGAAACCTAAGTAATTTAGTTATTTTCATTACAATAGATCTGAATTGAAAATAATACTAGAAGTCTAGAACCAAGGACAGGTGAAACGATGCCTTTGATAAAAAGACGGAAATTAGAGTGTAGAAAATAATTAGTTAAAGTAATAGGGTTAATGGAAACATCATAATGATAATTCATTCCATCACCACGCCTTAGCATTCTTTGTTAGCTGTTATTATTACTAACTAATACTATGGCCCCAATGCCAACATAACAACATATACCTTCATCATCTTTTTATTTCTGTATATACTATTACTAAATATAGTAAGATGTGCGTTGCACACAAAAAAAAAGAAAAAAAAAAAGAAGTAAGTTGTACAGTGTATACAATATATTGATATACCAAGCATCAAGTGTATACACCAAATACATGCTATGTTTAGTACTATATACACCATGACACATGGATATGATACTATTGTATGCAAACAAACCAAATGGAAACTTTTCTTTGGGTGTAAACAGTTGGTAATTGAAATGTTATATGATTATGCAGTTAAGACATTTTTTAGTGATAGCATGTATATGTATATCAGTATATACATCCATATTTAATATTTTGTATATGATAGGCACATTATAAAGATGATGAGCTAAGTCGCTCGTTTTGTGCTAGCTTTAATAATTGGCAATGATTGAAGATTTGAATTTGGTTTATATATAGATTTTAAAATAGTGCTTCTTTGATATGTAATGTAGAACGCTCATCTGGACCAACTTCTCCATTGTTTGTTTAAAGATCCAATATTAACTTATATTTTTCCTGAATGAAACCCGAAACTTGTTGAAAAAAAAAAAGAAAAGCAAGAATTGGAAACCCCACAAAAGCGATCCCATATGCCAAAAATGCATCATTGCCTAAACCCACAAAACATTAACACTTAATTACTCTCTTTCTCCTTTTCCTCATGCCTTTTCTTCTCATTACCATCTCTCATTTTCTTCCACGCATCATCTTACAACCTTAATCACACAAACTCCAAACATAGTTCTTTTTTTGTTGTCTTTTGTTTGATAAATCTCTTTTGTCTTAGTTAAGAGAGGTTCTCTGTCTAGTTTGTGTTCAATTGAGTACTACGGGACGGGTTTGGATCGAAATCAGGTCATTAACTTGGACCACCTGGCGACATCAACAAGAGAAAAGTGTTCGGCTTTGGTCCGGTCTTGTTACGTACCGTCAAGAACTACTTGTTCCGACGACATTATTAATAAATCGAACACAAAAGTCGAAGATGCTGGCCGTCTTGGCTTCCGAGGAGGAGGAGGAGGAGGAAGACGGAGGCGACAACATCAGCCACCTAAGAGACACGGCGGAAGAAGCTGCACCGCCGTCTCCAGCGAGCCTTGCCGTCTCAAAAGCAACCTCAAGATCAAAACGGAGGCGGAGAAAGGCGTGGATCAGAGGAAAGTAAGCTGGCCTGATGCTCACGGCAAAGATATTGCTCATGTTCAAGAGTTTGAGCTTAGGTAAACTAGTCTAGACTCTAGACATACAAAAACTTACTCTGTTTTTGGATGATGGGTTAACTTCGGTTATCAGGAAACCCGTTAATTACCGGTTTACCTTGATCCGGTAAAAATGACATTTTAACATGCGTTTTTGGAATTTATTTTGCAGCGCATCCGAGGACGGAGAACATGCAGGATATTCTAAAAGAAAATATTGTGGTGTCTGTATAATCCAGTGACATTTATTTATCCCTTTTGAGTTTTTGTGTTTTTCTTTCTCATTAGAACTGCGTGTTGATTCTACTAGACAGTTTCGTGAACCCATCATTAAGTAAAAGTGACCTAGGAACTCAAGACACTTGAGAAATAGAGAAATTTGATTTGATCTCATACCAACAATTGCAGCTTATTTCAAGATATATATAATAATCATATGCAACGATTAATACCAAAAGACAGAGAAAGAATCATAAGCAAATATAAATAAAGTCACAACAACATTAACCCACATCATTCCTCAATTTCCCCCACCCACTATATATTTAAATTGAATCTGTTTTTTTTCCTGGTTTATTAGTACAAGAACCAGGAAAAAAGTTCCATTTCTTTTTTCTTTTTCTTCCAGTAGTAATATAATCTGCTAGATTTTTCCTATTTCAGTATTTTATGTTCTCAGAGACAAAGAAAGATGATCTTCTTACTTGTGTTACTCCTTCAGCTGATCTGAGTTGACTTACCCTTCTTAGCCTTATTCTTCTCTTGGATCTTCTTCTTCTTCTCTTCAGATGTGATCCAGTTGTATCCCCTTGGAATTGCAAATGGGTCTTGATCGTTCTCGGCTTTACCGATATTAATAACTCCAGAGCTCGAGCTTGTTGATGGACGCTGGCTCGGTGTTTTGATCCACTGAAACCATGAGGAGGATGAGCCTGATGAGTTCTGTGTTTCTTCTCTAGGACTGTTCTGAACTGAAGAAGTGGGACTTGATGGTGGTGTGACAAACTCATCTTCAATAGCTTCTAGCTCTTCAAACTTTGTAAATGTAACAAGTACTCTAATCGTAGGAATCACCGGAATAGCAACCTGCAGTTAAAAAAAATATCCAAATGAAATTAGCAACAAGTTGGACTAAAAATGATGACTCTGATCACAGAAGGTTATATAAAACAGAACAGACCTTGACTGGGAATGTTCCGGAAGGTAGTTTCGTAGTCATAAGCTCTCTCAAACGCCGAATTGCTTTGACTTTGTTTGCAAGGATATCGAGCAATGGAAGAAGTTCTTTTGTCTGTAATGGAAACCTCTCAGAAAGCCAAAGAACTGGTCTAAGCCCTTTCTTGTACTCGTTCTCTTTGCTTCCTTCTTTTCGCTTGCTACTTCCGCTGCCTTCTGATGTTGAAGCTGCTTTTGATGAATCTCTTAATCCCCTGTTTTCGTCCCTCACAACAGTCTCAACCGTTGAGTGTCTTCCAGGTTTTATCGGTCTTCCTCCACGAGATGGTGAATCATCGTCCCCAAGAAGATCGCTTACTTTCTCATCTACACTAAGTGAACTTCTTGGAGGAACACTACTTCGTTTGTGCGCTTCCTCTCGTTTCCTCCATCCACTGAACCATCCTTTCTTCTCCTGTTTGCAATACCCGTTACCATCCGTTACTGGAATCTCTCGCTCCTCGAAAGAACAACTATTCTGCTTTTGAGAAATCTCGCTGTTAGAAGACTCTTCAGGTGAATCCAACTTGAGCGCTAACTCCAGCTGCTTCTTCTCGTCTTCCGTCAAGATATCTCCAAGATCCTCGCTTTCCGTATCGTTTTCTTGATTAGTGTTTGAGAAAAGCTCCTCATCGGTCATTGCACCCGGTACTCTTCTTGATTTTATACTAACAACTACGTTGTGCATATCATACACTTTAGCTTTCCACTGCCCAACCATTTCTGTCTTCTCTTGACGCCTCCATGTCAACTGCGGGAAAAGAACAGCTTGAGTAACATCGATCCCGGGTCTGAAAATGCTTGTTTTGGACATTGCAGCCACTTCTTGGCGAACTTCTTCTTCTGACGCCGCAGCTCCAGCGCCATCTAAAGCATTCATAATCTCCTTATCCTTATGTGAAATCATAAGAAGAGAACCGGAAGGAACTTTACCATCCTCAGACCCATCTCCAAGAAAAAGTATAGTCTGATCTGATCTTTGAATCCTGAAACCATCAAAACCAGCCAACGTCATATCCGCTCTAAGATTAGCACCCCTCTTCCAAATCTTATAAGTATCCGAAGGCGCCACCCTAGAAATGAAAGGTATAACAGAACTCTCGAAATGGAAAGTGATCTCCATGTAAAAATCTCTCATTCTATGCATCGTAGCCAAAAGCCGAGGCAACCTCCTGCACCATTTAGCCCAAGCCAAAGGCTGATAATGTCTCACAATGATCATAGCAATCCTCTCTTCTCTACCACAAATAGCTTCTTGTAATGCACTCCATCCATGCTCATTCTGCAAACTCCAATCAGCACCTGATGCCATAAGCATCTCAGCTGAGGTCTCATCACCGAGCTTTACAGCTAAATGGAGAGCCGTGTCTCGGTTCACAACGTCACGCCTGTCTATAACAGAAGCGATTGAATCAGCTTTTGTCTCTTCAGCTACAGAAGCTGCTTCGTTCTTAACCTCAGAAGGGTCACGCATCTTAGGAAGAGAGGATAAAAGTTTCTTGAGACCAGCGTAATCTCTGGTGACAACAGCGTGATGAACAGGGCTATGACCGTACTTGGTAACATCAATGCTGCTTGCCATAATATCTCTCACTAGTGGGATGGGATATAACAAACTAAAAAGCTTTTTAAAAGACTCAAAAGAGAAACCCCCAACACAAGTAGTTACATCATCTTAAAACCTAAAACCCTTTCAACACAGACCAATTTATAAAACCTAATTGCAAACAAATCTGAAAAAAATTGGAGATAAAACCCAAAACCCAAGCAAAATCCCCAAATGCCTAAGAGTAAAGCCGACAACTTTGAACAACTAGGAATCGAAATTCAAATCATTCAACAAACCGGAAAACAGATCGAAATTGGAAATCTTAAACCCAGGAAAAAAATTACCAAAAAAGGAAACTTTTTGGAATACCCAGATCAAGAAGCAGAGAGACCAAAGAAGGACGATTGAATCAAAGAGCTGCTGGTACCAACCACAAAGTAAGGGGAAGTTATCTTCCTTTTTATGTCGCTGTAGAGAAGAGAGCAAATGATACTTAGCCTTTCCCCGAAAGCCAAAAAAAAAACACAAAAAGAAGCCTCGAGATTCGTTGCTTCCGAGGAATCAGATCCGACCCAGATCGGGGAAAACCCACCCGAGAAGATTTGGTCTCGTGGAAAGAAGAGATCTAAAGCAGAGAGACAAGTACAACAAGAGTAAGATTTTTCCAAGTTGTGGAAGAAAGGAATAATTTTTTTTTTTTTTGAGAGAGGCAGAGGAACCGAAGATGGACACGGTTCCTTTTTGGCTGTCGTCTCTCCAAATGGGAAGGTTCAAAGTCTCGGTCGGGAAGCTTACATATGGAATCTTGAAACAAACTTTACTAGTTAGATTTTCATAACCGTTAAAAGCTTTAGCTACCTCTCCTCTCTCCCAATTTAATGAATTTATTGAATATTATTCAATAGTCAGATTTTTATTATTAAAAAGTCATAAGTATAAAACAATTAGCATTATTACGTATTTGAAAATCATGTAAAACGAATTTACAAGAATTAAAACAAAACAAATTCTCTTAGAAATTTCGTTACCAAACAAAATACTAATAGTAATGTTTTTTTTTTAATAGTAATATTACTTTTATATTTTGGATGGAGAAAAAGCCAAATTGAATCAAAAAAAAAAAAAAAAAGAGAGAGAGAAGATATTTCCTCGAATAATTCATTAAGAAACGGCCAAAATAATTGGTTTTGAGGCAATTGGTGACTTGATTATCCCAATAAATAATTTTATTGTACTATGTTTTTTGTTTTTCTTAGTTTTGCTATTAAACAAATCCCAAAGAAAAAAAAAGTACATTTGTCCTTATAGTTTTGTCAAAACTTACTCGATGATGATGAGTCATGAGTGCGTTCAATGCGTGTGTAACTGATTTCGAATATATAGCTATTTAAATTTTAAATTATGCTATTAAATTGACTTTGAAAAATCTATTTTATCGTTGAAAGGGAAACAATGCCGTAAATCTCAACCTCTAATATTAAGTAATCAAATTGTTAATATCAGTTTGCATTAGTTTATACTTTATATTAAGCTGAAATTTTAAAGTATTTCGAAGTCACATATATAATGCATCAAAATAAGAATGGTATTTATAGTTGTTAACAATATGACATAATCAAATTAGACGATTGGACTCTAATTAGCATTTTTTTAACTCGTATGACCAAATAGTAATAATAATGACTTATCTGTAAAAATATGTGTAGTGGTTATACTGTTTACGAATACTATTCAAAATTGACTTTGAGTAATTTGACCGCGGTTAAAAGCCCAATTTATTGGACCTCAAACCCAACTTATTGGACCTTAAACCCAATTTAAATTGTGTAAGCAAACAGCATTAATTAAAGATCCAGAACCCGACCCAGTAACCCTAACCCGACCCGGAATCATCTGAGGTCCAATCGTTGCACCCCCCCCCCCCATTGAGCAAGAGGGAGAGAGAGATAGGGCAGATTGATCCTATTCAATCGAACAACTAGGGTTTCCGTTCCCACTTTCGAATCACATTCAATCAGGTAATTTTCCTATCTCCTTTTTGTATTTCAGATTTGTTCTCTACGATTATTTTTTTTTTTTTTCTGGAGAAGAAGATTTTTTAGATTTTTTTTTTTTTTTTTCTCGTTTTGGTGTATCAACAAATTCCCACGAATCTTCGTTATTCTGGTAGTTTCGTGGCTTTAATTCCTCAGATGATAATTAATTTGAAGAAACGTCCATAAATTTTTTGCAAATTCCGATTGAAAATAGTTCTCTTGTGTGTTCTTAAACGTTTTGTGAAATTGTGTTTGCTTTTAACTTATATAATCTGAGGTTTTGTGTTTTTGTTTCAGGATGGAGAACACTGAGTTTGACATGGTAATCACCATACCTGATACTCCAGATAGACCAGTACGAACTAGAGAGGTTAAGAGAAGACCACCTTCTCCAGAACCACCATTGAGATATCAAGGAGACGAGTACCGTAATTACATTAGTGATAGAACCAGAGCAATCCTCGAAACTGGTCATAACCGTGAAAGTTCTGATACGCTAACTCGCTCGCGTGCTTCAGGAGGCACTTCTTTGTTTAGGAGACCAGCGGCTGAGAAGGATAAAGGCAAATCCATCTCCGTTGATCCATGCGGGGCTCGTGCACCGGTTTTAAATTTAAATCAACGTAATGGAGATGCTCATGTTGCTGCATCTGAAGACATAATAAATGGTTGTTCTCCTTTACGAGTTGATCATAACTCTTTTATGCTGCCTCCTGGGAATAGTAATAATAAGGGTAAAGAAAAAGCAGATTGTGGCTCTGTTTCTAATAGAGAAACAATTGATCTCTCCAGTGACAGACAGCAGAAAAGAGGCACTAAGAGATTAGTTAGAAATGGCTGCATATCTCCACATGGAATAGCAGCTAGAGCCAGGCTAGCTGCTGAAACCAATTCCACGGAAACAGTTAGTGTTGAGCAGGAACTAGCTCCTGAAACTGCAACTTCCATTAGCATAAGAGAGATTGTTTCTGGAAATGATATTCACGGAAGAGCTAGAGACAAAAGACCAGAAAGTTCACGTAGCAGGTAATATGTTTTCCTTTATCTTCTTCTTATATTAGATGTTTGTTTGAATGGATATCAAAAGGATGTGGTGCTATAAGAGTTTTTATTCTTTGTGTATAGGGTGGCGAGTAGAGATGGCTCTGAGGGGTGGGTTAGTACGCGTAACCGGAATCAGAGGGATGAGAGTGACACACACGGAATTTGTAGTTCTGTTTCTGGACTTGATGTGCATGAAACCGGTGTGGTTGAAAGAGAAACAAGACAACAACGACGGCGGAGAAATGGAGTTACTACTTCAAGGGTTTCGAATGAGCCAGAAGTTACTGTTATTACATCTCCTGGGGAACCATCTAATTCAAGGCCACCACGAATTCAGAACCATCAAAGACGCAACACTCAAGCGTTGGAAATTGAAGATTCATCTCCTGAAGTACGGTTCTTCGGGGGTCCTTCACATATTGAAAACGGTGTATCTGATTTGAATGTAAGACAAATAGAAGCAGATGAGATTTTGGCCCGTGAATTGCAAGAACAGCTGTACCAAGAAGAGAGGTTGATCAGACATGACCAGGTAGATCTTCGAGTTCCCTTTCTTTGGATGTCTTCTTTATGTTCCATCCTTTTTTATCAACTTAAGGTTCTTATTTTGACTTGATACGTTGGAACAGATGGATTTAAACTTAGCCAGGTTGTTGGAACAAGAAGAGAATCCTTTCCGCGCTTCTTCTAGTCGTTCTTCTACTCGTAATACCCGAAGCTCTGGTACCGTAAGTGATGGACAAAGAAATTTTTCTGTGTTGGCGTTTTTTAATCTGGTTCTTTCGTAATTGCTGTGTTTAGAGGCGAGACTAAACATTATCAAACATTGATGAGTTCTTTTCAAAAGTTGCACTTTTGGCTTTAGGCTCATTTTGAATATCTTACCCGCTGTTTTAATGCCAATAAATATAAATTACAGATTGCAGCAAACCCTGGTGGGAGAAGTCGCCTGGAAGCACGACTACAACAAAATCCTTCAAGGAGGCGATTGAATCCTCCACAGGCTCGTGCTCCTGTTAGAGCACCACGACGGGGTCGAGGTCATCGTTTAGGTCGTGCACCTGGTTTTTAGACGGAGCTATGAATATCAGTTTTTCAAATGCTATGAGCTTTGACGAGGTACTCTTTTAACCATGTTTATATCCCTAATGTCGCTGATGTTTTATTAAGTATCAAAGCTAATAATCCTTTACCCCTTTTAAATGTAGCAGAGACTGGATTTTTTGGAGGGACTAGAGAATGCTATTAACAATAGGAATCTTCTTCATATGGATCGTGACTTTAACGAGTATGGTATCTTGTATATTTGTCTCCTTATTTTACTATGATTCTTCAATATCTGAAGCTTGATCGTTTTAACCATTTTTTATGCAGAGATGATTACGAAATGCTGCTAGCTCTTGATGAAAACAACCATCGACATGGCGGCGCTTCTACCCAACGCATTAACGACTTACCAGAGTCTACAGTTCAGGTAAGCTAAAAAGGTTCACTTGTACAACACAGTTTTTTCATATCGAAATTTTGTTTACTAAAAAGCTTTCTCTTTGGTGTTATATGTGGGTAATAATATGCAGACTGATAAGTATGACGAAACTTGTGTTATTTGTCTGGAAACACCGACGATCGGAGACACCATACGTCATCTCCCCTGTTTGCACAAATTCCATAAAGATGTAAGGTTTCTTACTGATTTGAATCAAAACCCCCTTATTAGATATGAGAAATTCGAAAAATCAACAATTGTTTATGAATTCTGCAGTGTATTGATCCGTGGCTAGGACGGAGTAAAGCATGTCCGGTTTGCAAATCCTCAGTTACTTGACAAGGTTCTCAGAACTCACTGGAGAATGTAAAATAATTACCTTTTTACCCTTCCAAACCGGTGGATCACTGGAATCATTTTCGGTAAGCCAGTCATTCTTCGCCATCGGTTTAGATGAACTCATGAAACTGTTTTTGTACAAGCGTTCTCGCGTGAGGAACTAACTTTATATCGCTGTGGTTATTTTGTCGGGTTTAAATGTTACTGTATTACTATTAGCTAAGAACTGTTAAAGTTAGTTGGTTTTAGTATTATCCACTTTAGTTTTTTCTTGTCTCGTTAAACCTATACAGTGCTTTTTAGGTTAATAATTGCACAAGGCTTCAAAGTTCCTATATAAAACTAGTCTTACTATGTGTAGTATTTTTTTCTTTAAATCGTTTTATCCATTTTATTTACACGAAGAAGCAAGATACAAATCATATAAGAGGAAAAGTGGAAAACAAATTAAAGGGAAACGACAGACATTTCAGTTATTATTTCATATGTTTAAATTTTAACGAATTAGTTTACGTAAATGACAATATTCATGCATGGCGATTATTATAGCTCCTCGGCAATGCACACAACGGTTTATCAAATCCTCAGTGACCTCCACCGCCAATTCCTCCGCCAACTTCTTTACCGGCTCCTCCACCAATTTCTTTACCAGTTCCTCCGACGATTCCCCCAATGGCTCCACCATCAGCTCCCTTGTCAGCTCCTTTACCGGCTCCACCATCAATTCCTTTACCGACTCCGCCGTCAACTCCTTTGCCGAATCCACCGTCGTCAGCTCCTTTACCGGCTCCGCCACCGAATCCTCCTCCCCCTCCAGCTCCACTACCACCCCACCAAATCCACCGCTTATTCCACCACCAAAGCCTCCAATGCTGCCCCCAATCCAACCGCCACCTGATCCAAAGCCGCCTCCACCGCCTAAGTCGCCGAAGCCTTTTTTGAAGCCCTTCTTGTAGATGCCACCTTTGTGGAGGAGGGGACGAGGATGAGGGTGAGGAAACAAGTGCTTGTCATCACCCAAGTCTGTTTCTCCCATAGTAAAATCTGCGACCAAAGCAAATAGCAAAACAAACACAAACGCTCTGCTGGAGATTTTACCCATGATTATTGGAAACTTAAAATGTTTTTTATTAAAAGCTATTGGAAGAGGATGTATTTTATATGACATTGCTTGTTGCATGAGTAGTATATATAGAGAGAAACTTAGATAGAGATCGTGATAGCATAAGCACTTTTCGTCAACTGTACGTAGAGTAACAGTTAAATGATATAATTCACCGGTCACTGGGCAAAATTTTATGTTTAATCGTCTGCCCAACTGCCATATTGATCTCATCCAACACAAAGGAGAAAAAGTATGATGCAAAATATAGTTGAAGAATTGGGGAACCTATGACAACAATTATTATATACAGTTCGTTGAATTATTTTGATCATATCATAATTATATTTAACTTTGATTTAGGTTTTAAAAGCCAATAACAAAAAAATATTTTGGCCAAAACAAGAAGCCGAAATTTGAGATTGTGTGTGTATTTCTCCTTGTTGCATGTTTATTCGTACAAATTAGTACAAAGTATATGTATTGTCTAAGAGAAAAATATCAAGCAAAATATAATTATATTCGACTCGAGAACAAAATGATGTAGCCAATTTTGGTGGCTTAATCTTTTGGATGTCAGGCCATGTCAATTTCACTGAATATTGAAACCCCAAATGTGATTTCATTTACTTTTGTGAGCTTAGCTTTTTTTTTAGGTGTCTCATCAATCAATGATGCAAACCAGAAACCCTCTCATATATGCTTACTTCCATACAAACAAATAAAGTTTTTTTTTTTTCTCTCCTCAATCTCTCTCTCTCTCTCTCTCTCTCAGAGCAAGAATTTAGTTCTTAATCTTATATACACCATCCATGGAGTAATTTATTAACCAAATAATGTATGTTTTCCTCTCTAATTATATATAATAAACATGAGCAAATGATGGGGATTACCATGAAAGAGAGATACACACTTAAGATCCGTGAAGTTGATCAGTCGGTTTTAGGGATTTCTTCATTTGCTATATTACAGAACATCTAACAACATTCCAAACGTAAATGATCTAACAACAATTCAAGATCCGATTAGGAAAAACTAGTGTCCACGTTTAACACTCTTAAGCCAAACAACATCGCACACATATTTTGATTATTCGCTAAAATTTAGCTCATCGATCACTAACCTAAGCTGAGGGAGACTGATTGATCATATCATCATCTATCAGACCAAATGCAACACCAACAACAAGAGTTTGGAATTGGACATAGAGTCTGAAATTTGGACAAGAGTCTTAAAACAAACCTTATTACAAAACTCTATATTTATTATTCACATTGCGCAACTATAAGGCGGCATTATATTATGGGCCGTTTGAAAGGTCCATTTATCATATCAGTAATGTATATAAGTTAGGGGTGAAAGTGTAATCTTAATAAAATTTAGGGGCATTGATTAAATAACTTGACTTGTTGGGTAAGTATCCTTAATATTCGATAAGTTTCGATTTTATTTATTTACTTATTTATTTATGCAGAAAAGTGAAGTCTTTCTCTATTCGATAAATTAGTTCTGAGACCTTCCCTTCCCTCGATCGAGGTTAAAAAGCTCGGTTCTTGTTCCTGCGTCTGATCAGCTCTTCTCCACCGCTAGGGTTTTTCTTTTTGTTAAATTCCGATTAGGATAATGGCGGCCGTCGCTATGGTTAGTTCGGCCGGTGGGTTACTTGCAATGCTCAATGAACCCCATCCTTCCTTGAAACTTCACGCTCTCTCTTATCTCAACAGATTGGTTGACCAATTTTGGCCCGAGATCTCCACCAGTGTTCCCATCATGTAAATTCTCTCTTCCTTAGCTTTTTTTTCTTATTGTTTTAGGGTTTTACTTGTTAACTTCACTCGATCTGTTTGCGGTAAAGCTATTGGGGGTTTAGGGTTGCTTTTTCTTATTTTAGGACTTAGGATTCTTGAAATTAAGCGTTGTTATGTCACAATTTGCAATAACTTTATTGGATTGCTTTAGTTCATCATTATGTAGATTCTTAATGCCAATGTATTTATTTTGTTCCCTTTGAAAGTTGTGGATACTGTACTTTTCTCATTCTTCTAGCTTGAGATCTTACACTGTTTATGTGCTGCTTGATATCTTGATTCTGAGACTTTTTTTTTTTTTTTTTTTTTTGGTAGAGAGAGCTTATACGAAGATGAAGAGTTTGATCAGCATCAACGACAGCTTGCTGCATTGTTGGTCTCCAAGGTACTGTTTAGCTTTTTTATTTAACTTAACACGATGACTTGTTGTGTATATATATATATACTGGCCACATCTGTAAGTAGAGGAACTTGTGAAAGTTACACGAATGCATTATATGGTTGTTTCTCGTAAAAGCTGGTAGATAGTGGTATAAGTTTAGAGCTTTGTGACCTTCTCTTGTTTCCTAATGATGGTTGTTATCTTTTTCTTATCTCAGGTTTTCTATTACTTGGGTGAACTTAACGATTCATTGTCCTATGCCCTTGGAGCTGGATCCTTATTTGATGTTTCCGAGGATTCTGATTATGTTCATACTCTACTTGGTAAGGACATTGAAGCTTGTTGCTCTCCTCTCTCTTTTTTTTCTTCCTAGACCTATGATGATGACAGTAAACAGTAGCTTGGATATTATTGAGCATAATATACATTAAGTCAAGTTAAATGCAATATGTATTAAGCAAATAGTTTAGTGTTTTAGACCACATATTTTTCTAACTAATAAGACTTGCACATATATATTTTTCTATCAGCTATCATTTGTAACTAATAAGCTTCGCACATCCGTCTTTCTTTTTATAAGATTTTGCTCCGATAAATTCACTAATAACCTTCTGTTTTCGCTTTCAGCTAAAGCAATAGATGAGTATGCTATTCTCAGATCCAAGGCAGTCGAGTCAAGTGAGGCTGTGGAAATTGACCCGAGACTGGAGGCCATTGTTGAACGAATGCTAGACAAGTATGGGATGCCTAATTTAATTACTTTTTGGCCCTCTTCTTTGTTATTTAATTTTACTCACATGATTTTCTTTTTTGCAGATGTATCACTGACGGAAAATATCAACAAGCCATGGGCATTGCTATAGAATGTCGGAGATTGGATAAGTTGGAAGAAGCGATTGTAAAGAGTGAAAATGTGCAGGGAACATTATCTTACTGCATCAATGTTTCCCACTCTTTTGTTAACCACAGAGAATATAGACATGAGGTGAGTGTACTGGCCACAGAACTGGAATTTAACAAGGGAAATATGTTTATGATACTAGGAGTTGACTAGGATTCATCTTCGTTTATCGGTCATGCGGACCTTATATTGTATCTTCGTTTATGTCGTAACTCAAAACACTTTTGTAGGTAATTTGTGTTTACTGTTAATTTGCAAATGATACCATCCTTACGTTGTTTAATTTGTGCAGGTTCTTCGGTTACTTGTTAATGTCTACCAGAAGCTGGCTTCTCCTGATTATTTGAGCATTTGTCAATGCCTTATGTTTTTGGATGAACCACAAGGTGTTGCGAGCATATTGGAGAAGCTTCTTCGCTCAGAGAGTAAGGATGATGCTTTATTGGCTTTGCAAATCGCTTTCGATCTCGTAGAGAATGAGCACCAGGCATTTCTCATGAGTGTGAGAGACCGCCTTCCAGCACCCAAGACCCGTCCTGTAGAAGCAGTTCAAGCCGTTGAGACTTCTACTGCTCAAAATGAGAACAATGCAGGGGATGTCCAGATGGCGGATGACACTCTATCTCAGACAATTGTGCATGAAACGATTCCTGCTGACGCTGTGTATGCTGAGAGGTTAACAAAGGTTAAGGGAATTTTATCTGGAGAGACATCAATACAGCTGACCCTCCAGTTTCTTTACAGCCATAACAAGTGAGGCAGTTAATTTCCCTTTTAATATCTTGAAAGGATATTTTGTTCTTAAGTCGTTTCTTCCAGATAGTAACATGCTTCAGCAATAACCATTTTTTGTCTGTAGATCGGACTTGCTAATCCTGAAGACAATAAAACAGTCCGTTGAGATGCGGAACAGTGTATGTCACAGTGCTACAATATATGCTAATGCTATAATGCATGCTGGAACGACAGTTGACACTTTCCTCAGGGAGAATTTGGTAAATTTTACTTTCACTATCATTTTTTTGCACTTGTTTCAACGATAACGATATGGCATAGAATTTATTCTTCTTTTCTTTTCCAATATTTTTTGAATTGGCAGGATTGGCTAAGCAGGGCCACCAATTGGGCGAAGTTTAGTGCTACAGCAGGATTAGGTGTTATTCATAGTGGTCACTTACAACAAGGCAGGTCACTGATGGCTCCATACTTGCCTCAGGGAGGAGCAGGTGGTGGTGGGAGTCCTTATTCCGAAGGGGGTGCTTTATATGCTCTTGGCCTTATTCATGCCAACCATGGTGAGGGAATCAAGCAATTTCTTCGTGATAGCCTACGCAGCACTAGTGTTGAGGTAATTGCCTATATCTTTCTTCTGGATAGTCTTTCATTCTATCACCAAAAAGTTAGTCTTTTGTTTAGATTTGATTTTCATCAAAAAGAAATATGATTGCAGGTTATTCAACATGGGGCTTGTTTAGGTCTTGGTTTGGCTGCCCTTGGGACAGCTGATGAAGACATATATGATGATATCAAAAGCGTGCTTTACACTGACAGTGCTGTTGCTGGTGAAGCTGCCGGCATTAGCATGGGTCTATTGTTGGTTGGAACTGCAACTGATAAGGCAAGTGAGATGCTCGCTTATGCTCACGAGACTCAGCATGAGAAGATAATAAGGTAATTTCAAGTCCGGAAGATGTTTTTTTGTTGTGTGTGGGTGCATGATAATTTCTTTCAGTCTTCAAGTAACAAACATCTTATATTATGTTCAGGGGATTGGCTCTAGGAATAGCTCTCACAGTATATGGTAGAGAAGAGGGAGCAGATACATTGATTGAGCAGATGACTAGAGATCAAGATCCTATCATCCGTTACGGTGGAATGTATGCACTCGCATTGGCTTACAGTGGAACCGCTAACAACAAAGCCATCCGCCAACTCCTTCACTTTGCCGTGTCTGATGTCAGTGACGATGTCAGGAGGACTGCTGTTCTTGCACTTGGATTTGTCTTATACTCTGATCCAGAGCAGGTACTCCATATTCCTTTTATCTCAATAAATTTTGACGCTAAAGTCCATTTCTTTAGTGTTTTAGGGCTCTTGTGCTCGCTTACACTTATTAACTGGTTACACAATATTTAAACTGTAGACTCCCCGTATTGTATCCCTTCTTTCTGAGTCGTACAATCCGCATGTCCGCTATGGCGCAGCTCTTGCAGTTGGCATCTCTTGTGCAGGCACTGGCCTTAGTGAGGCAATATCCTTGTTGGAGCCACTTACATCAGATGTGGTGGACTTTGTTCGTCAAGGTGCTCTGATTGCCATGGCGATGGTGATGGTCCAAATTAGTGAAGCAAGCGATTCTCGTGTTGGAGCATTTAGGTTAGTAAAGTTCTGATCTCTTCATCAATAGGAGGTAGGAAATAGTTCCCTTCTGAAGACTTAAATTTGTCTGTGTTTTTGCAGGCGTCAACTTGAGAAGATAATACTTGACAAGCATGAAGATACAATGAGCAAGATGGGGGCAATTTTGGCTTCAGGTATTCTTGATGCTGGTGGAAGGAATGTGACGATAAGACTGCTCTCTAAGACAAAACATGACAAAGTCACTGCGGTCATTGGCCTCGCTGTCTTTAGCCAGTTTTGGTATTGGTACCCATTGATTTACTTCATAAGCTTGGCGTTCTCACCAACCGCGTTCATCGGTTTGAACTACGATCTCAAAGTCCCAAAGTTTGAATTCATGTCGCACGCAAAACCATCTTTGTTCGAGTATCCAAAACCAACCACGGTTGCTGCTGCCAACACCGCTGCCAAATTACCAACTGCTGTGCTCTCAACCTCAGTCAAAGCCAAAGCTAGGGCTAAGAAAGAAGCAGAGCAGAAAGCTAATGCCGAAAGGTCTGGCAACGATGCTGGAAAAGCAAAAGCAGCGTCAGATGAGAAGGAAGCAGACTCTATGCAGGTAAAATGCAAATTTTATTCCCAACGTCGTCTTTTTTTTGGGGCAAAATATCTTCGTCTAAAAGGTCAATTCAAGATTAGTAAGTTTCTGTTATGGCCAATGGTAGTTTCGTGAACACATACAATCTCATGATCATGATGATCCTATCGGATTGAATTGAAATTAATTACTCTAACATTTTCTACTTTGTCCAATGCTGCTCCTATGATGAATCTCATGGTCATGATGAATCTGTCAGTCTCGAGTTTTGATCATATTTGTATGTTACTGCCAGGTTGATAGCACAGCTACAACAGTGGAGAAGAAGGTTGAGCCAGAAGCGACGTTTGAGATTCTAGTGAACCCTGCTCGTGTAGTCCCTTCACAGGAGAAATACATAAAATTGATGGAGGAAACTAGATATGTACCGGTGAAGTTAGCTCCATCAGGGTTTGTCCTTCTAAGAGACTTGCGTCCTCATGAGCCTGAGGTTCTGTCTTTGACTGATGCACCAACTTCAACAGCATCTCCTGCGGACGGTGCGGCAGCTACAGGACAAGGCGAACAAGCAACAACCACCTCGGCTATGGCCGTAGATGACGAGCCACAACCTCCACAAGCCTTTGAATACTCCTCTCCATGATTTTGTTTTTGGATTAGTGGGTAATTTTTTTTTATTTTTTTTTTTTCTGTTGAGTAAACAAAGAAATAGTTCCCATTTGTAAACTTGGCTTATTGCATCGGTTCTGACTTGTTCTTGTGTTAGCTTCTTTTTATTTGTTTCTTTAAAAAAATTTGGTCATCAAACTCACAAGAGGCTGCAGAACGCTATTACGTACCACAATGAACGGTCGCCGATTAAGAGGTAAGAAATTGAAAGTCCAGCTTAATAAAGGCTCAAAATTTCATTATCAAGTTATTATTTTATGGGTTGGTATATCACATATAAGGTCCACAATTAATTTTAATGGTTATATAGTATTATTATTATTATTTTTTATATATTTTTTTTTGTAATTAATGTAATTATATCTAATTAAGAAAATTAAATGGGAGGTCCACATTTCATATCTACAATTTAAAGAGGTTCAAATAGCTGTCTTTTCTTACTTTTACTGCTCTTATATTCTTAAATGATATCAGTTACAATTAACACAGTTTTAATTTATAGAATAGATTGATTTTTCGGAAAGAAATTATAATTCATCATTTGGAAAAGTTTGCTAAAGCCTTAAAACATGTAGTCTAGTGTTTTGTGGTAGTGCTAGTGGTATAGATATTTTACTGCCCAAATGGAAATCTACATGTGTATGTTGTTATAACAAGAATATAATAAATTTACTATTAAAAGTGATATTTCGAAAAGGAGGAATGCATAACCCCGGTTAATTTTTTTTTTTTTTTTTTTTTTTTTTTTTTTTTAATTTGAGTCTTGGGAAAACATGATGATGTTAGATGACGAAAAGTCATGCATGATCTCCGATCTTTTTCTTCCTCTAGCATCTGCATCATGCATGCATATTCAGCTCAGTAGCATGACCGGCTAAACCAGTCTTAATTTTCTTGCACTTGTTGATTCGGCATCACGACTTTGCATGTTGCTGTCGTAGATCTGCGCCAGACGATGAATCGCTATCACTTCTGCTTGCTGTTGTTCGGTAGCGTCACAATCTTCTTGTCCCTCTAGCATTTTATCCTCTCAAGCTCATCAGCAAAACCGGCTAAACCAGTCTTAGTCTTCTAGTGTTTAAAATATCCTATAATGAAGTATCTTGATATTTTACTAAAACAATACATTCATATCGTCGTGAAATAAATCTAATCTATGTTAAAAAGATATAATTTCACCAAAACTAAAATAAAAATAAGTTAGGTGTATGACACACCCGGTTCAATAGGCAACATCAAAATAATAAAAGAAAAAAAGAAAAAACGAGACTAAAAGAGCAAAAAAAGACTGAAACAAAAATAAAGAAAAACTAAATTAACTCCGACGTGAATCGTTCCCGCATGTTCAGGTCCCCCATAAGGTCCCCCATAAGTAAAACTCGTCTTGCTTGTCTTCTTGACTTTGTAGTAGCTGGGGTTTGTTTCACATACTTCGAGATTGTAGGGCTTGTTAACCACAATTTCCAGGTCACGCATATACGCAGCTTTGGCGCTGTTCGGAAGATACCCAGATCCCATTTGGGTTGTCGTGTGTCGTTGGGATTGGGAGACGTAATTCTCTTTTAATACGAAATCATTTATTATTTGACCGCCCCATTGTGCCATGTTTGCGTGGTCAGTGAGTGTACTAAACATTTCGATGGGCCAATAACCAACTGGAATAAGTGTGTTACTATTCGGACCAACAGACAACCACCAGTGTCCAAGGTTTGGATCCTACATGTTGTGTGTACATATATATATATTATAAAATAGTTTTATAACAAAATAAAAAATAAAAAATTAAATTGAAAATATTATATTAAATAATATATATATATATATATATATATCTATTAAAAAATAGTTTTATAACAAAATAGAAAATAAAAAATATTAACCATCTAACCTTCCAAATCTGGATTGTAATGGCTTCGATGTGGGGGTGGATAGCGCCTTCGAGAAGGACATTGCCACTAGTTTGTATAAAACCATGACAACGAAGATTGGAGCATCCCACAAAAGTGTATGCATAATTCTACAAGGAAAAAAAAGTTTTTTTTTTTTTTTTTTTTTTGTCAACAGCCAATTGGGAGGAAAAATGTATTATTAGTTTTACAGAAAGCATTGTCATAAAATTGAAGTGAACAAGAAAAAAAAACATAGCACACACTTACCGTCCAGCGAATAAAGAGTCTAGACTGGTCATCCGAAAACATTGAGGGATGCACCTATAGAGAAAACAATTAAAAAAAAAAAACAATTATAATGTTAGTCATATTGCATACATAAGTTATAAAATTAAAAAAAAAAAAACTTATATAACAAATAGTCAACTAAAATCTCATTGAAATATAACCTTCCATCCTGCCACGATAAGGTTCATATCCCTTTTTTCATGTGAACCCGAGGCGAGCAAAAGTTGGCCTGAGCTGAACTCGTCGACTTGTTCAACTTTGGGGTGCCCCACACTCATTGTTACTTTTGTTCCATAAATCTTTTGTTCGCTTGCTCCAAATAAATAATTTAAAATATTTTGTTCGCTCGTGGAATATACGAAAGCATACTGTGCATACAAATCCGATATACAGTTAAAAGAAAAGTTACTGATAAAATTTTTGGAACAATTTATAATACACAAAACGGAAAAAAACTTATATATTTACCTCATGTCCGCGGGTGAATTTAGATACATCACTTTGTTCGCTTGATCCAAATCCAAAAATATCTAGTTTGCTCGTCGAAATAGCATGCTGTGCATACAAATGCGATAACAATTAGCATATTCACAAAAAAAAAAAAGATGATGAAATTTTGGAGCAATTCATATTACAAGGAAACAGAAAAAACTATATATTTACCCCATAGGTGAATATAGATGCATCACTAGAATTAGTAGACCCGTTCTTCTGATGAGAAACCAATCCTCTTCTAATCGGAATCGTCCCCTCGGGACATTTCGATCCATTACGACTGTTCCATATCTGCCAGCCGCTAACTCCATTCTCATTTTTGGCTGTATTAGGAAGATTTCTTGGTATTTCCTGTATTATATTTCGTTTTAAAAAGGAAAAAAATGGGAAAACATTGTATTAATAAGAACTTAACACATACAAATATTTGAAACTGATATGTTTAAATGAGTAAAAACTATAAATAAATAAAACAAAGACCTGGAGCTTGTGATCCTTGAGGAGAGTATGCATGAACGACGGCTGAGCTAATATTTCTGTGCAGTCTATGACATCCCCGTCAGGACTCTGTTTGGTTTTACAAAAAAAAAAAAAAATTAATTATATAATAATAATATATAAACATAAAATTTGTGTTGTGAACGTGCAGTGTAATTATTTACGTTGATGGTTGTAGTCGTTGTCGAGGCGCCCACCGGAACGCAGAGAGTAAGTGTTAGTAAACACAAGAAGAGAGCCCTGCAAATAAAAAAATCGAATCATTGTCTTATTAGTTTGTGATCCTGAAAATAAATAAATATATATAAACCCTTACTGAAGCATACACATCTCAAACTACTTAAATCATGCACATATCTCTAGTAGCAAAAATATTCACCATGAAGAAGATTCTCGGATGATTTTTCTTCTTCTGAACGATGGCAAATTCATAGATACTGAATAGCCCACTGTAATCTCCTGAAAAGGTTGCATCTAATCAATCAAAGAAATATTAATTAGATACGAGAAAGAAGATAAAAGCCATAACTTAGTATTAATCCAATATCATAAAATAGTACTATAGATCATTAATTCGTTACTCTCATAAGTCCACTAGTTCTTTTCAAGAAAAGCAACTCAGATATACAAATCATGAAAAATCAACCAATATGATAGAAAAGGCTCAATCGTATCGTATCCTTTTTCAAGCCCTTGTTCATATAAAAACGCAGCTTTTACCTTACACACGAGAACACACATGGAACCACTCTCTTCTCTTCTTTTCTTTCCTTCTCTCTCTCTCTCTGTCTCTCTCTCTAGCCCGATCTATAAAACCTCCAAATTCTCTCGTTCTAGTTTGGATGCCTTTTTCACAAAAGGAGCTCACATCCTTACTTATAAAAGAAAACACGTAAAAGTAAACTTATGAGAAAAGTAAATAACAAAATAGAAATCCTAAATAATTTCCTAAATCTTGATATATAAAATGTAAAATAATTTCCTAAATAATATTTTCTGTACCACTTGGCATTTCTGTTACTTAACTAGATAAGACAATTCTGTACTTTCAGCAGATTTTATTATTTTATTTTTAATGAACTCATGCATGCATGATTCAACTAATGGAGGAGAATATGTTAAGTGGAATTCTAACAGCATTCATATCCGATGAAAATGCTACGTGGACTTCATCGCTCGTAGGTTGCGATCGAGTGGGTCGGACTTGATCATTAAAATTACCGATTTTGATTTTGCCAACAATTAAAAGGGGGCAGCTTGAAATTAACTTGACCAATTCTGAAACTTGGTTGCAATTGCGGATCTCTTCTTGGTCTCGGTTGTTGAGAGTGCTAACTGGTATTGATTTGAAATCAGATAAAGATTCGGGCTTTGATGATGAGTCGTTTGGAGGGAATGAGAAAATTGGATAGGAAGCTGGTTTCTAACATGTTACTTCACATTCAGGGTTACTTTTCTAGCAAGCTAGGTCATGTCTACAAAACCCTAATTTGATATGATCTATTAAAAAAAAAAAACAATTTTTAAGTTTGTTATAAAAGAATATGTACATAAAACATAAAATTTATGATTACAATACAAAATCTTTTGAATATTTCAAATTTGTTATACCTTTCTGGTGATCAACTATTAATTTTAATGTTAGTTCAAGATATTTGAAATTGTTATACTAATGCAAAGTCCTATGATATGATGAAAATATGAACGAAGCTCAACTTAGAATTAGAGGATATTATAGGGAGAGATTTAAAATTAGGTAAAATAAATCTCTTGCCAAGAAGTCGGGAGATTCAATTAAAAATGACGAGAGATTAAAGATCTTAAATGAAAAACAGTTCTTTTTCTCTTCTTCACATAAACAAAACCACAATAATTGAATCTCCCAATTTGTAGGGATTAGTTTTTAAAACGACATACTTTAGAAAAGTTCATGAAATTATACTTTGATATTAGGAATTTGATGAACTAAATATTTTGTTAATTTAATTTTTATTTCTAATAAACACCTTGCAACCTTGATAAAAAAAATTTGATATCTCAAAACCGTTTTGAAAATAAATGTGGGTCTTAAAATCTATATGATTACTCCGCACCTTGTAAGGGAAGGAGTGATAGAACAAATAAAGGAGTGTGACCACAATGATTTTCTATCCATTTTTGTGAGTGTTAGATAGACAATTTCTTTTTAAATAGTATTTTCAACATAAAATAAATAAAATAATAATATCCACAAATATATTTCGAGAGTAATAATAAATATTCAAAATAAAGTAAATTCATATTGGATGTGAAATCCCTAGCTATTAGCCTCCCCTCACCAGTACCAACTAGCCTAGTACCAACATTGCACAACATAAACAATATTTTTGAGATAGGAAAAATGCTATTTTAAACAATCAATCAAATACATTTGGACCAAATATAGAGTGAGCTAAACCTCTTTATGATGCAATAACTAATAAGAACTCAAACTAATAATATCCATTTAATTTTACTCCGAATTGAATCAGAATAATATATAACCAAAATATTAAATAAACTTTGCGATAATGATTAAATTTAGGGTAATATATAAAAATGATACAAAAGTAGTAAATATAAAGTAACCAACATGTAATATGTAATACATTGATGACCATTAATACAATTATACAACACACTAATAATAATGATAATAAATTCTCAATATACGCCATTTTTCTTACTTCAATTATTTTTTTTGAACAACTTTTCATACTTATGCTTCTTTTTATCTTTATCATGCTTGTATCTTTATCATGCTTCTTCCGTTGGACAAATTACAAACAAATTCGATTTTAAGAGTAAAGTGAAAGTACCCTAAAACAAAACTTTTAGTTGGCTACATACAAGAGATGGCTGATGTTTGTAGTTGGATAGTGTTGAAGTAACTTCATATTCGATGTGAAATCCCCCGCGATTAGCCTCCTCCTCACCAAAACCAACATCCAACACAACATATCCCCAGTAAGCTCTCCTGCAACAATAAGATCAACGTAGTTCTATCATTCCCGCAAACATTGAGGAATGAGTGAGTCTTCTGTATCTATATATTTGATTTCAAGTATAAGTCAATCCTACCAGAGGGCCTTCGGGGTCGCTTAAGAGTGCATCCCATATGTGAAGACAATCGAAGAAACTAAACTCTTGTGTTAGGAGGAGAGTGATCCACCTAAATGCATAGAACTGTGAGTTTACCTGTCATCCATAGAGTTTATACAATATCAATCTCAGAGGCTCCAATCTAATGTTATTATGATCTAGATGAGAGAACATTAATACTAAACAAGCTAAGGGGATCATTGGAATTTATCTTCCGCACAGAATCGATGTCTTACTTTCGTGGTGATCTCTAGATGACGCCAAAGTTCCTCATCATGCTTCTTAACAAGTTGCGAGAGCCTTGTTATTGCAGATCGGATTCCCACCCACCACGTTATTGTCGAGTTGTTGACAGTAGAAGTCTCGAAATCCACTCAACAGTTCAACAAAGCAGAAGAATGCATCTGCTTCAGCATGGGACTGCACATTTTATACAGAGTTAATATAAACTCGACTGAAGCTCATGACACAAGAGCACAACCAATATTTGCAGAACAAAGATTATACACGCACCAATCTTCTAAGAAAAGTAGGCAAAGAGGTCAAATTCATACTAAAAGATAACATTTTTATTTCTAACTCATAGCATATATGTTAGTATAAAGATCTTGATATTGATTTACTTAAGAATTACATCTTGAAAATATCGAGGGTCTAGACTGGCACGGTAGCTTTGTGAAATTGTGTACCCTATCATGTGACAGTAGTTTAAAGGGTAACGAAGGAACAAAAAGAGTCTACTTACTGAACTATCTTCAAAACCGTTTTGAAAATTAATGTGGGTCTTAAAATATATATGATAACTCCTCTCATATAGGATAAATGATGTGGACTACCACATAATCAGTTAGAGGTACAAAAGACACATCTCAAGAAAAGATAGTTTATGTACAGAACATTCTAGAAGAGAAAAAGGACTTACGAAGTTCAAATTCACAAACAGCGAGGATAATACACACTTGACATTTCTGCGTGACCACATCATTTGTTTCTATTTTTGTGAGTATTAGATACACCAACTTCTTTTCTCAGAGTCTGGTCAACATAAAATAAATACAAATAATAATATCCACAAACATATTTTGAAAGTAATAATAAATTTTCAATGTGAAATAAAGTAAATTCATATTGGATGTGAAATCACTAGTACCAACATCGCACAACATAAAAAATATTTTTGATTTAGGAAAAATGCTATTCTAAACAATCAATCAATATAGTTGGACTAAATATAGAGTGAGCTAAAACTCTTTATGAGGCAATAACTAATAAGAACTTTAACTAATAATATCCATTTAATTTTACTCTGAATTGAATCAGAATAATAATATATAACCAAAATATTAAATAAACTTTGCTACAAAAGTAGTAAATATAAAGTAACCAACATGTGATACAGAATAATATATAACCAAAATATGTTAAATAATATCATAAATTAATTTGAGATATAATAAATGCTCATTTTTTAAATTGTAATGTGTCATAATATATAAAATTTTTAATGATCATTTGCAATTTGATAATTTGAAGTATTGTAAATATTTAAATGTGTAATATAAGTCAATGTCTATAGTATGTAATTAATTGTCACTAAATATTGATAAACATTTACAGCATTCGAAAATTTAATCTTTATACAATTCATAATTTTATAAAATTTAAACAATTAAAAATATATCATTAAATCACTATAAATAATAAAATGTCTTGATCGCAACATTATTAATTTATAAAATAATAATAACATAATAATAATCCATTAATAATAATAATAATAATAATAATAAATAATCATAAATTCTCAATATACGCCATTTTTCTTACTTCAATTTTCTTTTTGGAACAACTTTTCATACTTAATCAACGCTTGTATCTTCATCATGCTTCTTTCCGTTGGACAAATTACAAACAAACATATTTCGATTAAAAGAGTAAAGTGAAAGTACCCTAAAACAAAACAAAAACGCTTTGTATAATTGTAATGGGCAACTAAAAGTTGACTTGATCAGAAGTTAGAAAAAAAAGGACTTATAATAACATTTTGGAACGAAGTTTATTGGCTACATACAAGAGATGGCTGATGTTTGTAGTTGGATAATGTTGAAGTAACTTCATATTCGATGTGAAATCCCCAGCGATTAGCCTCCTCCTCACCAAAACCAACATCGCACAACATATCCCTAGTAAGCTCTCCTGCAACAATAAGATCAACGGAGTTCTATCAATCCCGCAAACATTGAGGAATGAATGAGTATTCTGTATCTATTTATTTGATTTCAAGTATAAGTCAATCTTACCAGAGGGCCTTCGGGGTCGCTTAAGAGTGCATCCCATATGTGAAGACAATCGAAGAAACTAAACTCTTGTGTCAGGAGGAGAGTGATCCACCTAAATGCATAGAACTGTGGGTTTACCTGTCATCCATAGAGTCTATACAATGTCAATCTCAGGCTCCAATCTAATGTTATTATGATCTAGATGAGAGAACATTAATACTAAACAAGCTAAGGGGATCATTGGAATTTATCTTCCGCACAGAATCGATGTCTTACTTTCGTGGTGATCTCTAGATGACGCCAAAGTTCCTCATCATGCTTCTTAACAAGTTGCGAGAGCCTTGTTATTGCAGATCGGATTCCCACCACGCTATTGTCGAGTTGTTGACAGTAGAAATCTCGAAATCCACTCAACAGTTCAACAAAGCAGAAGAATGCATCTGCTTCAGCATGGGACTGCACATTTTATACAGAGTTAATATAAACTCGACTGAAGCTCATGACACAAGAGCACAACCAAGATTTGTCAAAGAGGTCAAATTCATACTAATAGAAAACATATTCATTTCTAACTCATACCATATATATTAGTAAAAAGATCTTGATATTGATTTACTTAAGAACTCATATCTTGAAATCATTGAGGGTCTAGACAGGCACAGTTGCTTTGTGAAATTGTGTACCCTATCTATAATGTGACAGTAGTTTAAAGGGTAACGAAGAAACAAAAAGAGTCTACTTACTGAACTATCTTCATCAGGGTCGTTACGAAATACATAAAAGATAGGTGCTAAAATTTCGTTCATCCCTTGAACATATCTGATGCCTTGATTTAACTTCGCAAATACAAGCAATATATTCTTCATAGATTCCTAGACATGTAAATGAAAACGTCACTGAGCTTGAGTAATCAACTATAGGTGAGAATATGCTAATGAGAACACAAAACGGTTACCTGATTAGAACGCGCAAATGATGATTCACCGGAGAAAAAAGGTATGTCTGGATGTGTACGTTTGACATCCCTGTCTATTTGTTCTATGGTTTCCGTATCCTACATTAATAAAAGAGTTTGCGTTGGAACTGATGGAAAAATTGAATACCACAACATTTAGTCCTGTCCTTAAGTAACGCAACAAAAGGTCTTTCTAAAAGATTTTAACAAGAAAAAACCTGCCCGGGTTGCAAGTTATATAGTACCTGAAAGTATGTATTCCAAATGCTCGCCTTCCCTAGGCTTAAAGGATGGTCCTCGTCAGTTATTCTGGATCGCGCAAGCATGCAACGGCTTTCACTCTTCAGATCATAATTGTCAAACCCCTTTGACCTCACCATTCTCCATGTGATTTCTGACTAACTACCACAGAATCAGTTAGTGGTACCAAAAAAAACACATTTCAAGAAAAAGATAGTACCAAATACTTGAAATCAACTTAAAGAGACATAGCATGCAAAGCTGACAATAACTCCTAGGCGAGAAAGAAAAGAGAAGGATCACTTACAGGACTCGTAAGAAGCTCATCCTTATAGTGCTTGTATTGGGATCTCTTTTGTTTCAACTCAGTTGACCATAGTGAACGTTCAGGTGGCAAGTAACCAAGCAGAAGCTGCAAAGAGAATCACATTTCAATAGCTGCATAAGGTTTTCAATCATATCAGACTCTTAGTCTCAGTTCTTCTATTCTATGCACTGTTGCATTAACACAAACCAAAATCATGATTGCTTATAACGCCTACCTTCCAGACAGTAGAACGGATCCCAGGAGAATCCGGCAAACTCTGTAAAGCTAAACTCCTCAATTCCTTCATATTGATCACCTTCTTTGATAACTGTAACAAAACCAACCAAGTAAACAAAAAGCTGAGCAATTAGACCACAACACCGCTGATGGAAGAATCTGAAACTTTGCTTTTTGATAAAAACCAAAAAAAAGGAAAGGTTGCATTGACCTCTGCTGAGAGATGAGCCTGGCGGGAAAAGTCCTCGGAGGAAGAACCAACGGAGTTTCTATATTCGCCACCACCGCTAGGAATACTGCTACCGTTGTTCCTCGGTCTAGGCGACGGCGATGGAACCGAAGAAGCGGTGGAAGAAGGCGGAGGAGCAGAGTTAATAAGCCTGGGAGCAACGGAATTTGATTGTACCTCTTCCTTCAATTTAGTGACGGGGAATGGCGGTGGAGACCGTCGTCGTAAGAAGACGGCGGAGGAGGAGGAGTAGACCACATGGTGCTATTTAACCATTCCGGTACCTTTTTCCTCACCATCTCTAGGGTTTGATGGATCGATCAATCGATTTGAAACTCGCGAGATTCAATTCACGAAGTTTCGTGAAGAAGATTTAATGTGAGAGGAAGAGAGAAAAGGTTCTGTTCTGTGAGTCGGTGATTTTTAATGGAAGTTCGTGTGATTTTTTCTTCTCTTCTCAGAGAGACAGAGAGAGGAATCGGAGAAACTAATATCAAATATAACCTCTAATTGTTGATTCTTTACATGTTTATCCCTTTTCTTTTTATTGATTCGATTTACCCCCTATCCATGGTATAATAATCAGGAAACCATACCAAAAATAAATGGATCATATAATATTTCTTATTGTTGAAGCAAAGAGTTAAATGTAATTTTTGTGTTCAACAAAATAATCTAATCTAGGATGGTAAGAGCATAAATAAAGCAACAATAAGTATGATTTATGGCGTATTACCATAACGTATGCAAACACAAGATTAATCATGTAAAGTGATGGACCCAATTAACCTTGGCGACTGGTATTTGTTCTCATGTGATATAGCTCTGCTTCATACATCTGCCATGTGTTTCGTTGTCGTCAATAATAATACACTTGACAACTACATATACTAAACATCTACTTAGTCATAATCTAAAACTTTTAAAAATCTTAGCTTACCAAACTTATTATATTGTTATAAGAATATAATTGGAACTGTCAGTTTCAGAAAAACTCACTAATAAGCCACCAGTTTTGTCAAACTCCAGTTTCGTTTCCCTGCTTTCATTGAGCTTTAACCCCTTGGCCTTATTCGCAGCAATGTGTGGTCTGGTCTCAGGAATATCACAGGAATATCATGACTATGTTCTGTTTCCTACCGTTGTTTACAAGAACATGACAAGATTTGTACTGAAAAGCCAACAAAACTCACATGCAGCTGAAGGCTGGAATGTTACAACATCACCTTGTTCTTTTTGGTTTTGAGTTATTGTCGTGCATATGTACCTGAAGGCACCTAACTGATCAACTATATCACCAATAATCACCACATGAACAACTTCCATCTTTGAAATGATGAAACTGTTTTGCATCTCTCACTAAAATACCTCTTTGGCTGATCTTACTAACATATTTCATTAATGAATGACAATCTCCGCAGATTCTAAGGTTCTTAAAGATCCTTATCGTGGTTCCAGGAGAAGTTCTTAGAATCCCAAGTGTAAGAGCCAGTTTCTCACTATGGATTCCCGTAACATTTTCCTTCTCTTCTTCTTCAATGTCATCAATCGACCAGTCAGCTCCAGGAATGTATCCTCTCTCAGTCGCCAGCGATATGATCTCCTCGAGCTTCAAACGTATCTCTTGTGTCTGCATATGACTATAATCACCAGCTGCAAATTTGTTCAGCTGACAGTCCAATTCGATGTAACTCCATCCCAGGGATCTCTCTTTGACTGTCTTCTGAAACGGAAATCTTCTTTTCTCAACATCTTCATATTTCCCTTCAGCCGCATGTGTTTTGTCTAAGAAAATGTAACTACCACGAAGCTCTGGATCAAGTTCCACAAGATTTTGTGACACAATTTCAGTCCTTCTATTACTCTTGTACGCCTTGCAAGCACGGTAGAGTGCAGCCCATGTTGTAAGATCAGGATTTATCGGCATATTATCTACAAGCTCATGTGCTTCTTTCAACCTCCCTGCTCTACCTAACAGATCAACAACTAACACATAATGTTTCAGTGTGGGTTCAATCGCATAGTCAAGCCTCATGCTATCAAAGAAATTAAGTCCCAGGTCTACTTCGCCTGAGTTCAAGCAGGCAGTTAGAACCGCAAGAAACAGAACCTCGTCTGGCTTCTCTCCTGCATGCACACCACAAAATAAAGAAATTAAACTCAATGAAATTAAAGAACAAAGAAATGAGAATAAGCTAAATTCTTAAACAGAATAGAATCTTTTACCGGAATACAACATTTGTCTGAAACATTGAATAGCCTGATGAAACCGCCCATGCACCGCCCAACCTTGAATCATAGCTGTCCACGAAAGAATATCCTTGTGATTCATATCACTGAACACAGTAGCCGCACAGTCAATTTCCCCACATTTTGCATACATGTCTATGAGAGCTGTCCCTATAGCTCTATCCAATCTAATCCCATTATCCAAAATATAACCATGAATCTTTATTCCTGATCCAAGAGCACCAGATTTTGAACATGCAGAGAGCACAGCAGCAAGTGTGTATACATTAGGCTTTAAGCCCTTCTCAAGCATCTCAAAGAAGGTTGAAATCGCAGTTTCATAGTCGCCATTTTGGGAAAACCCATTGATTAAAGTCGTCCACGAAACAACATCTTTCTCGGGCATTACTTCAAAAAGCTGCTTAGCTCTGTTCAACTGGCCGCTATCAACATAACCCTTGATCAAAGTACTCCAAGATCCTGAGTTTCTCTCTGGCATGGATCTAAAAAGTGCTGTAGCCATTCGCATATCCTTGTTACGACAGTAGCCATTAATCAAAACATTCGATAGCAAAATACTCTCCTTTTTAAGACTATCAGGACTTTCATCGAACACTTGGCACGCATAATTTAACTGTCCGGTTTTGGCGTACATGTCAACCAAAGATACCCTGACGAAGGAATCACAGTCAACGGAGTTCTTCAAAGTCGAGGAATGAAGAGCCCTACCCAACCATCTAAACCCTAGTTTGGAATTAGACTTGAGTACAAACGGAAAAGTTAGCCGATCAGGTCTCACCCCAAGCCTCAACATGAGGATGAAATGACGAACTGAACACTGGGAACGAGCATTCTCAGTCAAACCACGGATCAAAACATTGAAAACAAAGAGATTCTTATCTTCAAAGTTTCTGAAAATCGAGAGACTATAATCCGGGGTCTTGAGAAGCGCAGAGCAAGAAACCAACTGAGCAGCGACGCGACTACTGAGCACATCTCGACGGAGGATCTGGGCGTGAACACGGCGGAGACTTACAGTGTCTTTACAGGCGTGAATCAGAGATATGAAGTGAGACTCACCTGGTGAGGCTCGACCATCGGCCGGAATATATATTTTGGCGGGAGAAGATTTCTGTTTAAAAAGAACATAAAGCGATTTCATCGTGTACCACTCTCTGCGGAGCAACGCAAAGAGACCCTCTCTTATATGGTGTTGGCTAGATTAAACCGAGATTAAACCGAGATTAAACCGAGATTAAACCGAGATTTAATCGTGTTGCTCTATATTTATCAATCTGTTTCAAACCAGTTTAGAGCTTTTTAGTTCTGGTCTCCAAATTTTTCACTTATTAAGACAAAACAAAAAGAATGGTACTTGCCAGTATTATTCATAGATATCCGAATTTTTTTGTTCTTTTAAAAAGTTTTCATAATTTGACACAAGAAGACATTGCATCGATTTAAAGAACTCCAAAGAAAGGGTTGTTGATGGCGGAATTGAGCTCTGTTCCAGCTGAGTTGATAATGGCTGAATCGATCTTGTCTCTAGGTAAGAACAAGAACTCTCCTCCTTCAATTTTCTCAAACCCACATAGCTCCATGAACTCTATGCCTCCTCTCATTGAACCAACCCTGTCCTGTTTTACATTTTCATCCAACAATAACCATAATTAGTAAGAAACAGGAGTCAGGGACTATCATCATCATTGTGTCGATCCTTCAAATCTAATTTGTTGACAAACCGAGTAAAAAGTTTGATGCACATCTTTATGGCAGATTGTGTTTACCTGAAATGTTTGGTTTGTGAGTCTAATTTTCCGAAATTTCTCCTCATCTGGATTCTTAGCAACATTTCCCATGTAAGTCAGCAGAGTCTGGAACGCTCTCTTCACTTTAGCATCCTCCTCCTGAGCCAACAAGCAAATTACTGTTATTTGCTATACTCAATCTTCCCACAATTTCACTTTAATTTCCCTGAACCTTTTTTCTGATTGCCAAAAGATTACTGGCTGCTGCAATGTGAGTTGTTATACTGTATGTTGAATGTATTTTACCTTGTGGGTTTGCTTAAGGGACCTTAAGCATTCTCGCATTTGTTCAGTCTTTGTGGCGGGTCTAATAGGCAATGAAGACTGCAAAAACATGTCTTTATAAGAAAAGCACATAACAGGAGATATAAAATGCAACTTGCTTTTGAGAATATTTTGTGTACCTTCTTCTCCTCCACAACTGGCACTGAAGGTTTTGCCGTTGCAGTTGCAAGATCTTCCGGAGGCAATCCGAGTTTCCGCCTTCTCTCAGCCTGTTAAAATGTAAACATGAGCCTTTAGGGTTTTTGTTGGGAAATAAAAAAATGTCATGCAAAAGGTATGTAAATCTACTGCAGTAAAGATACCCTGTCTTCTTCAAGTTTTTGGCGGATCTTTTCCCTAGCACGTTTTTCTTCTTCTTTCTCAGCTTTGCGCAAAAACATTATACTGAAACACACAACCATCAATTAGTCACTTAATAAACAAAAACAAAAGAATCAAGCTAGGCCTCACGTTATAACCAGGAAACAAAAACATACCGCTTTCTTTCGTTTTCTTCTTCCATACGCTTTGCTTCTAAGAGTTCCTTGCCAACTCTTATTCGCTCCTGAACCAAATACTAACATTAGTAGATGATAACAGAAAAGCTGCAATAAGAATATAATGCATCCTACAAGCACATCCTTATTATCGTACCAAGAGTACAATGCATTAAATATTTGCACAGCAATTACAGCTAGTGGAGCTTTATGCATGCCAATTTACAGGCAATGAACTCAGGAGTAAAGAGCAAAACTTAGTTTTAGAGAATAAACGTGGTCGCATCATCATAAGATTAAGCAATTGTAGATAGCAAATTTTGTTAAAGGACCAAAACCTTCTCTCTCTCACGTTCCATCCGTTTTTCTTCCTCTTCTTTCTTCTTCCGTGCACGTTCCCTAAGATGTGGAACAGCAAAGATTGAGGGATACATAATCCGACTTTTAAAATAATCACCTTACAGGATTATCATAGAACTTTGACAGTTAACTAAGACGAATCGAACTGTATACATTTGTCATGCTATCAATTGAAAAACGACTAGAAATTCAAGGGTATGCATGATATAAGTGTGATGTCATTGGTGCCAGGTGCATGCTAGAAAAGAAACGAACATAGACAAAAAAAAAAAACAGAATACTCATAGAACCTTAATTCTTGTGCTTTTATCTTCACTTCTTCTGGCGTAAGAGCAGGTTTAGCAGGCCCAACATTAGAGTTGGCAGGTACCTAGGCGTACAATTAACAACATAGGCATTACAGTTATTGAAGGAATGAAGTAATTTTAATAGCACATACGAGAGCATAATACAACATGATATAAGATTGTGTCACAACAGTTCAGAACAGACATTTTGCTTAAAAGAAACTATTGAAAAGACATTCACCTTTGGCATTTCATCTACGTCAGGGTCATTCTCATGCTCCACCACCCAATTAACTGCAGCCTCGAGACTGGCATTGCCTGAAGGAATGAAATTCAAATTATGTTAAAGAAAACGAAACGGAGAAGATTATGATAGAGAACTTCAAGATTCAGATGAAATACCATAGTTAATGCTACAATAGAAAAATTAAGATAGAGGAAAATAGAACATAGAACCTCAAATTTCTACTTATGAATTTATCAAGCTTCAATGAGATATAGATGACAGTTTACATATTAATCTAGAGTTCAAACATAATAGCGGTGTTCAGGATCTCAATTGCACATGAACAAGCTAAAACTCAATCAATAAGCCAAAGTGCCAAACCCTACTGTGATCCGTGGCCATAAATTCAAAGTAGAAGAACATGAAACACAAGATTTTTACCAGAGTAGTGGAGTGCTCGGGTAGCTCGAGCTTTAGGGAAGCCCATCGCTTCAAGCTCCTCGAGAATGTTTTTGTCAACGTCTGGAACAATCATCTCTGCAGAAGGATCATAAGAATTAATGTTGGAAGCCACATTAAGAAATCCATGCAACACATACACATTAACATGACACTGTACCTTCAGCAGCCTCTCCACTACCACTAGAATTATCGTCAATATCCATTGAAACCTTAGGAGCTTCCAAGCTGATGGGTTTTACCGTCTCCAATGTCTTATCTACAAACTCAGTATGCCCTGTTCTTTTCGTGTGCAAATCGCTTTCCTTCACATTGTATAAAGAATGAGACAAACAATCAGAAATAATCAAAATACTGGAGCACAATTTATATTCGGTCTATGGACATGGTAAAAAACAGTTCACTAATCTTAAGACACATAAGTAGTAGCCATGAGACTCTGGTAAAAGCACACATAATACAACCAGAGGAGAAAGACAATACATGAGCAAAAAAAAACCAAAAGAATTGAGATGTGATAACAACGGTGGGAGAAGAAACCAATAATTGGCATAAAAAATTCAACTTTACACTCTAATTAAAACCAAATCAGCGGGAACAGACATGAAAAGACTCAATTTCATTAAAGACTCAAGTCAAAACACATCAACTCGAAACCAAAGAGCAGTAAAGGTTGTAAAACGACGAATCAAATCGAGATCGCAGAGTCAAAACCAATTAAAGAGTGAATAAGCATCCAAAATTACATGTAGAAAACTCGAAATCCCGATAAAAGAAAAACCCAGGGAGATCTGTTTGTAAACTTCTAACTACCAACCACGGCACCCAATTAAAAAGGCCAATTCAAATTCATCAAGAACAAAAAGAAACGGGGAGATTAAAAAAATCGAAGATCCGTACAGTTTTAGAGCGACAAGGCTTGCTGCAAGTAGTACAAACGAGATTGAGCACGGCTTCAGTGGACTCGGCGAAATTGGAGTGAGAGGTTAGCTCAGCGTGCTCCTGAGCCTCCTCCACGGACTTCAGCAGCGCACCACAATCGCCACACTTGAGCGTTACTCCTGCCATGGCTACAACACGATCTCTCTGGAACTGGTGTGATTTCACAGAGACTCCTCCGATAGGCTTCCCCTTTAGGCTTTAATTAATTAGGGGCAATCCGTTCGTTGCTTGGGGAGAGAGGAAGACGTAAGGACCCGGTTCAATCATTTCTAAGTACCGGTTCAAATTGTTAAATAAAATTTATTCAATCGGTTCAGCTTCGGTACGAAAGTAGCGGTTTGGTAACCGGTACACTTCCGTTAAGATCATAACAAATTCACAATCACAGGCGAAGAAGCTTGAGCCAATTGTAGCAATACCTGTTCAGAGAAGCAGCACCACGAAAATCACACAAGTTTGTTACTTTTTGCTCTTTAGTTTTTTTGTAATGGAGAAATAGATTCAGACATGTTTCTAATGATACATGTATAATGAAACATTCATGACTCATTAACAAGAAGAAGAAAAAAAAAAACAAAATTAATGGTATTTGATCTAATGTGATCGTCAAAAAAACTTTCCCAGCAAAAGCTGTAGAGAAGAAGAAGATCAAAAACTGGTTTTCTTCTTTCAGTATAATAATGGAAAACAAAATAATCTCAGTCTTGTGGGAAGATCCGTTCGTAGAACAAGATATAAGCTTCAGAATGCAGAACCTTTTCCCATGAAACCTGTCGAACATGTGCATCGCTTACGTTATACCACACTGTGGAAGAGCATTCAGTCTCTTTAACTCGCTGACCTCCTCTAACATACGCCACATAATGACCTCCTCTCATCGTTCCTGAATGCTCCACCAATCCAGCCAGTCTGTAAACGGGTGGGTCTTCTTCCTTACATCTGAAAGAAAAAAAAAGAACAAAGAATCTGGTTTAACATGATGAAGATTAAGTTAAAAGACAGGTCAAAATGTGGTGTCGCAGGAGATCATAGATGATACCTTGAGTCCATATACTGGCGAAGATCAATGACCTCTTTGAAAGCAACATGGCCATTTAGCTTACTTAGCCTACCACGCAAATCTTGGCTGAATCGTTTTAGATGGATGGTTAATACAGGTGGGGCTTTGTTTATAAGTACTCTTTTAGTCGCATCTCTCTTTACTGTGATCGGTTTCTCAGAATCTTCTTCTTCATCTTGAGCTCCTTTAGAATCACTTTCATTAGCTGAGTGAGAACTCGTAGCTTTTATTCCATTAATGCTATGATCCTTGGTACTACAAGTATCACTTGGATCTTGCATAACAGCCAAAACCTCGGTTTCTCCAGAAACTCCATTTCCAGTTTCATTTTCATTTTCTTTCAGCCATCCGTTGCTGGTGTCACTTGACCTTGATTCATCTTTTTTGGAGTTTTGCTTTTCTCTCAACCGTTGGAGTTTCAGGTTCTTTGAACAGTTCTCGCAGTGCCAAGCATTGTCATCCGACAAAATCTCAGGCTTTGTGAAATGAGCCAAACACCTCTCAACAGACACCGGTGAATCCGAGTCATCGATTTCTTCAGGATCAGACTCGCTGCTGAACACCATAAAACCAACTCCTGAAGCTTCAGCCTTGGAAGGAGGTCCAAAAACAGGTCCTTCGGTCATCTCGGGCTCATCAAATAAACCACCAAAATCAACAAAATCACTATTTTGTGGTTCATGATCACCAGTAACAAATGAAGATGAAGCCTCACATTCACCTTCGGCAACCGTCTTATCATCACAGGATATTTCTTTGTATGGCATGTACAGAATCTGTGAATCTTCAACCATCAAAGGAAGCTCTTCCTCCTCCCAAGGATTCACCGAGGAAGAACTTTCCCCTATACCAGGATCACCACCCATGCAACTAGCTTGACTGATTTCAGCAGAAATACCACTTGTAGCTGTGCATTCATCAGACTGCGTAGCTTGTACATCTTTTTCATCCAAAATGACTTCCCATTTGCAACTTCTTCATTATCTAGAATCAGCCTCTCTGCGTTACCTTCTAAAGTCTGATCACTTGATGAAACTGAGGTATTGGCCGGAATATTTGGACCTGGTACAGTCTGATTGGCCTCAGTTGTTGAGACATTATCAGTATCATCTTTTTGCATATCCATATTCGTCTCATCTCTAGAAGTTTCTGGTCCAATAATATCCAACCAGAAGCTATCGAAACCAGTTTCAATTTGTGTTGCACTTTCTGAGGCCTGTTTACTGTCAAGGGTTATAACTGAAGGAGTCTCTAAAACAGGACCATTTTCAAGGGGTGCAAAAGTAGAACTGGATGTATCCGAATCAGCTAGGACAACCAAATCTTTTCCAGGAGAATTCAGTTCCGAAAGAGTTTTACTTGGGGGAACTTTTGAAACCTTACTTACCTTTGACACATTCTTGGGGACTCTTTTTGGTGGAAGCTTAGCTTTTTTGCTCGAGAAACAGTTTGCGGCTTTTTCGGAGGGGCTTTCTTGAATGGTACGGGTAAGGAGAGATCCAAAAATGGCTCATAAACTTTTGAGGAATGCCCGCACTCCATACAAGAAACAATACTTGAAGTCTCTCCCCCAAATACAGAATCTATGAGAGTAGATTTCTGATCATTCTCAGAATCACCACGCTTCTTTCTCAAGGCTGACTCTTCGGTGCCCAACGAATCTAGTAAACAGCGTAGCAACTCGTGGCTATCATGCTGGTCATATCCCCTAAACTGGGGTGCCTTAGAACAGAAAGACCCAAAAAAGGCTCTAGGATTTATCACACTCTTCAAGCCTGCCTCAGGTTTCGTTTCAGCGAATAATTTCTTCAGGGAAGATGCAAGAGGCCCACCGACCACAGATCCATCCTCCTTCAAGAAGTGATCGCGTAATTGATCCAGAGAAAGAAGATTCTGCATTATCGAATTAAAGAAACATGTGTTCCCAAGGTTAACTAAACCTCGCGCAACATAACCATCTCTTGCTTCTATACCACTGGTCACAGCAACTTCTGACTTGATATCACTAGTGATACTACCACTTCCTGAGCACTGGTCTTCGATATCAGATGAAGCTAAATTGTTTAAAGATCGTCCTTTAATCAATTTAATAACCTCTGAAAGCACGTCTTTCTTCTCACCATTCTCTTCTTTTTCAACAGGGAGAAGAGAATGGCATGGGAAACACCATCTTAACTGGGGATTTTCCCATTGAAGCACCAAACGGTGACGCGTCAATCTGATATGCCTCACAACATGACTCTGAGGTCCAGTTGGTAAACCAACACCCCCACACACATAACAGCCACATTCCAAACAAAGCCAAATAGCTTTTTTGTCAGAAGAAGAAAATTCTTTTTTCCCCTTGTTTCCCTTTGCTTTAGTTCCTCTCTTCCCATGGACCCCTTCCTTGCATTGGTCACACTTAATCTGCCGGGAAGACTTGATCTTATCAATCACTTTATCCAAATTGAGACCCTTGTCGAAATGCACACAAGCTTGGGTCTCCTTAACTGCTTTAACATCAACCTCAGCTATTTCCCCGGCTTGACTAGTCGGCTCTTCAGAGACCTCCTTGGACATTGTGGTGGTTTGAATCTCCTTTGTTGGAACTCGGGCCTTCTTCTTCGCTTTCTTCCCCATCAGTTACTGAAATGAAATGAGTGAGTAGCATCATCACAGTCAGTAGCATCATCACAAACATCACCAATACACAGATAAAGACAACACAGGAAAGAAACTAATCCACTTTCATCAAGGTCACATATGAGATAACTGGGAAAAAGAGTAGCATCAGATTCAAAATCAGAACCTGCCCATTTCAACTTCAATGATTTTGAAGATAAACCACTAATAAAATAAAGACTTTTCACGAACTAAGAATTAGCCAACAAAATTTACAGGACTCTAAGAAGTACCCACAAAGAAAAGTATACAACTTTGTAACGACTAGTAATCAAAGATCCAGAATCCAAAGTCCATAGGCATAGAAAAATCTCATATCTTATTAGTTATTACTACTACTACTCAACCTGACCGCTATGGCAATCGGGAAACAAGTAGCTCAAAACAATCGTATCAAATCAAAAAGCAGAATTTAGAGAATTTACCAACAAAAAGCCCAGAAGAAGAAGAAGAAGAAGAACCCAATAGTGTTACTGCTTAGGAGGATATTCACATGAGAAGAATCGACACTCGGAAAAAATTGGGATCTAATCTAAGCCTAATCAAAATTGGTTTATACGGGAGGGGGGGAGAGAGATAAGAGATGTTATCAGTGGGCTGCCGCCGTCAAAAAAGGAGGAGACAGAGAGTCGACGAACGAGAGAAAGTTATGTGAAAAAATCGAATCTCTCCGAAAGAGGGGCGAAGACAAAGGGGTTAGTCTACTGACTTGAGAGGTTCTCAAATCGTCACCATTTTGCTTCTTCCTCCCGTAAATACAAAAAAAAATATTTTTACTCACTTTTTTTTTTTCTTAAGACACTAACAAATAGTTATGTTCCAAAAGAAGAAAAATAAAATATTCTTAAAAAAATAATTAATCAATACAATAAAACAGAATGTGTTTAGAGAATTTATCATTTAAAACAATCAAAATATAATTAATACAAGATCCCATGTGTACACATAGAAGCATAATATAACTTTAGTCATTTAAAAGTTCTCCAACACTTAAACATTTTTGTTTTTATATAAAGAAGAACAAGATAGGTTGGATGATAGAAATAAGAAATTTATCAGTAAATTTCTACATAATTTCAAGGATTGTAAATTTATAATTTTCTAACTACAAGGTTATTTATGAGACAAAGAAATACTTTTGAGCACTTTCAAGGCATATATCCTTAATTCTATTGTTGGTTTCTATGTGTCGAAATTGGCTGCAAGAAATTTCTAAATTTGTTACAAACTTTTTATCATGAATATTATGTATATAATCGGAGGAAAACTCTAATGTTGCTTTTGGGAAAACCCTTTGTTGTGTTTTGGTTGATCAAATCGAATAATCTGAAAATTTTCTCAAGTATATTTGGCTCAGTGAGTTACGTTTGAGGCTGTTACCTTAGAAATACTATGATAGTATGATCTATGTGATTTTTGTTTCCATCTTATGTCTCTGATTTGATTTGACGGTTTTAGAACTTTTGATGAGTTGAGGGAACTTGATATTTTCTTCATTAAGGGACACAAAGCTCTTTAAACTGCAGAATAAAATAATTATTAAATAATTTTACTGTAATTTATATATACAAAATCTATATTATTATCTGTAAAATTATTATTTGGGATCTAAATTTTATTTTGTGTAGTATATATTTTTCAGTTTTATTTGAATATATAAATTTTTGTATAATAATTAAGATTTAACATATGGTCACCATATGAATCAAAGTTATTAAAATTTTATAGTAAGTGATACAATTAAGTTATAAATAAAATAAAAGAATTAAATTTTGGGTGTAAGTGATATAATTAAGTTATAAAGAAAATAAAAGAATTAAATTTTAGGTTTCAATTTAAAATATATATAATGGTACGTAAATAGAAATACTATGAAAAATTGAGGACAAATAAAAAAACTCATTTCTCGAGCTTTGTCGTCGAAATTGAGGGTGAAGCGCATACAGAACAAAGCAATGGGTTACGTCTACTGATTGCAGTGTTTGAATTTTAGTGTGTGATAACAAAGGTTCCTTGTCTCTCAAAATTTACATATAAGAACACCAATGACAAATTAAACAATGTTTAAGATCGAAAATCAAATGTTTTAAATTAAAGAAAACTAAATCATCTATAACTTTTGAAATAACTTTGACAATTAATATAATCCTTATAAACGTTGTATACTGTTTAACATAAGTATAATATTTAAATAATAACGCAAAACCAAACTAAAGTAAAAATATATCTATTTACTTTGACATACATGGACTTGTTATAAAAAAACGAATATGTAATTTACAAAAGGAAACAAACAAATGATAACGTAAGAACAACACAAACTATATAAACTTAGATGATTAAATTTGTAAACTACAAAAATACAACACAAAATAAATAGACTAATATATCTTCCATAACGAGTAACAGGAGAAAAAAACATAGCATACAGTAGGGTTAAGCCAATTATAAGATTAAATTTACCGACTTAAATGTAAATGATTGTAATAACAAATACAACAGAATTACAAACCATTATAGGTTTTTTTTTCCAGTCCATTTCTATATCTTAGCATTGTGCAAACCGTAATTTTTATGATCAACATAATTGAAATTAAAAATCATAGTTTGTAACATAAAATGTATGAATATGATATAACCTAGTTTGTATAATAAGGATACAAATTTTAGGATGTTTAGTGAAATACCTATATGATATGATATCAAATCAAAACCAATATAAAAAATAAAAAACTATTAAAAATTGTTACAACAAAATCTCTTTTACAAGGGAAAAAGGTCAGAAGCAATAAAACAGTAAATTTTTTGGGTTTATGCTCTGGTGGGATACAAGAACCAGCAAGCCCCAAGGAAAGCTTCTGTTTTAAGAAAATCACTCTATGAAGTAAGTCTTCTTGAAAGATTCTTTGGGTTTGCCAGATGACTCTTTTATTTCACAATTAAGCTCGACCTCCATTAGTCTGTGGTTTTCCTTTGACCGGCTCATTACCAAACCAAGGTTCAGGTTATCACCTTCCTCGACATTTATAGGATTCGACATAATGAATACCTGGCCAGTATTAGATCATTCATAACACAGTCATTAGCGTCTGACAACAAAATCCAAAGCCTTAAATAATCATCATAGGCAATGGATTGGCAAGTACGTACCTGTTGACCCCAGTGCGTGCAGTGCTGCTCACTTGGAGCTGTGGTCAACTCGATATTTTGCTGTGCAGGGTCTTCTTTTCTCCCCTGGTTACAAAAAAACAAACAAGTAATGAGTAAGTATATATAGAGTTTCTTCAACATACACACACTTCATGATGCAACAACACCATAATCTGTAGTCTTGTTCAAACTAACCAAGAACTGAACATCGAACCATCCACCAAAACCACATAGCCTTGTGTGCTCCACATTGATGACTGACGTTACACTTGATCTGACTTCCTCAATTTCACTGACAGAGGCAGTCAAACAATCCATCTCTTTGACAATTGTAGGGGTGCCTATGATTTGCTGTGGATTCAAGTCATTCCACATAGCTGTCTGTGTACACAAAAGACAAAATTTATCAGTGTCCATGAAATGACAGAGCAAAAGGTTTGTAAGGAACCTATCTAAAGAAAATTAATAGCTGCAATAAGAGATATGAAATCACCTGTATGTAATACTTTTCTTGCTCTTCAGCAAAAGGTTTTGTTAGAACTTCCATATCGACCCCATAGTAACTTTTGATCTCATCCGAAAAGTTATGCCAGTCCGCCATTGCCCCATCAAAATCATTCCTCTTCCGATCTGCCATATTGGATTTGATGGGTGCAAGCCACATGCGAGCATGACTAGGGTACCTATTGGATTTCAAGCATACTATTTGTTATGCTTAGACACACAAAGTACCAACAACCAACCAAATCTTTTACAAAATTGTGTACACTATTAGCAACATGTGTGCCACATGACCTCACAACTTATGCATGAAAATTTCATTAAGAAGTTCTATAACTGATGTTTAACGATATAACAACACAATATCAAGCTCTCAAGTGCCATAGGCTCATAAGTAACAATCATGCATCATTAATTTTAATGGTCAAGAAAGAATAGAAAGAAAATAACAGAAAACCCACTTACATGACACCAGTCGGCTTTAACCATCGGTCACGAGCACTAATCACAGAATCAAACATGGACTCTCGCAGAAGGAAGTATCCCATCCACTCCGAGATAATCACATCAACTGCTCATTAAAATAAAATATGTAAACATTAGCGCAATGTCAAGTAGAGTACATATTCTCAGAAGAAACATGTTCGTGTCTCAGACTCTCAGCCTTTAGTCACTAGTTTGTCAATCCGTAGTTTCTAATACCCAGTACTGAAACAATGTCATATTCTTCTGAATATCAAACAACAGTAGGTTCATTTAACAACGGACTCTATTATCTCCTTAGTCTTTACTTAAGAATAAGCATGATACACTTAAATCTTTATTGCTTTTGCAGTGAAAGAGAAAAGATGTTAAAACAGAATAGTACCCTTCTCTGGCAATGAAATATCCTCAACTGAGCCTTCAATGACTTCAACAATATGGTCAAGGTTATTGGCTTTGACAAGGGCACGAGCATGATCAGCCATTTTAGTAGCTTCAACAGCATAAACCTTCCTAGCACCAGCTTGAGCTGACCAAATAGCAAGTATCCCACTTCCAGTGCCCACGTCTAAGACAGTCTTCATCACCATTACAAAGACAAAATTAGCCAAATATTAATACAACAAGAAAAACAGAGACCAACGGGTTATAACTTAGCAATACATATCTTAAGACCAAAATCATCAAGTACATATCTAATACAGCTCAAAAGAAAAATATGAACTTTATTATACCTTGCCCTCAAAGTGATGTTTGTTCTGGAAAACAGCATTGAAGTAAGCATCCATACGGACACGGTCGGAGAGCATATCTTTCTGGTGATAGAGGAAGGAGTAAGTGCAGAAGTACTGAGCGTAGTCAACTTCTTTGTCAACTGGAGCCGACGGTCCTCCACCGCCGGTTCCGGCCGCTCGTCCGCCCATTGTTCCGCCGTTGTTGGAGCCCCTCATCTTCAGCTTACAGACTTGCAAAGAAATGCTTTCGACTGCGGCAAAAAACAAAGCTTTGTTCCTTTAATTGGAAAAAGCTGAAGTGTGGGAGAGAGCTGCTTGAGTTTGTTTTCAGACGGCGACGGACCAACTTCGGAAAACCTTAGGGTTCCTTTTTATATAAAACAAACCAAATCAATCAGAGTCTTGCTTTAAGTCTCTATCTCCCTCCTCCGCTTTCAAAATCATTATTACTGGGCTTACTTCATTCGGCCCATTTGCTTTTCAAGCCCAATTTTATTCGGCCCCTTCAGATTTTTAATTTACTAATGAAATAACTCTTTGATGCAAAATAAATTTTTTTAATAAAAAAAATCCTTCAAACAAGACATAGCAAATTTCAAAAGACCAAGAAAATGTTTTCTCTTTAAACCTAAAGAAAAAGAAAAGAAAAACCATAGTACTAAGACCAAAAGACATTGGCTTCTGCCACAAGTAAGGTATCTAAATCCACATCTTCAGTTCTGCTCAGCCGTCACCGGCACGGTAGGCTCATCGGCTTTCTTCATTGGAGATGTTTCCATCACAACGTCGCCACTTTTCTCGTTAGGTGCAACAATCATCGCGGACGGATTAGGGTTTGGGTTTAGAACTGAGGGGTTCATTGATGACTCTTCCAATTCAGGATCAGTATCTCCGCTCTGATCATAATCATGTGGCTCGCTTTCACCTGAGAAACCGCTTGAGTCACCTTCTTCATCATCTTCTTCGGCTTCATCCATTGGAAGATCAGCTGCAGCCAAGTCTACGTTTTGCTCTGGAGGTCTCTGTTGCAGAGGGATAGCGTTGCTTATGGGCTGTTGAGTCTTTTGCTTCTCATTGTAAACTTCCATTTCACTTCGATATCTCTCTTTGTCCTCCATTGCCTTCCCTTGGTAAATCTAAAAATAAGAGAAACTCAAACAGATCATGAGACAACAAACCTAACAAAGTCTTTGATAACAACTCATAATATTAGAGTATGTGATGCTTTAAATACCAATTTCTCATCTTCATGCAGCTTGTTCCATAGTTCACCAATCATCCTGCTGATATCCCTGTCCTTACCGGGATGGAGTGGTTTCAGCCTCGCGTGCTGCTCCGCGAAAAAGAAGTTGTAACCACTTCTGTTTGGTTTTGGATGAGCAGGATCACGTCTTTTAATCTCTGATTTCTTTCTTCTCCTACGGCGTTTTGCTACTCCTCCGCTAACACCCTGAGGATTGGCAGAACTGTTCCAAGTGTTGGGGAGTACACCATGACTCTGTTGCGGAGTTTGATGAGCACCTGTGTTCTGAGGAATTAGCTGATACAGAACTCCTTTAAGCTGCTCTGATCCCATTGTTACAGTTACAAGGTAACCATTTTCAAATTTTCCATCGATCACTCCAACCACATTTGATCCAGAAACAGGTCCTGAAACAATAACAACACAAAGATTCTAAGGGTTTTACTCAGATTTAAGTCACAGTATCTCAGTTGGAACATTTTATAGAAAGAGAAAAAGTTGAGACCTCCGAAGAATTCTCCAGGATTGATCTTCGGCTGTGGGGTAAAGTTTAGACCTGGGAGTTCATGTGCAGGTATAATGGCTCCCTGCATAAGTCCTGGTCTAGCAGATGGGGTCTGCATAGAGTCTATAGAAGATATGTGTATTACAAAACAGAGAACAAACTGAAAGATATCTGAAGTTCTGGTGAAATAGTAAAAAGGTTTTAATGTGCAACAAACCTGGAGGAACCTGGCCATTAGTTCTGAAGTAATAGATCTGCTCATAATTGTTAAGCAGCGAGAAGTAGTATTTGCGCAGGACATAGGATGCGTTTGTTGCTGTTGGAGGAAAGACAAACGTAGCAGTTACTTCTTTCCATCTCCTTTCATTAAGTATCTGCAGTTCAAAGAAGGAAAAGGATCCAAGAACAAAAAGGTCACTATAGATTTCAAGCAATAGCAAATTTATGAGACTTAGAAAACAGATAACACACATAGCATGGAATCAATATTATCATTGAGAGGACATACCTTATTGATTCCACCACGAGAGGTTACCTCAACAAAAAGCTTGTGCAAGTCCAAATCTCTCCCTCCTATGATCGGAACCCTACAATCACAATGCAATATGTAGAATGGTTAAAGTTATAAGCTATAAAGCTTTGCAACCATATCCAAGCATCAATCAATCTCATGTAAAAGTTACAATACATTACCCAAGAAGCAAAAGCTTGAAACACAAAAGAATAATACGCTACTGTAAATTAGACTAAAAACACATACGCACATGTACATAAGAGAGATTCATAATATAGACAGAGAATCTCATGCTAAAACATTAAACCACAAAGCATGAATCATCATCAAACCAAGAGCTTAAACCTCAAAGATGGAGACTTTCTAAACACATATTTCTATCAGAGCCAGCCAACAGATAACCTCTGAACTTAAATCTAATAATAATGAGTAAGATAAGATATGATATGGGAGAAAAGAGGGCTTACATGAATTTAGTACCCAAGAGAGAGTGCAGCTTTTCCAAGGAAGACATGAAAAGCCTAGGGTCTGCAACCACAGCCTCATACGTTGCTTCAGGGGTAACACAAACATTGTTCATTGGCACTGACCCTTGCTTAAGACAAGAGCTTGATGCCATTCCTACCACAACCAAAAAGACAAAAAGAAAGAAAAAACAAAAGGTAAGCACCTTTAAGATCATTTACTCTCTTTAACAACCACTAAACCTTCTTCAGCATTTACTATCCGGCTTATTAATGAAACAAAAGGCAGAGACTTTAAGGCTCTGCACATCTCTGTGTGCAATTAACCGTCTTCCATAAAACAGAAACTCAAAGATACACATGACAGGAGTTCAATTTTACAATATTATCCATCCACAAAGATGCATGCAAATGAGAATAAAAAAACAAACTTGAACATATAACTAGTAAAGAGATTGCAAAGTCCAAGAAAAGGCTAGTTTAGAGAAACACGAAAAGCTGTAAAGCCCTTTCATAAATTCTTCTACTCCTTCTGTTTCTTCTATGCAGAACAAAAACTGAATACGACAGATTGCCATTAAATGTAAAAGGACTTGTGCTACAGAAGCAAAACCAGTCTTTAAGGAATCAAAACAAAGACACATCTCTTTCACCCCATCTCTATCTCTCTGACAAGAAAAAAAAAAGGGAATTTTTATATGCGCCGGCAACGTATATTTTCCTGAGATTTGTAGGAACAAAAACCAAGAAAACCCTCCTCCGGAACAGGCATATTAACAAATACATTGCAGGCATCTCTCTACTGATAATAATTTAATGTCCCAAACCTTCCAAGAAGCCATTAATTGAATGAAACTACGAATAGATTTGTTCGATAGATGCAACAGAGGAAAACGAATTAACATCATTTTTGGGGGTTTCCCGCGAGGCAGCAAAAAGCCCAGACGACAAAAATGAGAGATATGATAAAATAATACTAATAGAGAGAATAGAAAAAAAAGTAATCACCTTTGCTAACCATTTACCCTTGAATAATCATAAAAATGAAAGCTTTTGGTGTCTCTTTAATGGTGAAATGAGAGTGCATATATCGGAAAATATATAATGAAAGAGAGACGCGTACGTTGATTGATGTGTGTGTAATTGTGTATGTATGAATGAATGATTTGTGTGTAGGTGAAAAAATAAGGAACCCAGATGAAAGATATAAATAACAAACAGATGGGGTGGCTATAAAATAGGTCAAATTTTTTATTATATTTTTACCAAAGGGTGAGAGAGAATTGAGCTATATATTGAGAAATAATGCATATATTAAGGAAGATTAGATATATTATATCAAAAAATTTGAAGGGGGAAAACAATTTTCTATTTTAATGCAAATTTTAGATCTTGAAGATTGACCACAAAATTAATCAAATTATTTTTTTTGTATTTTAATACTTCTTTTTTTTTTGATAAATATAGTTTAATGAGTTTATTCAAACCAAATTTGTTTCTATTTTTATACAATACTTTTATTATTCATTTTTTCTAACAGTTATTTATGAGTGGACCGGAAATTTTTAAAAACTATTAATTCAATTAACGGTTTTCTTTTATCTATTAAGTTAATAAATTAAACAGCTAAGGAAACTTACACAAATTTTTATATATTTATATACCATTTCAGATTTTCTTAAATTATTGTATATTTTCTACTTTTATTTGTGGTATTCATTTTTAATTTTTATTTTTGGGGAGTGAAAAGATTAAAGACTATAAATTGAATAAACAAACTTGCGGAATAAATTTAAAACGATTAAGAAAATTCACATAATATTTATATAAATTGTATATATCTCTTAAATTATTGTGTCAATTTTATTCAAAAAATTATGCAATACGTTATAATAATTTTATCAATTTTATCGTATTTGTAAATATCAAAAACTATAAATTTAATTAACAATTTTATAGAACCGTAAATGACAAAGAAGACAATTAGCTAGCTAATGACTCAAAATTACATGTACTATTTGTAGAGTTGAATAATTATGTGAAATATTTTTACACTTAAAAAGCAAAAATGGATATTTTCTTAGGGTTACAATTAGTAATTAAAAAAAATTGCAAGAACATTTTGTAATATCAAAAAAATGTGGTTTACTAAAAACCTAGATACAGTCAAATATATCTTCCGTATGTAAATGGTGCCATTTTCTATTATTCATTGTATACTGAAAATGTGAAAATATGTATTAATTACACGTTCATGTGATTTTAAATTTTCAAAATACGGAAATAAATAATTATATACGTTGAATATCTTTTACCAAGTGTCCGTGTATAACCGTATAATTTCAAAAACAGGAAATTTAAGATATTGAGATATTAATTTGTGTATAATAATCTTAGACATTCAAAATTTGACTAAGCACAATTCGTTATATTGTTCAACAAATTCAACCATAAAATATTAAATATATATTATATGCCATATCAATAATGATGAATGCAAATTACCGATATGTTAATCCTGCTGGCATTACCAATCTTTCTTTACAAAAAAGAAAAGAAAAAAAATTCTTAACTTATAATATTGATTTACATTTTGAAAATTAAAGACAATCTACGGAGAAAAAAAGTAAGATTTTACTATTTTCTCCACATCTTTTAAATTTGTATATTTATATTAATGAATGATTCAAAGCCTGAAAGATTCACTATCTCAACAATCATTAAATTAGCATCCCTGATCTTACATACATTCAAAATAAAACTCAATCCGTTGGATATACTAGAATAACAGTTTTATTTCGGTCAATCGAAAAGCTTCATTTTCTAAAAGGAGGTGAAAATATTGTTAGGCGATGTATTTCGTCATATAATAATTAACACAATAAGATATCATAAATATATTATTATTATTATTGTGCTAAACTATATTTCGTCAACAAGATATCATAAATATATTTTTCAATCGTTTTATTTGGATGTTGTTCTATCAGTTGCATGACTTTTTCAATGTAGCTTAAACTTGATTAGAAGAGATGTATCATGTATGTAAGTATTCTCGAAATTGTTAACGATATAATCAAATAATTAAGAACTAAAACAAAGCAAGCGCATATGTACAAGTTTGTATTTTCTATACACAAAAACCGCAAAACAGTTTTTAAAAGCATAAAATTAATTCATTCCCAAAGGGTTGACTTGCGATCCAAGCTTTTCTCGATTTAGATGGCTCCAATTCTGTAAACGGTAAACCCGTAACTGATAACCTATCTTGTATCCTATCGAAGTTTCTTCTACGTACATAACATAGAGTTTAAAAGTTTCAAGAAGAGTGAAGATCCATCGAAGATCTTCTCCAATTACCTCGTTTCTCTGACGTAACCCTTACCTAAAAAGACACGGCAAACAATTAAAAACTCACAGTACAACTTTATTTCCACTAAAGAGTTTTGCAAAACTTCGTTCAAACCTTTGATGATAAAGAAGGCAAAGATGCTCGTCTCGTAAGCTCGGCTCTTTCCTCTTGAACAGCCTTTAATCTTTCTCTCAACAATTCCACTTCATTCTCAATCTTTAACCTCTCATAATCAACCGCAGACATTGATTTTCTCCTTGAACCCGAAGAGCTCAGCGATTTCTTGCGTGGGCGACATAATGGAGGAAGCTTTCTAGCAATACCCGAGACAATGATACTACTGTTTTCCCCCAATGCTTCTTTAGGTTTGCTAACAGAGGAGTCTTCAAGATTCTTCTTCTTATTACTAATGTTCTCTGTTTCGTCCTTCACCATATAAACATCACGCACACGTGAGTAGGCGACTTCTGAATCTGATTTATACAGATCTCTGTTTCTATCTCTGTTTTCAGCTTCTTCTCTATAAGGCATATCAAGAACCGTTCCATCGAGTTCTTGAACGAGCAAAGCTCTTCTCTCTTGAGAGTCTTGATGTTGTTTATGTTCCTGAAGTTTCACTGTCTTTGCAGTAGTACTCTCTGGAAGATTCTTATCTCTTGTTAAAGAACATTCTAATGCGTCATCTGTCTCCTCGAGTAGATGTCTATAAGCTTCAACTTCTTTCTCCAAGAAATGTTTTTCCCTCTCACGCCGTATCAAAATGTCTTTGAGTATGACCATCTCTTCAGCATCAAAAGTCGATTTCTCTTCGACCATTCTCTTGAATTGCCTCGCTTCCATTTCTACTGCTGCCTTCTCGTCTTGCAGCCTATGTATCATCGCCATCGCTTCATCCGCTGCTGATGCTGCAGCGCATCTCTCTTTGTCGAGCTCAACACAAACCGCTGCTCGAGCTGCTCGCTCTTGTTTCAATAATTCTTCCAAAACCCTAACAGAGTTTTCCTCTGTGTTTCTGAAAAAAGATTGTTCTGATGATGTATTGGAGTTTACCTGTTCATTAAATGATACAGTTTTTTCCAATTTCGGCCAGTGAGAAATAAAACCTTTGCGGTCATCATTGGAACATCTCTCATCTTTAGCTCTGAGAAAGACATCATAAGGATTCGTCGTCAAATGGGATTTTACGGTGGGATCATCAAAAGCTTCTGGTGAAGAAATTGATGTAAGACTTGCACAAGTACTCACACGACCTCTCCTATGGTTTTTAAGACTGTTTCTTGATCTTCGTGTAACAAAACGCTTGCCTTTCAAACCCTGAACGGTCATCAGATCAAACCTACCAAGATCCTTATTGTTGCTCGTCACGTTTTGTTCTTCTCTTGACGAATCCTCTGTTTCAGCTTTAACTCTAGCGTCACTTACATCACCACTGTTCTTTCTCACCAGCTTGAACTCGACAAACCGGTTCGAATCATCGTCTCTAGTGATCGAACCAAAAGGGATCTTGCTTTTGATAGATCGGTCTACGGCTGAGATTTTCTCTGAGGCACAATCCACTAGAAGCCCTTCATGAAGACATTTCCTCATAATGTTTGCATCACAGAAACGTCCGTTGTGAAATTTTGGAAGAGATAAACCTAGAAAATCTAGGAATCTCAACAAGAGATGTATACAAAGAGATGTACATAGAAGCATATAAGCTATGGAGAGATTCAGAAAGGCTCCTACGAGACCAGTGAAGTTCCAATCTTGCGTATATAAACACGGCATTTTTGATAAATGAGATTAGATTACTCTATAGCCTTTTGAGTCAAATCTGTTCATCAAAACTCGCAAAATTCAATGGAAAAAAACAATAATCAAGAAAATTCCAACTTTGATAGACCAATTTCTAAAAAAAAAACGAATAGAAAAATCTCATTCCGGAATTTTAGTTGTTGAGATATAAGAAGAAATTTATATTCAAGTACGTAAAGCAAACAAAGGTGAACCACATGTTGATGGGATTCTCAAATAGGTAACTATTTTTGAACACCATGCATAATAATTGATCATTTTCAAATCTAAAAATTGGATTTTACCTGAAGCTGAGGTTAACCATTAGCCAAGTGGAGCCAAATGCGAACGTTAGACGAACTTGTTTTTTTTTCTTTTTTCTTTTGTTAATTTTTTTGTAGGTTTTTACAAATAATATTTTTAAGTACTTTTTTTTTTTGAAATTTAATTAATATTTCATTGTTTACAGAATTTAAGAAGATATTATCATATTTAAAACTAACTTTTATAGTTACAGTATTTCACAAACAATATTTTTAATTTTTTTTTTTGAAATCTAATTAATGTTTCACTGTTTACAGAATTTTAAGAAGATATTATCATATTTAAAACTAACTTTTATAGTTACAGTATTTCACAAATAATATTTTTAAGTATGTTCTTTGAAATTAAATTAATTTTTCACTGTTTACAAAATTTTAAGAAGATATTATCAATTTATTATATTTAAAACTAACTTTAATAGTCACAGTATTTTCAAAAATAATATTGTTAAGTATTGTTTTTGAAATTTAATTATTTTTCACTGTTTACAGAATTTAAAGAAGATATTATCAATTTATTATATTTTAAACTAACTTTTATAGTCACAGTATTTTCACAAATAATATTTTTAAGTATTTTTTTTTGAAATTTAATTAAATTTTCACTGTTTACAGAATTTTAAGAAGATATTATCATATTTAAAACTAAATTTTATAGTTACAGTATTTCACAAACAATATTTAAAGTAAACCTTTCTATTTTAATAATTTTTCAAAAAAAACTGGTTTACGTAATTTTAAGAAGAGAACCAGGGATTTTGAATTAAGAACGGTTCGAACTGAACCGGAACTAAACCCTAAACCTCTGAGAAACCACCTGAACCGGTGAGATCCTCCTGCATCTCGTAGAAAACGCGACGGAGAGAGAGATAGAGAAGGCGAGTCCATGGCTCTCTTTCGATTTATCCCTCCACGGAAGCTTCAACCACTGTTTTTCAGTAGACGTGTAGCTGCAAATGTCGATCAATTCGAGCTTCCATGCCTTGGGTCGCGTCGAGCTTTCTTCTCTACTCAGAAGCTCATTGGCGATGAACCAGTACTCGTGAGTTTGTTCTTAATCTTTGCTGATTCAGCTTTTACCTACTGGAATCAGTGACAAATTGATAAAATTTATTGTTGACATCTCGAAATTTGTACATGATAAGCAAATCCAAAAGACATAGCTTTTCGAAATTCTAAGAATTTGTTCTGCTCTGAGTTCTCTTTTGAGTCCTTCTTAAGAGTTTACAGTCTCCTATTTCTATCCAGATCCGATTTTTTTTTATGTGTTTTACAGATTTCGTTTTTAATTTGGTGATTTGTGGAATGTGGGACTAAATGTGTTTGGTTAAAACTGAAACAGGTTCGAGATTTCATACACACAGCATTATATGATCCAAAGCACGGCTACTTCTCTCAACTATCAAAATCTGTTGGGGTTTTGGAGAGAAGCATTAAGTTCAACCAGCTTGAAGGTAGGCTAAATAACTTCAAGTTTCACTTCACTTGCTTTAAGTGTTAGCTAGAAGGAAATGCATTTGGTCTTTTATTGGGGTGGGGTACTGTTGTTTCTTCAGGCTGTATTATCTTATTAGCAGAAAAGTTATATGGCTTGGGATATTATCTCTTTATTTTTTAGTAAGTCGATTATGTTCCCTGTCCTAGGGAGGAAAGCGTATATGAAACTCTTGGAAAAAGTTTACAAGCAGAGTGACATTTCTTGGTTTACTCCCGTGGAGCTTTTCAAGGTGAAATGCCGTGGATTGGTTCTTTGTTGTTTTCTTGGAAAAGCCTTCACTTGTTGTAAGTATCCTGTTTTATGATGTCGATTATCTCTTGTAGCCTTGGTATGCTCATGGGATTGCAGAAGCTATACTGCGTACAACAAATCTCTCAGTTCCATTAAAGGTATTTTATTTAATTTTAGTTGTTCAGGCTTTAATAATTTAGTCCAGGCCTTTGACCTGTTCAGTTGTTCATGCTTTGAAACTTTAAAATAGAGAAACCATGGTTTACGTTTAAAACTGTTATAATTTAGAATCGTTTGAACTAACACTTGAAGCTGAAGGGTGGACAGAAAGGAATGCCAATAGTTTATTTTGTTTAGGGAAGTTATTTATTTCTCAACGGGGAGATTTTCATCCCACTTTGTGAGTTGAAGTATACCTGTGCACTGATTCTTCTTTTAATCAATCCCACTTGAACTGTATGCTTAGATCTACGAAATTGGTGGTGGATCCGGCACGTGCGCTAAGGGTGTATTGGACTATATAATGTTGAATGCTCCGGAGAGAATCTACAATAACATGAGCTACATGTACGTTTATTCACTTTTCCTTTCTTCTCATTTTAAGCTAGTGATACAAAATCATTTTTGGCTGGAACTTCAGCATTGTAAACTGTTATGATTCATGCTACAATATTAACTGCATGCTATTTATAATGTGTATCAGTTCTGTAGAAATCAGTCCTTCACTTGCTAAGATTCAAAAGGAAACTGTTGCACAAGTTGGAAGTCATCTATCAAAGTTCCGAGTTGAGTGCCGTGATGCATCCGATCTATCTGGATGGAGTAAGGTCTTTTTGTTCAGCACAAGGCAGATTCTGTTTTTTTGTTTCCTGTGGCTATGTTGGAATTGTTTTTCTTTTCTTCTGAGCTATGCTAGAATTAGGTGCTTGGTTTAAAATGATAAATTAGTGAATTGTTTGCCAAATTTTGTAGTGTAACATTCTTGGAAGATTAATCTAGTCAGAGAAATCGTTAGTCAAATGAGGTTATGCTACTAGATTGTCCTTGAGTTGGAATTAGCAATAATACCTAAGTTTTCTTGAGACCACTTATTAATCACGACATAAATTAGCCAACTACATATTATTCGGACAAGTTTCAGTTTAGTGACTATGATCTGTGCTTATAGAGTAAATTTTTAAACAGAGAATGTGGAGCAACAACCGTGCTGGGTGATAATGCTTGAGGTATGTAATTATGTAGCTGTGGTTTCATTTGATTGGTAGGTATTTTGTATTAAAGAGAAATCATACGTCTAACTTATACCATTGCAGGTGCTAGATAATCTCCCACATGATCTTGTCTATTCCAAAAGTCAAATTTCCCCATGGATGGAAGTCTTGGTTGAAAATAAACCAGAGAGGTACTACGAATACATGTTTGGTTCAAATGAAGTTTATTTCAACTTATAGTGATAACGATCTCTTATAAACTGTAGCGAAGCACTCTCTGAGCTATACAAGCCTTTAGAAGATCCACTGATCAAGCGCTGCATTGAAATTGTTGAACATGAAGATGATCCAGTTTCAAAACGAAAGGAAATCTGGTCTAAACTATTTCCCAAACCTAGACGTAGTTGGCTTCCGACAGGTTGTTTGGTAAGAGAAAAATGGTGTCCACATATTAAAACAGATGTTGTGTTGCTCTGTTCTAATCTTTGAAATTCCAGAAACTGCTAGAGGTTTTACATACAAAGCTGCCAAAGATGTCCCTAATTGCTTCGGACTTTAGCTTCTTGCCCGATGTGAAAGTTCCTGGTGAAAGAGCCCCACTGGTTTCAACAAAGGTCCGTTCTATTTTTCTTCTAACTATGTACTGACACCTTTTCTAGTATGTGCGATAGAGCTATGGCCAAAGTTTATGCGATACCTCATTATTTAAAACAACAAGACACCTCTTTAACAATGTTTGTATTTGCAGAAAGATGGGTGTAGCTCAGATTACAGTAGTTATCTAGACGCAAAGGTGAGATATCTGAAAATCTCCTACTTTGACTACTTAAACTTGTAACCTCATTCAACAAATTTCACTGTTCATATGTATGTTGGATGGTCTTGCAGGGTGATGCTGATATATTCTTTCCAACCGATTTCTGGCTTTTGGAACGAATGGACCATTATTGTTCTGGTTGGAGGAAGACGGAAAAGGACGGGACACCATCCAAAAAAGGAAGGAAAAGGAGAACTGTCACTGTAAAACAAGATTCTCTTTAGACATTACAACAAGAGAGGATATTTCTGCAACTTTTCAGTAACAGTCTTTTTTTGTTCTCTTTTTGGTTGTAGCTCGATACATCAGCATTCATGGATGAGTTCGGTTTACCTTCAAAGACGAGAACAAAGGACGGATATAACCCCTTACTTGATGACTTCAAGAACACTAAGTTCTATCTTAGTGTCCCAACACACAACACTAAGTAGCAAGCAAAAAATTCATCATCATCAGCCCATGGATGTCAGAATTTTGCAGAAAATGAGAGCTTGCTCAATTCCCTTTAAAAAGGGTTTATTAGAACTCTGATTACTTATTTCTTTTCTTAAATGATTTAATAAGTTTAATCAAATATTCCATTGCCCAGCTTTGTCTCGCCAGTTGAAATATAGCTCCAAAACGTAGTTATTTGCTTTTTGCGTTTTGCTGGTGTTTCTGGCTTTCAATCACTCTTTTTGCGATTGTAATGTAATGGGTTTTGGTTAAACGCGCCCAAATAACTGATTTATAACTTTGATCTACGGATGCATTCTTGTTATTTTATTTTCTTCTAGCTTTGTTCGTGACACTGGAAAAAATAACTATAGTGGAATCTCATCAGTTCTCTTAGATTTTGTTACAAATTTTGGAAGAAGGTTCAAAATCTATATGCTTCATTAAGAAAAATGTTTGACACAGAGATGTTGTATGAACAATATCGAGAAATCTCTCTTCTTCTTCTTCTGCTCTTTGTTTGAAACAAGTTTTGGTATAAAACAGTTAAGATCCTCACCGTTCTAATCCAGTGGCCGTGGAGTTTGTCTGAGAAGTTGAATCTGGATCTCTGACGCTCTCTAATCGGCTGTCAAGAATCTCTATCACATTATCCGGCGGGCATTTATCACTAGACTTCTTCGGATTCATCTGACAGAAACAGTCAGGCCATGAATTTGTATAAAACGATTCAGGAGATACACGTCTGTGAGGCCCTCCAAAGTTTGTTTTCACCATTACTCGTCTCACTGCTTCTTCGAATCCAGCAATTTTTCCCTTTTCTCTAGCTATGAAAATTGGAGCCAAAGCTTTCCTATCCGGTCTGATTGTAGTTCGGAAACCGTAGTAAAGGCGATGACCTAAGAGATTGTTGGCGAAATTGCTCGGTCCATCATATGTTGGCATAAAAATGTCGGAGAGGAGACAAACCATGTAATCCACCGCTGATCCTATTAATCCCTGTGAGTTTGCTGACAGCTCCTCAGAGGGATCCACCGAGCTGTGGTTGTCGAGCCGTGGGAATAAGGTTCGAAACGGTTTCATGAACCGTTCTCCGCCAAAAAGTTCACCGGCTGCTAGGTATATCCTTGTGGAGTTGTCGAATCTCATTGCTCTTAATATAAGACCTACCTGCACCACAAGGATCACTCAAAATGTCATACAGCATTTCTAAAGCCTACAACAGTGCCACAGTAGATGCAATTATGTTTTCTGTCTTGTGGATGTGCTCAACATGAAAATGATGCTGATAAAAAAATCAAAGTAACTACCTCCTCAGGGGTCAGTGGACACTTCCCGATAGCCCGTCTTTCGTTGTAAATAAGCCTTTTCTCTGCAAAATTTTCTTTACGATACTTCCTAAGTATTTTCTGTTCCTCTGGGTTAAATATGTCAAAGCACCTGCGGAAAATAGACAATTAACCATTGTTCACATGTGTGCTATTGTTTGTCAGATGACACAGAGGCAATTTATTTCTTTGCAAAACAATTTAAAAAGAACCAGAGTCTAGAAATGAAACTACAGGAGATGATTGGAAAGATAGTTGCAAAAGACATACCCTGCAAATGCCAACATATCCATTTCAAAACGAAGATGGATCGACATGAAGTGGCCCTGTGACCGGAGTTTGTCAACAATAGATTCGCTCAACTTCATGATGTGTGGCTTGAATCTCAAAGCATGGTAGTTCACTCTGCACCTTAACCGTTGATATTCAGGATTGTCAATTTCCTCCGATAAACGATGTGAAAAAGGGGTAAGATAGATAGCACTATGTTCCTTCATTGCCTTTAAAGCAGTTGTCAGGTACCACTCAATAGGAGCATCTCGAGGAGGACGAATCTGATACAGAAAATTAACAAAGATCACAGAAATTTAACCTATGCTTTCAGAATTCAAGCTTATGTGAAAACCAGACATCTCTTTATGCTTGTACCTGAAAGGCTTTTATCTTCTTGGTTTTCCCATTTTTGTGAGCATCTGGGATCTTTCCCACAATCTTAACATCATACTTCAGCGTCTCAATAAAATGGTCAACGTCATAGATACCTTGAAAACCACTGGGAATAAAACAATCAAACATTAGATGATAAAGACATATACTTCAAGAATTCATGGAATGGCATTTGCTCTACTGAACACATTTACACATATCTTTAACATTAGGAAGACCAAATCCGCTTAGAATTCTTTTCTAATGATACTTGGAAAGGAATACGAATTGTATTTACCTTTACATATGAACTAATAATAACTCTGTATTTCACGGAAGATCTTATGTTTTCTAAAATTAATACCATGTAAGCAAGGACTGTTAACTTCTCATTGCAAGAGATGTGAAGGAATCAACATACCTGTCATCATGCCAAAACGAGTTTGCATCTAATTCGGGCAACACAAGCGTAGCATTCATAATCCGGGCAGCAAGTACTGCATTACATATCTGCAATATCCACAAGTCGAAATTTGTCAAATTAAAGATATCACAACCAGATTTGTATTGGAGGCTTTAAGCCAGCTCAACTCCACTAGATTTAAAGACACCTATTGTGAAGTGACCCAAACAGGACTCTTGGACAGAAGAAAAGTGCAATGGACAACTTTGATTATAAAACAAAACACCTACCGCACTACGTTGCTGATTCAAACCACCATTACATCGAACACGGAGATAACCATTAGTTTCCTTGGTAGGAGCTGCAAAACAAAAATCAGAAGATTCATATCATCATTTCAAGCTTGGAGGAATGCCCTAAGACTTTCAGATTAGCAACGAGTTAAATCTTTACTGCTCAAAACACGAGATGAACATACGAGGCCAGTCAGATCGTGGCGCAGAAGATGGTCTCCAACCACCAGATGCAGCACTCTCCCAGAGCTCTTCCACCTTTATCTGCTCAAAAACAACATATAGAATCCATCAAAGTCTTTAGATCAACAAAAAGAATCACTAAGATTATCACCTATAGATACTACAATATTCAGTTCACCAGTCGCTATTCATCGGCAATCAAAACAGAAGAACTGTACTACTCCAAGTGAACTAACCTTAGATGGACGGGTCGGCTCGGGACTGCTACCGATGTTAGCCGAGAAAAGCAGCGAGAGCGTACAGATCAGTAGAACAATGACTCCGACAGAGAGTTTCGCAACCATCCCCTTTGTTCCAACTCCTCCCGTCTTGCCATGGAGCCGGTGGTGCCCTAACCTGCAACCTCACTCGAAAAATCAACACCGATCCAACCGAATCATATCTACTGAAACGAAAATTGCAAATCTCAGACACCAGATTTTGCCCACATCACTTGAAAAAATATGTTGGTACGATCTATCTAACCTTCGCATCGCGTTTGAAATCAGGAAGAAGAAGAAGAGATCTTCTCCAGTGGTATGATGAGAATTTGTTTGTTAATTAGTCTGTGTGTAAACTCTCTCTATCTCACCGGTGAGATGTAGATTTTTGATTTTTCGTTAATTAAAATTAAAGTAATAAATTACAGCTTCTTCGAAGTTCGAATCACCGTCGCGACAGACCGACGTCGGTTCTCGCAATCAAACCGACCGGTTAATTATTTTTATGAACAGTACAATACCGACATATCTATTAAACAAATAAAAAAATTCCATTATTTTAGTAATTCATATTTATAAAATCTTATAAACTCATTGATTATTTTAGTAATCTTATAAAGTAATTAATCTGTCGATGGTAATATATAATGGAATTTTACGGTTAAGATATTTCAAAATTGTGGATGTTAAAAGTTTAATTTTATAATTTCACAAATTTCTGTATTAGGCTTAGGCCCTGTTCTTTTTTAAGTCGCTCACTGAGCGACTGCGACCGATTAAAACGACTTTGACAACGGCAATTAAAAACTAAAACGACAACGGAGAAAGCAAGATGACGATGCAGATGTTTCTTTTAAAGTAAGAAAAAGTGTCGCTGGAGAGAAAGATGAGTCGTCGGAATTTATAGCGACCGCTGCGACAGGTTATTTCAACAGTACGACAACTTACGGCGACTCTTTTCACAACGGCAGCGACAGTTATGATTCCGTTTATGTCTATTATTTCTGTCGCTGTCGCTAATCCAGCTACTTAAAAACAAACAGGGCTTTATTCTTCTAGTTTCTTTTTCCTAGCTACATCTATTTCTTGTTTCTTGGGTTTGGATAATTGCATAATCCTGTAAAAAAAAAAAAAACTTGACTTCACTGTTTGTAACTTTTATTTTATAGGAACCTGTTAAAATCATCATATTTGATGATCAACCAAAATACCAAAATTTAACAAAGTGTACCTTTAGAAAAAAAAAAAAAAAAAAAGAAAAGAAAAAAAAATAACAAATCAATCTACATGGTCGAACCGGCCAATTGAATCAAGCGCTGGCTTTGGAGAGCTGCTTAAAGACGTCGGTTATGTCCTTAACCGGTGAATCAGCCTTGATAGTACCGATATAAGGACTCTCCGATGGAACAATGTCGTCTCTAAAGTCTGTTGACCTGAGAAGAGCATCAGATCCCAATGTCACGAGCCCCTTAACGATCACAGTCTTGTGTGTGCCGGAGATCAATTCCTCATAGTCCGTATCCCCGCGTTCTCCAACCACTACGTACATGTTCGCCACGTTCAACCTCCACCGCACGAACAAGTACCTTCACCCCATAAATCAAATCGCAGTAATTAGAATAACACACCAGAGCAAAAACATAATCAGGTGATCATCAATATGGTTATAATCAACGGACCTGAGAGCTTGAGATCGAGAAGCAAGAAGAGGAACGATCTGCATTCTCGTTGAACTCCGACAATACATCGGATGGCAACGGAGGCCTCTAAGTCGTAACTTCTGACGCAAGTCATCCACTCTCATCACCTGCATAATGATACCCTAATTAAATACTGCATTATCTAACGGTAAAGCCGCAAAACGGTAAAAAAACTTTACCTTGGAACGATCTTTGATCTGATACGCAACGCAATGCGCATTGCTCGAAGCCTTATCCTCCTCGATAAGACTCGGAGAGCCTTTGTTTATAGCCTCACCACCAACCGCTGTAGTGTTCATCAGTTTCCACACCGTGTTCTTAAGCCCTTCCATGCCCCATCGGTAATCAATGTGCGAGGAATAGTCAGGATCCGGGAGAAGCTTTCCGTCTTCCCCTCCTGGGTAATACACTTCGCTCCCGCTGCTGCATATTAACGTGTCGAACTCGCTCACCTGAATCTTTGCAGACTTCAAAAAGCGAGTTAATTCCTCAAGCGGCATCGAAGTGGAAATAGCGAAACCAGAGTTTTTAGCCATTTGAGGATCCGATCGCACAGCTTTGATGATATTCTGAATCATTGGAACCATAGATTTCTCATCCGGTGCTCCCTTGTCGTTATAGCAATCAATTGCTAGAACCACCAACCGATCCCGCCGCCTCAGAACAGGATGCTTGCTATTCAAGCTATCAACTTGCTTCTTCCCCTGTATTTCTGGTTTACTCTTGATTTCAGGTTTACTCTTGATTTCAGGTTTCCTCATCCGGCTCATGATTTGTTTAACAGGATCAGCAGAATTTGGTTCAAGAGACCCGTTCAACGACGGTTTATCTCCATCCACAGAGAGTCTCAGAGACATATCTTGAACGTCTTTCAGAGAGTCGTTGAGTGAAAATTCATCGTCTTGAGCAGCCATTTCATCTGCATCCGTCTGCCACTGCGGATGTCTCATTCGGCATGCGGCTATACGTGTCAGGTAAGTCCGGCAATGCTCAGGCCATGAGAAGAGGTGAATGTTCTTCCAACCGTTAATCCTGCACTCGTTCCATAAATTCTTCTCCGATACCAGCTTCAGCAAAGCATTCGCTATTGCATCTTGATCGTGTGGATCCACAAGCAAACCGTTGTGCAATGCCTGAATTTGAATACCATGAGAAAGAAAAAAGTATTACCAGTTGAAATGATTTTCAGTTTCAGGACACCTTGCTTACTCTATGTATATCGACTGGTCCTCCATTCTTGGTTGCCACCATAGGAAGTCCATGAGCTGCAGCCTGCATTTTTCAATTTTGGTTTAACTGGATTGGAAACTGGCTAATAAGGACTAAACATATGATATAACAAATATGCATACATTACCTCGATGAGTGTAAGGCCAAAAGGTTCCACCAAAGCTGGATTTATGAAAACACCCTTTGTATTTGCAGCAAGTCGGTATATATCAGGAACATCAGACTGTTTATGATGCTTTGGATATGCGACAGATCCGTAAAGATCATACTTGTCAATGAGTTTTAAGACGGTTGTAAGAACGCTAGCGTTTCCAGATGACAACTCATCTATATCATCTCGATTTCCCATTATCAAAGTCTGCAAAGCACATGGGAAAGAACTTCAGAAACAGAGAATTATTGGTTTCGAACCTTAAGAGAATCGAAAAAGCATGTAACAGTTACAAGATTAGCTAGCTCCCGTAGAGGCCGACATTCTCCAAAAGCTTTCAAAAGAGTGGTTATATTTTTCTTTGGGTCTGGTCTAGATAATGCCAAGATCATCGGTTTGTGAGGATTTGCAAAAAATCTCATAACCTGCAAAGTTCACGCAGCTAAACATCAAACACAATCTGCAGAACAAACTTCTAAAGAAGATAATGAAGCTCCATAGGACAACTTACTTCAGACCAGATTGTTGGAACCGCTTTAGGAGAAGATCCTTCTACTAAGGAAGCCAAATCTCCTTCACCCTCAGGTGTATCTTCTTGAACCTCAACGTTTGTGAAATCCATTCCCGGAGGAATAACCTGCATAACGGGATCACCTAATCACTCAAACTTACTCTATAATCAAAACTTTTCCAAGCTGGCTAGTTCTGGGTGTACTTACCGCCATTCTTGGCATGAACCTTCCGTGACAATTAACACCGCGTCTAGCACGAGCTCTCAAGACTTTCTCGAGTTTTACATCGAAGCCATCATAAAGTCCCCATTGTTCATCAATCTCCTGCCTCGTGCTTGTTATAACAAGCTCTGCAGCATCCAGAGAAAGCTCCTCAGCTTCGATCCTCCTCCTGATCTTATAAGTGGAATTGATATCCTCCTTTGATTGCCTCCCTTGTTTCAAAAGCTGCTCAAGCTTGTTTCTTCCTAGAGAATGACCCGTCAAGACCATAGGAACGTTCAACGCACCAGAAAGTAGAGCAGCAGTATCCCCTGCATCCGCGTAATGCCATGAACCACATATGGCCACACTGGTTTACCCTTACCAATCTGTTCTCCCAAAACTTTAGACATGTTAAGAATGTGAGCTAAAGCTCCATCAACAAATTCTTGGATATAAGGCCAGAGAATCTCCTTTCTTAAGTACTTATCCCGTGGACCAAATGGTATCCTAATGATATAAGCTCCGCTGCTTTCCCCGGTTTCATCGCCATCACAATCATCAGCAGAAGCAGTGGTTAGCATCTCCGTGGGCTCTGCATAGCTCCAATCAACTTCAGATGAGCATATCTGGCGTGTAAACAGATCAACTCTGTACACACCAGGCATTCTCGCTAACGCACGAGCTAGCTCCACAACATACTTCACCTGAAAATTGACAAAGAAATCAATTTAAACAAGCCGAAACACCGGATTCAATACTATTGAAAACATAGAAGAACAAAATGTACCTGTCCACCGGTATCAGAATCACTACCAAGCTCCATGTTTTCCCCACGAACCAAGCCATGCAAACTGATAAAATCAACACACTCTTGAGATGTAGTAGATCTAACAAAATAGAATAAAGAATCAGAGAGAAACAAACAGAGAAAAGAATATACCTGATGAGGACAATGTAAAGACGATTCTCCTTCTTATCATCAGACCAGAGTTCGACATTGGATAAATTGCGTTGCAGCTGTAGTCGAGGTGTCTCGGGTTGCACAATATCTCCAAGACCATCTCCTTTCTCTCCTTCTGATAAATCCTCAGATAAAACCTCTGTGGCATCTCTTCTTCCTTGTTCCCTTTCCAATCTCCTATTCGCTATCCGCTGCGAATCCTCCCATTCCAACTGTAACAACCATTGATATACATATTAAGTAACAAAATTGTTCACAAAAACAAGACAAAAGTACAAAAAGTAATAAGAACACCTGCTTCTTCTTGCGAGTGAGGTGCCAGATTCGCCAACACATGTTCTCCAACCGAGAGTTGCGTTCACGAGAATTGCGAGTGGCGACGACTTTGAGCCAAGTCCGGTGAAGATCGGTTTCATCGACACCAGTAACAACTTCCTCAACGAAGTATTTAGTCGGATTGAAAAATTGTCCATCACCTTCTCTCAGATTCACAGCAGCTTGTGGTTTCTGCTGCGTATCTTCAATCCCCTGAGCTTGGCTGTCAAGAATCGCTTCCAGATATCCATTTATCCACTCGTTCCCCGCCATTCTGAGTTCCTCTGTTTCTCGAGAAAATTACAATCGAGATGGGGTGACTCTTCCGTTCTTTCTTGGAGAGTAAGTAACTCGAATTGAGTTAGTGTGAAAGAAAGAAACAGAGAGCTCAAAATGTAAAGTGTAAACAATCGAGAAAGCTAAAAAGTGATTGCGGGGAAATGTTTACTTTTAGATGGTTTTTGGGTAAAGAAGGAAGCTGAGAGGAGTTTTACACAAATGGCGGATTTAACGTGAGTGAGAGAGAGAGATCATCGGTAGAGTGAGTGACTAGTAGCATGAGGGAAAAAGAGAATCTTAGCGGTGGATGAGACACGTGTATATGACGATGTGGCAATGAAACTGAAAGAGAGATCAAATAGGAAGGTTTGTTTATCTTCTCTGTCCGCTTCCCTATGCTATTATCTCTCTGTACCCTCTGATCCACTTTTAGCCACTTCCACGCTTTTTACTTAGCAAAAATCTCAATTTTTTTTTTCTTTTTCTTTAAATCAGAATTTTTTTTTACTGGTGGTAGAAAGATGTGGACATCAATGTAAGAGGGGAAATTTTTACTGTCAAATTAGTTAAAAGAAACTGACTAAAATTACGGAAACAACTTTATCTTCCTCTGTTTTAGGAAGAATGACACACACAATTCAATTGAGTAGTCCTCCTACTAATCTATTGAAGAGGAGGAAGAACACACACCTACTGCACGTGGTACTTACTATGCTAAATCAACAACAGTCATATAAAATGCTACGTCCTAACAAAACTTTACCCTTTTTAATTGCTCTTCATCATTACTCTTCGGATTGTGGCAGAAGAAGCGCTATTCTTTCTTTGTACCTCTTGATCTTCCTCAACCGTTCTTCTCTCAATCTGTAAGACAAAGAAAAATCCCCTTTTCAATTACCATAGTTCCATGCATCTTGTGCGGGTGGTTATCTTTCAAACTATTACAAGATCTAAAGAGCAAAAATAGATAACAAGAGACAACTCTAGTGGAGTTTACCGTGCACGGATCTTCTTAGCTCGCTCGATGTGTCTTTTCAAAAGATCCTTCTCTGTTAATTCCTCTACAGCCTTCTCGTCCTGATATAATCAAAGAAAATATTTGAATCAGACATCATTTAGTAACAATGCAAGAAAGAATCAGATTAATGTGTTATGTTCTGCTCAGATAAAATCTATGGTTGTTGAAAAGTAAACACAAACCTCTTCGTCTTCATCAGCTGATTTTTCAGCTGGATCATCTGGACCACTTGTCTCTGTCATATCCACAGGTAACGGCTTTGGCAAAGACTTCATTATACCACTCCTTTGCGGCTGTCAATAGAGAAGCTGTAAGTTAGATTGGTCCCAGATATATGGTTACCCTAATTGATTACGCTGGAGAGATTGCAGATGCACAGCTCCATTGTAGAAGCAGGAAAGAAGTTTTGAGTATGCAATTGAAGATCATTTAACTACATACAGGTTGGCTTGAAAAAAACATATCAAAAAAGAATCATCTATGTTGTTTACTTTAACTGCAGCAATATAATGATGCGAACCTGAATTCCTACGTGAGAACCATTTTTTAACCACGATCGACCAAGTGAATAAAGAGAAGCTCCCTCAGTGATTCTGACCTGTAAACAATTAGAAGTATCACAATCTAAACTAAACATATGTCTCAAACAACAGTACATCAGAGATACTTAGTAGGCTTACCTTTCTCCCTTTAATAAGAACAAGAGCCCCTTCCCTGCTTCTAATAACAAGGAAAGACAAACAGCAAGGCAACTAAGTTTCTCGAACAAGTTTTTTAAAATTATATTCTCAGTGAAACCAAAAGAAAGATAATATCAAAGTAGAGAAATTTGATGTTCACCTGGCCTTTCTATTCCTGCTAGTGTCTAGAATTGAAGCTCTGGGCGGGGCAACCTACATTAGTTGACAAATGATCATGAGTAGTTGTATTTGACAAAAGGTAAATCATTCTTCTTAATGAGGGTCTTCATGAGTAGGTTGTAGTTGTATAATCCAAAAGTCAAGAAACAACATGCATCAGTTCGAATGAGAAGCACTCTGAAGAAAATGGATACTCATCAGCCGCAGCACACCGTCAGATTCAATTCTACTAAGACTCCAATCATGGAACTTTGAAGCATTTTCCCCAATAATCTTTTCACTACTCAACTAGAGTCTAAGCATTAACAAATGAAACAAACCAAGCAGAGTTGAATAATCAAAGAAGAACTGACCCGAGGTTGCAGGAACTGAGGACTTCCTCTCATGGGACCCGACCCAACAGGAGAACCCGCTCCAAGGCGTGGTACGTGAGGAATCTGATGGCTCCCCCTCATGTACTGCATCATGGATTCAATCTGGGCCGGCCCATATTGTAGATGGTTGTAAACCATACCGGGGCGAGGAGGGTATCCACTCTGATCAGCGACGAACCCTCGAACGGGTCGGGCTGAAAACCCTCGACCTCGACCCGGAGGAGCAAACGGGTAAAGAACCGCCGACGGATCTTGATTCGGGCGTACGTTTGGAATTGACTGCGCGTAGCCGTTATTGTGAGCTTGTTGTAACGGAACAGGATGGCGAAGCGGAACTACAGGTCTGTAAGTCGGATGCTGCGGTGGTGGTGGCGGCGGAGTATGAGGTGGCTGAGACGGCGGCGGTGGCGGCTGAGCAGGAGGTGGATGAGATGGCGGCGGTGGTATGGTAGTGTTTACTGGTCTCGCAGGTGTTGCGGAAACGGTAGAGAGAGACGGAGAAACCGTTACGGATGCGGCGGAGTTAGAATCGGGAGTCGACATTCCGACGGCGGAAGGAAGTTGACAATTCGATGTTTTAAGAAAGAACAAAAAAAAAAAAGTTTCAAATTTGGGTCTCGGTTTAATAATGCGCTAAACCCTCTTGTTCGTTTGGAAGGTTTCTAGGTTCTGGGCCGTTCATGGGCCTGAGGGTATTAATGTAAATTGAAACACATGAGTTAAAGTGAGAGTCAGAGAGATCGTCTCTGCCCCTTTGTTGGGAGAGTGAAGAAGGATAGGATTCACAAAGGATGAATGCGCGATAGATAAACCCTACCTCCAGCTTCGATTGTTCTCAGCCTCGGTTTGTAACTTCTTCTTCTTCCTTTAAGTTATCTCATGGGGTTTAAGAATTATTATCGATTTTGTTTGCTTTATGGGTTGTTTATATATAATTCGTGGAACCGCTGGGTTTAGGTTTGCAATGTTCTTCTAGCTGTTCTTGAGTAATCTATAGGGAATCGAAATTTTAATTGGAATCTCTTAACGATTTTTGTGTTTATTGGTTGTGATTTTTTATTTTCTACAGCCGTCTGTTCAATATTGATGAAACAAAAAGTTTTAATTTTTTTGTTCATCTGGTTTTTGTATATAGGTTGTTTAGTTTAGTAAAGATGATAACTGGGTGCAGCACACCAAGTGCACATGTTCTAACGAGCTCTTGGGCATTCAAGTCATCATCATACAGAGCTGCTGCAGCAGGACAGACTCAATATCGTCTTGCTCGAAGTTCATTGTCTGTCATAAAGAACTCGTGGGGATCACCTTCACCATTTAATGAGCTTCATTCGAGAGCCCCGAGAGGTATGTTGTTTTCTTCTACTCATATATATCTCTGCTTCAATGAGTTTCTAATGATGTGAATGTTAAAAGACTTGAATATAGGCTGAAACTAGTTCCAAGTGTCTTTTGGTATTTTAAAGTTCCTGTTTTTTGTTTATTTGACTCAATCTTTGATTGTTTCAGGTGTGCCTCTGTCATATCTCTCAGCCTCGTCTTCTCTGCTTCTGAATGGAGAACAAGGTAGTCTGTCTGGTACATTACCTGTGTTACCTGTCCGCAGAAAATCACTTTTGACCCCGCGAGCATCAAAAGATGTACCTTCTAGCTTCCGGTTTCCTCCAATGACCAAAAAGCCACAATGGTGGTGGAGAAGTTTGGCATGCCTACCTTACCTAATGCCTCTGCACGAAACTTGGATGTACGCAGAAACCGCTTACCATCTCCACCCGTTCCTAGAAGATTTTGAATTCCTAACCTACCCGTTTTTGGGCGCCATTGGAAGACTGCCAAGCTGGTTCCTCATGGCCTACTTCTTTGTAGCTTATCTAGGGATAGTGCGAAGAAAAGAATGGCCTCACTTCTTCAGGTTCCATGTAGTGATGGGTATGCTTCTTGAAATCGCTCTTCAGGTTATTGGAACCGTCAGCAAGTGGATGCCTCTCGGAGTCTATTGGGGTAAGATTGGGATGCACTTCTGGACCGCTGTTGCGTTTGCTTATCTGTTTACCGTCCTGGAAAGCATACGGTGTGCACTTGCTGGCATGTACGCCGATATCCCATTCGTCTGTGATGCTGCGTATATCCAGATCCCTTACGACTAATGATAATAGGAAAACATCAGTAGATCTTTGTATTAACTGTGTTTGTTAAGGGCCTTATGTTGTTACTATGTCTCTTCTTGAATTGTGTTTGTAATGTTTCATGAACTCAAGAGTTTTAATGATTGAGCTTGTTTGGGTCAAGTCAACAATAAAACAAGTAGGAGATATATTTCGAGAGAAACTATAAATAGGTGGACTTAAATGTAAAATTGGAAACATACATCTCCTATTACAGATTTTATTTATTTATTTACCCTCCAAAATTACTCTTTTTTAAAAACCCTAATTTCGACACCTCTCTCTAGTTTCATAAACCCTGAGCTCGCCCACCAGAACCAGAGTCTCCTCTACGAGGACAGACAAAATTGATTCCAGACAAAGATGGAAGGCTCGGTCTGCGACGAGTGCAAGCTAAATCCTTCGAAGTACAAATGTCCCGGATGCTCGATTCGATCGTGTGCCCTCTCTTGTGTGAAAGCCCACAAGAATCGAACAGGTTGTACCGGAAAAAGGAAGCTCACTGACTTCGTTCCCCTCTCAAAGTTCGACGATAACCTCCTTCTTTCTGGTACAATTGAATCTCTTGAGTTTGAATTTCGTGAATTTGGTTTTTGAAAAAAATTTCATCTTTAAAGTTCAGATTTTTTTTGAGTATTTTTGATCAGCCTGTATTCATGTTTCCATGTAACTTAATATTGATTTTTCTTCATTGGTTAGACTACAATATGCTTGAAGAAACAAAAAGAGTGGCCGAGTCTGCTAGGAGAAGGAGTAGTCAGTTATGCAAATACCCTTTTTATAATTTACCACATTACCTTCGGAGCCTTCGCAATGCTGCTGCTACCCGCCGAACAAAGCTATGGTTTGCCCCTAGTGGAATGTTGAAGAGCGAAAAGAATCAGAGTCGATACGATCATAGGTAATCCTGATATTGCATATAAGTTAAATCAAAATCAAGGCTTTTTGTTCTTATTTGGTGTTACTCTCAGCTGTGCTATTATCCCTTCTAGTGTATGGTTAGGAATAAAGACTTATAGTAGTTGTTAAAGTTTTCGAGTTAATCTGTTTGTTGAAGTTTGTCAGAGCTTAAATTGATTCTTTAGTCTTACTTCCTGACCTGTCCTTTGCGGTTAATGGTTTTTTGCCGTAGGAGTAAATGCATCTCGTGGACAATTGAATGGCGGTTTCACTCTACGGATGTGATTCTTGTTGACCACGGGTTAGTATTCTCTTGGACCAGTAATCATATTTGTTTATCGAGGCACTTGGTTTTGTTCATTGGTCTGTCTCTGTTGACACTTATACTATCCATCCCAGAGTTGGTGAAGATACAAATCTATGCTCGGTGATAGAGAATCATCTCAAGCCTGGCCCGTGGATTCACAAGCTTAAGCCTTTTTGTGATGTGGATCTTGACTCTCTCAAACTTTTTATACGCTTATACCCAAAGGTTTGGTTTTCACTATCATTCCCCATCTTTGTTGGTTCATAGTATGAAAATATTATGCCATGTCCAAACATAATATCTAACCTTTTTTTTCCTTGTCACAGGGTGCAAAGGCTCCTTTCAAGGAGCTGAACATCAGAGCTCCTTTGAGGCAACAGCTTGCCAAACTAGTTATATTAGAGTACCCGGTGATCCATGTATATCTACCTTCACAGAGCTATGACTTTGAAGTTATCAAAGACTTCTACCATGCAAACACGACGCCTAATCCTAATGATTCCTTATACGATGGTAATGGAAGCACAAATGGTATAACTTCCCGAGTGGAGGAAATAGAAGAAGACGACATTGACTCCTTTGAGCCAAAGGTTCTTGATCTTATGAAACAAATGAACTATAACCCCCCGTGTCAGCGAGCCTCAGAAGAGGGTGGGGTTTCCGACAATCTGCATCCTCAGGTTGATCCCTTAGAACTAGGGGATCTTGAGTTTGACCAAGAGTTGATAGACACGTACTCGGATCTTTTCGCGGAAATGAATCCAGGTGATTATTTCAACTTTGAATGTGAATTTGCAAAGGGACTGGATTCAGATGATAACTGCGACCTCCAAAATCTAGCTACTGATTTCAACATTGATGGACTAGAAGAAGGGGAAATCGTAGAATGATGGGTCATTGATTGTTCTTGTCCCTGCAAAAAGATAATACATCTGGTCTTACATTTTTGGTCGCCCAGGGTTTTATGTTCATGCCTGAAAGCTCCCTTTTTCAAGCACATTGCATCGCTATTCTCGGTGCTATCCAAAGCTTTTACTGGAAATGCAATAGCCAATCAGATTGCAGAATCGATGGTCATAAGTTTTTTAGTTTGGGCTTTGAACAACATGTATTTATGTAGTACACCGAGTTACTAGCCTGTTGTTCTGTGATTGTTTAAACGATGTTTCAGACCATTTGTAAAAATATGAATTATTAAAATATAACGAGCAGTAAGCGAGAGAGCATACATGATAACAGAAATATTAAAAAATCCTATACAGAAATATTAAAAAATCATAATCGTTGAATTATATTGAGGAATCAAATACATCAATCAGTAATCTAATTAGAACACTAACATATTTATAAACGCGACGTGTGAGTTTAAAAGTAATATAACAAAATATATTTATATATTTTTAAAAGAGTTTAGTTATTTAATGAATAAATTGATTATTTAATAGTTCATATTAAATAAATATTCTTTTAAATAAGTATTTTTCAAAACTTGTACAAAAGTTAAAAAAAAATTCTCTCAGTTATGGTTTTATAGCTTTCGTAGTTCCTTAATAGTTTTTCCATATACAACAAATACAAGAAACTTACCTATTATTTATTATATTATTTAGATTCCATATGAAAATAAATATTATTCCAGATGCTTAATCGAAAACTAAAACCGCTTTTCCGAGATGATTGATGAAGTTATATATATAAATCATATGGAAAATAATTCAGTTATACCAGTATAAGTGAGACCAAAACCTAACTTATATATATTTACAATTCACAATAATTTGGTTTTAATAAATTAATATAAACATATTATATATATGTTAATTAACTATATATTGATAAATGATATAAGATTAGAATAATATTAATAAGTGAATAGAAATTGAAAAATAGTTACATGATAATTTCATGTGAATTATTTATCTTAAAATGAATAAAAAAATAAAAGCAAAATATAAAATACGCGACAAACTATACATCTTGATGTTCATAATATAGAAATAATATATATATATATATATATGTAGTACTAATATCCAAAAAAATAAGAATAATTTAGATGATAGAAAAATTAAATATTTCATCATATTTTTTAAAAAAATATCACACACATATATATATATATATATCATACACACATGTTGAACTTCTTATAAACATAATAGCATATGCTACACACATGTTGAACTTTTACATAAAGTATATAAGAATTACAAAATGCAATAATTAAATACTAATATCTTTTATTATTTATTCTGCTTTTAATTGTCATTAATCATTCATTAGAATCCTATAAATACTATGGAGATGATAAAAATAACATAAACACAAATAAATAATTTCAATTAATTAAAATTTAATGCATTAAAATATGGATATGATTATAAATATGAGTTACAAAATATTTGATAGAATATGTAATTTAATAAAATATGTGAAAAATTCATAAAAAAAAAGATTATTGTGAATAAAAAACTGATTTTGTTTGGTTTGAATAGAAAAATTTGATTCATCCTCGTCGAACACAGGGATGGTTTCAAAAGCAAGGAAAGCCAGGGCAAACAAGCATGTAGGTCATATCCTCCTGATCTGCTCTATTTCTGGCACAGCGATCGCTTTCCTATCATCAAGGAGGATGCTGCTCCACTGATTGCTGCACTTTCAGCGACCTGCTGGTCGATAGCTCTAACTTTGTGTAAACTGAAATGTTACTTAGCTGAGGTTGACTTTATAAGAATAGCAAGGCGGGAAAACGTCGTAACTGATTTTCTCTTGCTTTGAGATTATCTTTGAAGATCTTATGGCTACCACCAGTGTTTGAAGAATTAACCACGAAAACTTTGTCTCTGTTTCTCTCTTCACAATTTCCACACTGCTACTCTTTATATTAACAACTTGTAATGGTATGAAACAAGCATTACATAAACTAATTAGTTGCTTTGTCAACGGGTTCTTACTGTTGACTTCGCTTATTTGACTCACATTTGTCACTTTCTTTTCTGTTTCATCATTTTCAATAATTCTGAGTCTGAATATTATTTTCCTTTGAAAAAAAAAATTTGAAATTACTATAAATATAGATATATGACACAAAGTTCAAGCTAATCAAATTGTTATTTTAAATATAGATTCTGTTCTCTCTTAAAATGAAATATGTATCCAGCTATTTTCTCTATAAATATTTATAAATTATATATATTAAACAATATTTTAGTTTATTATAATTAGAGTGAAATTACAAAACAAATTAATAATCATAAAATTATTATTAGAAATTATGATTAAAAGTATAAATTGAACATCTTATAATATATTATTTTGATTCAAATTGTTCAATAATAACTCTATATTATTTTGATTAAAATTGAGGTGACAGGTGTTAAGTAGCATAATAAAATTTTAGAATGAACTACTCATTATTATATAAGATCACTCGGTTAATGTATTGCGTATCATTAATCTCTGGGTCTTTTGATTTCACAACATTATAAATGCATTTTACACCCAAAACCATGAGATTTTATATCAATGCGGCAAACCGCAAATGATTGGTTAGAGGAATACGGACATCTCTGTAGAAGGGATAAAGGGAAGAATCCTATCACCATAGAGTTCGTGTAGTTTCACCAAAAGCCGTCCAGAATCAAGATCATCTTTCCATATCTGATCAAGGATTGCTTTCATGGTAATAGCCCGACCCCTGCCGCTTTCTTTCACCGTTCCATTCCTGCTTTCAGATTCGTTAGCATCAGAAGTTTGTTCTGATGAGGATGGTTGAGCAGAGTTTTGTGGCTGATTATCTACTTCCATTGGAGCTGCGCCGGTGTGTTCTTGTGATTGTACACCGTCTGGCCCATCTTTAGTTGTTAATCTTTTCTGGGGTGATCGGTTTTCTGAAGAGACTACACTCAGCTTCCGCTTCTGGGGCTCAGAATTGATTATCTTGCCCTTTCCCTTATGGAGGAAACTTGGTGACGGGGATGGTAAAGGAGGGAAGATTTTAAGCCGATCATGTATACACAAGCCTGTAGCACGCTGAAAAGAGCACAGGTCTCTAAGGATTGTCCACTGAGAATTCTATTAATGATGGAATTTTACAAGGATATGTTGACTAACCAGCAAAGCTCCATATACACGCCACGCTTCGTAGCTCTTCGCCTGATTCTTTTGCTTCTCAGCATCCAATTCCGGTTCGAGAAGTCTTAGATACGGTTCAAGATTTGGTACAATAAGAAGGCGTACCTACAGAATAAATGACAATTCAGATGACAAAAGCTAACAATGCAGGATAGCGGTGCAGAAGTTTTTGGTAGCAGGATCATCCAATTCATGGAAGAGTTGTGTAAGGCTATAAAAATCCTAATTTCCCAATAAAATGAGATGCAAAGCCGGGAAAATGGTGTGGGGCATCTCAGATTCCTGTGAAGGCCCTAGATAAAAGGATATGCTAGATAAACATTAATTCTGGGTGATATCTGAAATTAGCATGCACAAATTTTCTGAAATGTCAAGGAATGACTTACAACATTGTGCCCCAAAGCTGCTAATCCTTGAATTGCACCATAGTGTTGAGTCAAAGCCTTCTTTGGGTCCAAAAGTGCATTGATTAAAGTTTTTGTAAGACGAGACTGGAGAGTAATATAGACAGTTCCATACCTGGAAGATTTTATTCAGACCACAGGATTTCAGATGCTAAAAGAATATAAAGGTGAGATATGCAATATAAAAGTGCGAGACAATGACTAACCCTTTTAACTAATGTAATATAAAAGTGCGAGACCATCTCATGATATTGCATACAATATCAGTATAAAATTTCATTATCGTTTCCAGCATGAAATCATGTTCAGCTCCCCACAATCAACCAAAAAAAAAAACGAGTTCATGACATGAAGGGAAAGAATGAACCTTTTACATATCAGTGCAACCAGATTTGCCGTAAAATCTCTGAGTTCCCAATGGTTGTCAGCAAATCTATTTCCAAGCTTCCTTGATACAAGGCATGTTACAACAGATGGCATCAACTGGTGCAGCTGACATCAAAAGGAAAAGTTCAATCAGCTTCATGGTTATGAAACAACGCTCAAACAACGAACTCAATATCCCAAAGCTAAACTACATTAACATTATCCCAAGGCTGGTTTACATACCCTCAATACAGATCAAAGGCATAATTTATTATCATTTAAGGCAGAGGAGAGTACTTACGCACTTGAGCTTGCATAATTTGGACATACACTACTGCTAAACATCTTATATCTTTATATGGAATATGTCTAAAATACAACTTGAAGAAGCCCAAATCAAGAGCCTTAAAAAATGGAGCTAGCGATGATTCTTAGATGGTGCAAAAGATAATCGAGAGAAAACTTACATAAGGCTCTATGTGTATGTGAGCATTCTGTAGAAGACTTCTAACAGTGTGCATTAGATTAAACAGGAGTTGGAAGTCATTTAAACCACGTGAAACCTGCACCAGTGGAGAAAATTAAAACTGTAATCTGTAAAAATAATAGTGGGTCTGATTTCTTAATACAAAATCCTCGTTGGTGCATGATGTTACCTCATCGGCAATGAAATTTGTAAAATATGGAACCAGAGGATGAAGTCCTGAGTCTGAGGCCAAGCTCACTAATGCTTCTTTAAACAGAGCAGAATTTGACTTGCTCATTGCCAGTTCAGCAATCTTTTGGAAGTATAGCTGTTAAGAGAGAACAACAGATAAGTCTTATGCAAGTAAGATAGTATCCCGTGGTATTTTAGCCTGCACCACATACCTGAAGTTCCCTAGATAGTACATGCTTCACTGGTAACCTAATGTCAATAAGAGGTCCGTCTTTTTGTTCATGGGGTTTGTTTTCTGCAGGTGCTCTAATGACTAGAGACAGCACAAACAAGTGAAAAATATATTCAAGACAGGAAAGAACAAGGAATTTCTTTAAATTTTCTTGCACATGATGATGAGTAAAACATTAATACAGATCGATCTAAAAATATGTATTTTGATCTCTCATTAACATCAGTAACCTCACCCCATAACATTGGGTACATTAAACATAGAAGGAGGTTAATTCACCAATGAATTCTGAAACATCACTGTACAGACTAATCTTTGTTTCATGTCGAAAATAATCAGTCAATGACTTCACAACTCTAACAGAGGACATAAGATTGAGAGACAAACCTTCTAAAGGAGCATTTTCTGGTATAGCGGGTTGCACTCCTTCAATAGCCAGCCAGTGACAAACAATTTCAGTATCAAGAGGAGCCTTTGGTAGTGGGGCTTCGATCACCTAAAATCATGACATTTCTTGAAATCAGGAGCAAGCATAAGAGCAGCCTCATTAAAAACAGAAAACGAAGAGGTAAGCAGAAACAAAGAAAATATGGCCAATATGTCACCTCTTTAAAATCTACTTCTCTGTCATCAGTGTAGAACAGATCCCGATGCCCAATAGCTTTTCTAAAACGAAATGGTGCTCCTGAGGCAAAGCCATATATCGGCTGCAATAAATATGATCATTCTCAAATAGATGTCGTTGATTCAGTTAACTGCTATAGTGAAACATGAGTAAGCAATGTTTAACAGATGGAGCTATTCATATGCACCAGTAAAGCCAAACTTCAAAACCAGAAACCATAAATCTTTCCAACTGAAACAATTTATAAGGGAATTGGTGTCTAGTTGGGTACCTCAACGTTCCTTAAGTTGAGAGCACCATCTACATCCGAAGCAGTTAAAGTCGTTCTCTTTGAGTGACGCATGCATTTAATAGCTTCCTGTCAAAAAAAGATGTTACAGAAAAATCAATATTTGATACCTGGAAACTCACCTAAAGAACACAAGGACATTGATTTATAAATTGAAAAAAAAGGGTGACCTGCATGATCTCACGAACACGATACTCAACATCAGGAGCAAGCATAAGAGCAGCCTCAGGTAACAAGTTGCTAATCCCAATACTTTGAGCTATAACCTCAACCGTTTCCTTAGGTACAATACTCATCTTCTCGTCTCTTCCCCAGACTGATTAAGCACTGTGGCACACAGAAGAAAAATCAACAGTAATTGAACAAATTAAAACGAAGCACACAATACACAATGAATCGCAAATTCAACAGCCAATGCTACTTCAATACTCCGTAAACTGTGTCAAATTTGCCCCACTGGCCAAGTTCGACAACAGAAATAAGTTGGAAACTTACATGAACCAGAGAAGAATTGAACGTCCAAGATCGAGACTACTTGAGAGAGAGAGAGAGGAAAGAAGCTCCGATTCACCGATGTCAAGTTCCGTCAAGCTCCTCCTCCTCCTCTTAATATATAAGAACAAGTGAATCAGGATCCGGTCGGGTATTTTAATTTGTGTGCAATTAACCCGATTCGATTATTTCGGGTTAAATTTACTTTGGGCTAACTCTAATCCGTTTTTGGGCCTTCCTAGCCCATTAATAACGAAAGTGTTCTTTCTACTACAAAATTAGTTTAGATCATTGAAGATTACAAAAAAAACACCAAGGTCAAGAAGAATCAATGATACATCCATCGATTTTATTATTTTCATTCAACATACGTGAAAGCGTTATTCACACTCTTTTCTTTACAAACATCAAAGAGGAGACAAAAATTAATTAGGGTAAAACAAATTGTTGATGGATGCAATAACATGTTACTTAGTGGAAATTTTCTTTTCTTCTTTTGTACATAAAAAAAATAATTGCCACTCCCAGTGAGTATATCAGAGAACTTGGGAGTTGGGACGTATATAAAAGCAAATTCTTTGTATATCAACCAAAAATAGTAATTAAGATAGCCCTGGAACATCCCTTGCCCAAGATATTCCACCCGGAAACGCTCTGTTAACTCTTGTTCTTGCCAAAACCGGTGCGGGTGCGGCTTTTGTTTTTTCCTCCACTGGTTTCGCCATCACGGTTATGTCTTTCGCCAATACCGGCTTGTGTATTACGTTTGCAGCCTCTTTGCCTTCCGTCAGAAACCTCAGACCCTGGAGTTTCCATAGTTTAAAAGTTTTTAAAAAGCCAAAGAAACATCACGAGATAATCAAATAACAGCTACTACAATTGTTTCCAGGTTGCATTTTATTCAAATGAGTTTGATGAGAGACTGCCTTGAATTCAAGACCAATGGTCTTGTTGAATTGTTTCACTAAAACAACTTTTCTGCATCGATAGAATGGAAATGCACATTCAAATGATGAAAACAGTACTGTAGCATTCTTACCGAGAGAGAATTATTAGTAGCTGGTTTTGCATCGATAGGTAATCTCGCACCAACATCCTAAAACCAAGAAGCCAGAAACAAGATTTTTTCAACAATCTTGAAAACAAAGAAAAAGGTAAGACAACGTTTCTTTTACTTTGCAAGTTAACACTCACCTGAAAGACTTTAGTGCTTGTGCTGTCTTTAACGCCTGCGACTTGACATAGATGCCATAGTCCCGAGAGGGTCACATCCTACAATTTTTAGCAAAAACCAAATGTTTAAGATAAACAGTTTTAAGAAAATTGATAGCATGAACTGACTTTAAAGGTTGTAGACAACTTACTTGTTTGCTTTCAAGACTTTCAATCTTCCCTTCCTACGAAAGTAAAAAAGATATTAAGCCTCTTTAAGATAAAGTGAGTCTTCTCTGAAATTTGCAGATTAGAGGGTAAAAGATGAAACTTACTATTCCAGAAATCATTTCATTCAGTTGCTTAAAATCAAACCCTATTTGTGAAATGCTGGATTTCATCTCAGTTACCTGCATTGAATTAAGATTCCTTGTGAACAAGGCATTGATGGAATAACTCGCGAAAATAAGAATCAAACTGTAATTTGAAAGCAACTACTGCGTAATCAAAATTACAACTACAACACATGTATAATATTGAGCTACTAAACCTTGAAAAATCATAGCAAACCCCAGCCAGGAATCTATTGTGCATGTGAAGCAAAACAGTTCAGACCCAAAGAGATCGGAAGCTAATAAATAAAGATCCAGACGAATGTGTAATTGTCATAATCTGAAGTCTAGGAAAAATTAAAGCTATCAATACAAGAAACTGAGAAATAAAATATGTTTCTTACATCACTTAAGATCATTTTAGAAGTCTCGTTCTGCTCTTCCAACTTCCAATCCAAGGTCGCTAGCTTCTTAGAAAGGTGTTTCTTAGTTGACTGCGTAAACAAATGCATCAAGTCAAAAACCCACAAGAAGATAAAAAATATATAACAAATGAATGCTTCAAAGGATTATTTGTTCACCGCTAATGTGTCTGACAAATCCTCTAGTTGTTTCGAAACAGAGGCAACCACATCAGCCATATTTTTCTTTGTCACAAACATTGCATCAGAAAATGACCACCCCTGCAATGTAGAAAGAAAGGAGTAAGACGTGGGTAAACGTTAGAAGTCAATGTTATATAGTGCACTGATAAAACTACATGTTACAAAACTATAACAAAAGATACTTGGAACATAGAAAAATAGACAGATTTTCAAGAGATAAGCACCTTCCACCACATGTAGCAGTACCCCATAGCTCCAACGGCAGCCGCTGGAACCAGATAAGATGCATAACCTACATCAGCAAAAGCAAAAAAATTAATCTCTGTTTCTCATAAAAATTAAACATATTTGAAACATATTTTCTGAAAGTAGATTATCACTAGAGTTTGAATCTCCATTAAAGATGGTAACTGGATTGGTCATAGTTAGTTCCTTGATCTCGTTTGCAAGCTGTCGAATCTGGTAATTAAGAAACAACAACAAAAAATATGTCACTAAGAAGAGGGTCAAGCATTGGCCTAATGGTTACAAGAAACACATGAATTCTTTTCTATTTGGATTGTATATTGCTTAAAAGGCAAAACCTGAGCAGCTAGGAGTGCACCGTCATACTTAAAGGGAGTGCTTTCAACTCCTTCAGCCCCCTTGAGTAAGTCCTGAAGCTGGGCTATTAGGTCAGACAACCTCCCATGTCTCAATACGATCGAACCAGATACACCTTGAACATGATAAAACATAAGCCAAGTATCAACTTACATGAATCCTTACTATAGAAAGCTGTATCTACCATTAAAGCTACAATTTACAATTGAAGCTATGAACAAAAACAGAACAAAAATTTAGTTCAATGGCAAATTAGAAATTCTACTGATGCATCAAATTGTCAAAACTTAAGATACAATTCAAACCTAAATCTTTGTAAACTGTAGAGAATTTTCCATAGATTATACAGAGTCAAAGCAACACGAATCGAAACAATCGAATTCATTACTAGCAAAAAAACATAATTAAACAATAACACATAGTGAGAAAGAGACCTGCGCCGAGTAGGATAAGGACTTTAGAGGTCTGAACGCCAGCTTGCACCGCCATGGATTCCGGTTAAAAGCTTAAAAGATCGGCGGCCTTCTCTTGTTGATTAAATAATTCTCTGTTCCGTGACGCAAAGCCAAGCCACCATAAAAGACGGGTTACGACACCCTTTTGCCCTTTAGACCTCAGCTTTCGCTTTATTTGACCAGAAAAATAATTACTTTTCAAAATTTATGTTTTAACCCCAAAACCTCTGATTTTAATCAGATTACCCCCCACACGACGCAATGCAAATCGAATGACTAAGGTTATTTTAGTCATTTCGTAATAATCCAACTTTGTCGACACTACTCACCTTCTTGTGTGCTAACCTCTTCTTCTTCTTCATTGAATAGATCAAAAAAAAAAAAAAAAAACTTGAAATTTCCGCCATGGATGTTGGACGAAGCTTTCTTTTTCTTCTGTTAACAAGTTTCTTCTTGTTGCCTTCACATTCACAGACGTTCACATCGGTTCTCGTGTCTCAGAACGGACTCGATTTCGTCAAGAACCTTCTAGTCAACAAAGCAATCGCGTCGATCATACCTCTCCAGATCCCGAGGATTGAGAAATTTATGCGAATCCCGTTCCTTGGAGGAATCGATGTTGTCGTCTCCAATCTCACGATTTACGAGCTTGATGTCGCGTCGTCTTATGTTAAGCTTGGGGATACTGGTGTTGTCATCCTCGCTTCCGGGACGACTTGTAATTTGAGTATGAATTGGCATTATTCTTACAGTACTTGGTTTCCCCCAATTGAGATTTCTGATCAGGGGATCGCATCTGTTCAGGTGATTTTGATTTAGTTCAGATGATGTAGAAAGTGTTCTAATTGTAGCAAAAGCTAAGTCAAGTCCTAGTTTTTATTTCAGATTTTGGTGAATTTTGTTGGGTTTGTGTTTGTTTTGAATCGGTTGTGCGGTTTCCTTGGTACTTCATCCATATAGGAGCCTCAAGTTTCAATTTTTTAGAACATAGTTGTATATGGGAATCGGAGGGGACTTGCTCTCTGTGTTACCATTTCCCATATCTTGTTTTTAGTTTGGTTTGTTGCTTTGCTCATTTTTTATATCTGTTTTACAAAGGGAATTTGCTGATTCTGGCCTTCTCCGGTAAGGTTGAAGGCATGGAAATCGGGCTTTCTTTAGGCTTAAAGAGTGATGAAGGAGGCTTAAAACTTTCTCTCTCGGAATGTGGATGCCATGTGAATAACATTAACATTGAATTGGAAGGAGGTGCATCATGGTTCTATCAGGGGTATGGAAAGTATGATTGAAAGTACTATGGCTGTTGGTTTGGTGTTCATTGTAACTTTATTTTCTTCTCTGCAAATTCAGGATGGTTAATGCATTTAAAGACCAAATTGGTTCAAGTGTGGAAAGTACGATTGCCAAGAAACTTACTGAAGGAGTATCAGATCTTGATTCATTCCTACAAAGCCTTCCAAAGGAAATTCCAGTGGATGATAAAGCTTCACTTAATGTCACCTTCACCACTGATCCTATATTGAAAGATTCATCCATCACTTTCGAGATTGATGGTTTGTTCAACAAAAGAAAAACGAATCAAGTCTTGAAGTCCGTGAGAGAGTCTGTGTCTTCGGTTATCTGCCCTGGAAATTCTAAAATGCTCGGAATCTCTGTGGATGAAGCTGTCTTTAACTCTGCTGCAGCTCTGTACTACAATGTAAGTTCCCAAGTCTTTTGGTTTCTCGTGTATTATATAATCAACCAGAAAGAATGCTCCATCTGTTATGAATACATCTGAAACAGTTTTACTATTTTCCATTGTTGTTTCTGATATGAGGATGTTTACTCTTGCCATATTTAGGCAGAATTTATGCAATGGGTTGTGGATAAAATACCAGAGCAGTCTCTTTTAAACACTGCTAAGTGGAGGTTCATCATTCCACAACTATACAAGAAGTACCCAAACCAGGATATGAATCTGAAAATCAGTTTGTCTTCACCTCCACTTGTAAAGATATCAGAGCAATACGTTGGAGCTAATGTTAATACGGACCTAGTAATCAATGTTCTAGAAGCAAACAAAGTAATACCAGTAGCATGCATCTCCTTGGTGAGTCCTCTAATGACACAAAGTTGCATATGTTTTGTTCTAGATACTTACTATAAACAATATTGCAGTGAACTATATAATAGTTGACCAGTAGGTGATCTACTGTTTCCTTTGCTGCAGGTGATCCGGGGATCTGGTGCTCTCCAAGTCATGGATAATAACCTTGGAGGCAGCGTAAGTTTACAAGATTTCTCCATGACTTTGAATTGGAGCAACATTGGAAATCTCCACCTGCATCTTCTTCAGGTAAGACCACACTCACTCATCTGTTTGACTCAGAAGGATTTCACTCATTCTTAACATTTACACGTATTTCTTTATCTTGTCGATCTTTGTAGCCAATAGTGAGGACTGTTATACAAACAGTGTTTGTGCCATATGCAAATGACCATCTAGAAAAGGGATTCCCTTTGCCCATAATCCATGGATTCACACTTCAGAATACGGAAATCATCTGCTCAAACTCTGAAATCACAGTTTGCAGTGATGTCGCTTACTTGGATTCATCCCAGCTGCCTCAGTCACATCTGAGTCTACCAGGATCCATGCCTTGGAAAACAAAGTAGTTGTAGTTTACAATTGGCGGCTTCAGTGTTGCTACTGGTATGATATACGGACCAGTAGCAAACAAAGCTTTGTATACTACGTTTATGTTTCACGTTGACTAAACTGTGTATGCTGTACTTCTGTATAAAATAAATAAAATTATCTTTGTAATTACTATGGTTAAAATCCGGCTATGGTAATTAATTGTTCAAATTCATATCAAAGCTGAACGATTCACAAAGTCTGTTTCTATACCGAATCCAAAAGTGTATACTCTGTTCCAAGTATTTGAACTGATTCATTGGCCTTGTGTGGGACATTTTAACAGTCTTTTAAAAAGCCAAAACCGCACCAATGAGGTGAAAGAGAAGTTTACAAGTCGTCCTTGGACTCAGTGGAGGCAGCTTCATCATTTCCCATGAGTTCTTCAAGTGAGAATTCATCTGCATCAACTAGCTCTCCATCTTTACCATCCCAAGCTTCTGTCTTCACTATCTCCATTGTTCCATCAATAGGTAAATTCCCTTTTCCTCCTTTTGCAGCTTCCTTTACGAATTCTCTGATAACACAAATAAGAAAAAGACTCGTATTGAGCTTGCTACCGAAACAATAATATGCATGGACCATTGGTTTTGTTGTACAGGATAGAGAGGAAGACAAAAGGTACACTTACTTGATGTGTTTAACCTCAAAACCACTTTTAAGTGGAGCATAGGCTCCTTTCTTTGCGTTTAAGGCTACCATTGCTGGATAACCATATCCTCCAACACCGACACGCTTCTCCAAATCAGGTTGTTTTCCAGCAGCCACCCACACAAAGCTGTAAATATAATCAAAATCGAACATTTGAGCAATTTCTCCAAAAACATAGTAACTGACAGCTGGAATATGATGATAGTAACAAAGAGAAAAGAGATGTGTTCTAAGCTCACCTGTAAGGATCCCTCTTAAACTTTTCTGCAACTGATAATAACATCTCTACATACTTGTTCCTTCCTTCAGCTTTCGAGTCCAGAATGTCAGGTAAGAAAGAAACAAAGCAAATAGCAGCAGAACCACACTTCTCTTCCATGACATCCTATTCAATCAGGACAGAACAAGGATTGTCAATAGCTTAAGTTGGAGACAAATAGAAAACAATGCAAGGGAACAGTCACAGATTCGAGCAGTACCGGGCCAGTTAGTTCAGTTACTTCAACAGGTCCAACTTTGGATTCTAGCTGTTCCAGAGCAAAAGATTCTATTGCTGATGCAGATCTAGCACCCTCATAAGGTACTGGGCTGCTTTTGTCTGCACCAAAGACCAAGATAGTGGGGAATCCTTGCACTTTGAATCTGCTCTTTATCGACTGCAATATATAAAACCTAGTTAGGTCTCATCAGGGCCAAGATGAAAACAAGCGTTTGATGATAAAAAGCAGAAAATGTGGCAGCTGATGAGTGATGTCAATTCATACTTGAGAGAAAATGGCTAACAAGTTATAGTGATTACCTGCTCAACATCACAATTGACATGACCTAGTTTGACCTTATCCTTCAACTTTTTTGCAGCCTTTTTCCACTCGGGAGCTAGCTTTTTGCAGTGTCCACACCTTGAAGGATAATCAGAAAAAATATGGTTTCCAGTTTTAGATATGGGAAAGAAGATTAAAGAGGCGTGAACAACTCAAGAGTCAATATAGCACTACTTACCAAGGTGCAAAAAACTCCACAATCCAAAGTTCTTTGCTTTCAATAACCAACTCATCAAAGTTGCTAGAGTTTAGCTCCACTGAGGCACTAGGCTCAGATTTCTTCTCACTGGATCCTCCTCCATTTTTGGTGCCAGTTGTTTTACCATCCAAACGATCTTTTAACAGCGCCTTTATCTGTAAAATAACAATATATTCATCTGAATACATGTACAAGAGCTTGATGGAGAATAATATCTATCCGTTATTTCATTTATTCAATAGCTACAACAACACCATGTAATCAAGTATCAGCAAGAACATGCCACAACAAACCTGCTTAATAGCAAATTGAGCAATGGATTTAGCATCCCTTGCTCCTTGGTAATCAATTGGAGGCTTCCCGGGAACAAATACTTTAATGGTTGGGAAACCCCTCACACCATAATCCTGGGGGAGACCACATATTTATCATCAACCATTGACAATCACATAGGGCAAAAAAAAAAACAGAAAAGCACAACTCAAAATAAACACAAACCTGAGAGACAGACTTGTGGGCGTCAGCATCAATGGCTGCCACAGTAGCAATACCTTTCAAAGTATTAGCAACTTTCTCCCAAGTTGGTGTAAGAGATTTACAATGACCACACCATGGCGCAAAGAACTCTACCAAAACGACACCATTTGAATTAAGAACCTGCCAACCATTTCCACGGAGAATATTACACGAATAAACAATACCTTAGATATCATCAATACATGCTCTCGTAGTTTTCAAGGGATCCAACAATTAAAAAGATCAGACTTAAGCTGAATCTAAAACGAAATCATATAAATCACAGCCAAACCTTAGACTTGAAGTTAGAAGGAGTGAGTTGAACCACTGGCGAAGAAGATCCATAGAGAGCATTGCCGATATCGAAAAAGACAAACAACAGAGTGCAAATTGTAAACAACGTTAATGCTGTTGATTTGTACATTTTTCTTTCTTTCTCCCAAAATAAAAAAGTGACTCTTCTTGTTTAGGAGTTTTAGGACACAGGAGAACTTAACACATTGTCTACGTGGACTTACGTGTACGCACCAATGATGTTGTTACACGTCAGCACACTCTCCTACCTCTTACTTACCTCTGTTTTTGTGTTCTGGTCACAGAGGGATCCTTAGCTCTGAATAGCTGAATCACATTTTCATAGTCCACTGATGGCGTCAATTTGTGTAACACAAATCTATTAGATTTTTTAGTTTTGCCACGAAAACAAGAAAAGAATATATCCAGTATTTCAATTTCCACACTACAAAGAACAAGAAGACAGAAGAGAGCCTTTTGGCTTCATGACAAAACCGATGTGTGCTTTATATTAACGTTAAGATCCTCCAGAGAATAAAGAATAGTCGTTCGTTTTTCTGATCAACTTATTTACTCCCCTTTGGTATCCTGAACAAACAGCTGACAGGTTATTTCGAAATTTCAACCTGCAGTTTCTGGGGCCTTCAAAGCAGTTTCTGGCGCCTTCAAAGCAGTTTCTGGCGTCTTCAAAGCATTTTCTGTTGTTTTGTTCTGTCTTGGGAATGGTCGTCTGAGGAACTTTGTCGTTGGCCAAGCTCGTGGTTTTATTCTCCCTAGTAACTTCCATTCTCTCGGTTTTAACTGCCCGGCCAATCTCATTTGCTCCCTTCTAAACTTCCTATTTGCATACCATATCCCGCCTCGCCAACCCAGGCCATACCTGAAAACACCAGACGGAAAATATTAACGAAAAAACCTGACACAACATCAAACATGTCAACCTAACAACAGTCTTCGTGTAAACAAACCCGAGGATCAAAGTAGTCCCAGCGGTGGCAATTGTTGTAGTGAACCTGGAACCAACTGGATCAACAAGCTTCTTCAGTTCTCCTCGTTCCAACTCTTGGGTGCTTTTCATCTGGCATGAGAAAGAAAACAAACATTTCAAGTGACAGACTGAGACACAATAGAACAACTAAGTATCATAAACGTACAAAAACAAAACTTTGAATGCTTTACAGGGTAAAATAGTAGACCGCATAGTATTTACATTACATGTTCATGCTAAAACTGATCAATAACTATACACTATAGTAGGAAGCACAAAGTAATTTGCAAGAGTTTCCACAGAAGAGCAGCTATATGATTCCAACTGTGCAAGCAGCTAAATCCAAAGCAAGTACGTAATACTGTCGTACGAATATGTGTTTTCAAACAAGTTTTAACAGCGAGAAATAATATCTTGGCAAGTGAGGGAACCTAACATTAACCGCATTCTCAATTGACTCCAGTCTCTGATTGATTCTAGTTTCATTGTAGTGGCGTAATGAGTAACCTGCACAATCATTCATCCATTGGTTAGCAACTCGGTCAAACACAATTCATAAATTGAATGAAGCTAGAACTGTCAACATCCAAAATCTGAAATCACTTCACTAAGTCAATGTTCACCTTGTTGAAAGCTATTCAATTCAGTTAACTTAAACATCCAAATATGCCGTAAGAATAAATCACTGCATGAGAATTTGATGATAAAAATAAGCAAATAATGAAATAAAAAAAACTCACCAATCCAAGCCGTAGCAACAGATGCAATGGAAGTTCCAACTGTAAGGACGACCCTGTGCCTCTCGAACAAGTCCTAAAGAGATTAAACGAACTCCATCAAAAAAGAAGATAATACATATAGACATTTTAACCGAAGAAAACTCTGATGAATGAAACATTCAATAATCTGAATTCGATTATAAAAAATTGAAACTTTTTTCCAACAAAAGAGGAAAAAGGGAATGAATGGAACACACCTTGGTGGAGAGATAGGATTCCTGGACAGCGACCAATGAATTTAGGGCTTTTTTCTTCAGGTGAGGCACAACTGCGGAACCCAGAATCGATGTCCCTCGGCCTCTCAGCCGATTCATAATTCCCACCCTGATGCGCGGCTCAAGGAAAAACTCGGGGCAGAGCAGATTTAGATTCTATGGGTTGCGTGTGCCCAAATCGTCGGGGACAAAAACGAAACAAAGGGAAGAGAATCTCCCCCACGCAAAGGACGAAGCTTTACCCCCTCCTCCCAGATTTTTCTCCGACAAAAAAGCCTAAAAAAACAACCCCTTTCAGTTTTCAACTCTTTAATTGGAATGTTCTCAAATGTAAATTGACTAATCAATAGTAGTAAAAAATTGGAACCTATTTTTATTTTATTAAATAAACAATGATGTAAATATGTGAATATATCTCTAAACATCATTAAATGTGAATAATTCAAACTTATAATTATTTCCTCATTACATGCAATATTTTCAGAGATGTTGTATTTTTTGAAAAACAAACCATAAAATGGTGTTTTAAAAAGTTGTTAAACAATTGTATACTTTCCAATTAACACTTGAGAATAACAAAACTGACAATTTACTACAGTATATAGACATTGTGAGTGTCACTGGGTCAATTTTTTCTCCAAAGTAAAATTTATTAACAGAGTCAAAAACAGAAGAGTTTTAACATCCTATATAGTTTTCAGCCATGGCCATCTCCAAAGAAGAAGAAGCCAAAATCCAAAAAAAAAAAAAAAAAAGAGACACTTTTCATCTCCCTTCCTCTTCCACAAAAAAATTAACAGAGAGAGAGATCATTGAGATCTTAAGAAGCCTGAGTAGGGGTGATTCAGATCTTAATGCTGTGATCATGAATCATGCTCATGTTGATGACGACTTCTCTGACAAATCATGTACTTTTTGAGTTATTGAATTGTTCAGAATCACAGTCAGGTTTCTCTGTCTCTGAGCTTTGCTTCTTCACATCAGGTTTACCATTAGAGAAAGACTTTGAATCAGAGCGGCTTGGCGACGGTGAGATCCTCTGTTGGGTTAAGACAGGTGAAGCATATGGAGTAGGCAGAGACGAAGACATGGTCAAGCCGGTATATGGCAGCACCGGGTGGTCGAATTTGCAATTTGGTCCGAACTTGCAGAATCCATAGGACCTGAAGTTGCCACACGCTGGTTGTCCCTGGATAGCAAAAAAAAGCAGAACAGTGGCTCGCTCATTAGATGTTCAAAATATTGTAATATTTGTACGTATGATCTATAAGATACCATATCTTTTTGTAACCTAAGGCTCTTCGATCAGTTGAGCAATAGACTTACAGGTCTCGCTGGAAGAACAAAAGGGTTTATAAGACTTGGTGTTGGTTGTGAAATCCTTACTCCTGGATGATTGTATTTGCAATCGTCTCCGTATTTACATGACCCGGTGTTCATAAAAAACCGACATTCTGGTCGATCAGAACTTTCAGGCAAACCACGGTTCAATGCCATAGCCATGGGCACGGATGCACTAGAACCAGAGTAATAAGGTTGATTCTTCACATTATACATGGGGTTAGGTGCAGCCTGCAACATAACAAATACTCATAACATGTGATATCATTAGTAAAGAACAGATTCAAATTTGCTACAAGCAGAATCAATCCGTTATTGGCAGCTTCTATTCAGACTCACCATGTAAGTGCCCCAGCCTTGGGGAGGGAAAAGGCCTTGAGAGGGTGATATCATGATTGGAACATAGGACTGAGGAACTTGTGGACGAGGCAAAGTTCCATATGTAGACATCATTGTTAATCCACTAGCATATTGTAAACCTGTAGAAGGAAAGCTAGGCATTCCATATGCAGTAGAATGTCCATTATCAGGTTGAGGATGGTGGAATCTGCAAGCTACTCCGAATCTGCAAGTTCCTGTTCGCAGGTAATATGGACATGGCTTCTCACCCTGGAGAAGAAAACTCAAGTTACTCTTCCACATTCAATTTAAGAAAAAGAAAAAAACAACCGCTGTGAAATTACCTGACGCATAGGTAAACCAATAACATTGAACAATACAGGTTCTGCACCGTTCCTGTCCTTTGGGTGATGATATTTACAAGTTAAACCGTACTTACAAGCTCCTGTCTTCAGAAAATACTGCAAAGAAATTAAAGAGAAAGTTCTAAACATCTTTGAGGAAAAGTAAACAATTCAGTTCATTTATTAACTAAACTAGACAAGAGGAATATGTTGTGCAGTTCAATGTAGATTCTTGTTACCTCTTAAAGCAAAGTAATAAACAAGAATAAGTTCTCTTACTTTAGCAAGATGGACGAGAAGCTTAAGTCTAAACAAATTCTCGTTTCCTTTATTACTCTCTACTCTCTACAATGTACTAATCCAGACAACAACCATTCGAATTAATCAAGAAGGTAAGAGAATGAGAAATATACTAAGAGAGTGCACCTCACAATCGGGCTGTCCAATTCTCTCCGGGAGCTCCTCCTTGTAATAAGCATGATTACCCTATCAAGATGTTTTCAAAGCAAACGTAGACTCAGTCAAAATAGATAGATTAATAATTTTTGTGTGTTCTCTCTCTATCTCTCACACCTGTGGAAGATTGGTAGGATGATTGTAACGGCAACTGCTACCATAGCCACACAGACCAGTTCTTAAATAGAATTGGCAATCTTTTTCACCGGGACGATCCGGATACGGGTTCGATTCCTCCACGCCGTCATCATCATTAACTTTCATCTTCCTAAAGGCATCTACAAGATCATCATCATACCAACAACAACAACAACAACAACAAGAATATCATCACTGAATAAATCTCCAAAACTTGGATCACTAGGAATATTAAAAAAGCAAACGGAAACGTAAACAAAACTCATAATAAAGATATCAAATTTTTCAAATTTTTTTTGTTGTAATCACAATGAGAGTTAGTAGTAACGATGATCTCCAAACGCATTACGGAAAAAAAAAAAAAACCAAACGGGGATCATATAATAGTCAGATCTCTGAAAGATAAGGGAACTACTAACCTTGGATATTAAAGTCGGAAGATCGAATCGAGACAAGAGAGCTTTGAACAAGCTGAGTGTCTGACATGGGTCGCATGTAAGACGATGATCACGATGATCAACAATAACAACAAACAATACAAAGGTGAAAAACAAAAAAATCACAGATGAAGAAGTGTAACGATCATCGAAAGAGATAAACTTTATTATCTTTCTTTTTTTCAGGGTAAGAATTGAAATGACACACAAGGGAAAGAAGAACGAGTTAGATAGAAAAGAAAAGATTCAATTTGTTTCCAAAAAAAAGGAGATCGCTGGGTTGGAACAGATCCAGTGGGGAAATTTAATGCTAAATAAATTTCACAAAATGTAAGTAAATTTGCTTCCTTTTTTTTTCTTTCTTTTGAGTTTCCCAGACAGACTCTTCTTCTTGCTTGAGAATGAGAGAGGAGATATTTATTTTTCTTGAGAGGAAAATTTTCGGATCTTTTTGTATTTTCCCTTTCTATCTTCCGATGTCTTCTGTGTGTTTTCCAATGTGAAAAAGGGAAGAAAATTAATTAAAAGAGTGCCAAGTAAGTTAGCTAAAGTAATGAGAGAGAGAGAGACTCTCTTCTCTCTCCTCGTGTACGGGGGTTAATTAAAGTCTGCATGTACACGAAATGACAGTATTGTCCCTACATTCTCTGTACTACTGATGATATATATCCTTCAATCAATGTGCCGACGGTTCCATGTGAATATGAATACTATGTGATACGAACCATCGAAAAGCACAAGACTCCATATATATAGGGGTAAAAGGGTCAGATAAAAATGTAATTCTTCTGGCACAAGAAATCTTTTATTACGAGAGAGTGGTTTGAGGGGGACCCCACCCACACTGGTCAGCAAGAAAGAAAGAAAGAAAGAAAGAAAGAGAGAAGTAAGTGTCTGTCTGTCAGCAGAGAGAGCGAGACAGAAGAAGCGGAGGGAGGTTACGATTCGGTGGTCACTGGAGCAGCGTAAGACTCATAAAAGAGCTCTCTGTGTTGTGTGTGTCATCTTTTTAGACGTCAGTATTTTACGCCACGTTTTATGCTTACGAGGTTTATCTTCCTTTGCCGTCAGTTTTAACTTTCTATCTATCTATCTGTTTGACCCTTCCAAATACTACTTTTCCACGTCAGTCAACAACATAAATAAACCCAAAAAAAAAAAAAAAAAAAAAAAAAAAAAAAAAGTAAAAAAATCTCATATCTTTGACTCTCCTTTTTTTAGTTTCCTATGACTTCAAGTTTCCGCATCATTCATTCATTCTCTCTCTTTCTCTTTTTGGTCGGTTGCTCCGACAAATGGGCCTTGTAAACACGGGTAAAAGAATACTACTACTACTGGGTCTGTTTTGTACAATCTTATGTTTTCTAAAATCGACCATTTATGACTTTGCACTGGGCTAAGGTCCAGTATGTTGGGCTTTTTTAATTATTTAAAAAAAAAAAAAACTGCCTCTTTTTTTTTTATGTAATGAATTATGATGTTCAACAACATGTATTTCAAAGAAAAATTCATATGACCATGTTACATTTCCGAAGTGCAAATTATACTTATGTTTCGAAAATATATAAGAAAATAAGTTTTATTTTAATAAACTATTTTTGTTACCACTGAAATATTTCCTTTGTTTAATATGTTAACGTAAGCGATTGACCGTAAAATTCTGAAGTGAACTATTGATCAGTTTCAACAGTTATTATTAGTTGACAAGTTTTCCAACTGATAGTATTGAACTAAATTATCAGACATAATAAATAGAACCTATATGGACCAATAATATGTCTAGCAATGTGGGGCCAGGATACATCAGAAGAAGTCACGACTTTGATCATTGGATAAATAAAATGGATCCATGCATATGAAAAAGAAAAATGAAATTTCCATCATATGGAAAACACGACAATAATTGGATGAATTTTTTGAGTCAAAACCGGATCACTTAGATGCAGCGCTAGCTAATTAACAACTCCCAAATAATGTCAATTGAAAATGTGCGTACTCATCAGTCATCACTCTCTCGTTCGTAAACGGTTTTCTTGTGTTGTTTGTTAATTCAAGGTCATCCTTTTGCATTTTGATACGCAACTTCTGAATGGCCGCATTAGTATCGAGGCAAATCACGTACGTATATATGCTTTGGGAAGCATTATGTCATATGTATGTCAAATTAATGTAACCAAATAATTTAAATTTTATAAAAATAAACGAGACATACTAATTCTGTTGATGACGTTCGTCTATTCGTTATAACTTAGAACAGTGGTATATCAATCATGAACTTATGCCTTAATTATCACAATTGTTCCAAAATGTTCTCTGAGTTTTATACTATATATAATATCATTCTTGTCGAAATCATAAAAACCAGGACGAGAGAAAAAAAAGTCATGAACCATGCATATATATAACCATTGAAATCATGAACCATGCAGATAGAGACATTAATTTATATATATCTTATATATATAAAGTTGACTTTTCTCTCTTTTCCTTCCTCCACCTTATCATTTTATTTTTAATAAATTAATTCAAACCATCAATGAACATTAAATCTAAAGTTAATGCATCATTAATTCACTTATTTGTATAATATATTTATTATTATTTAAAATAATCATTTTAAATAATTCAAAACTAAAATATAAACCAAAAACAAACTGAAATACAACAAAAAATATCAAAATAAAATATGAATAATGATTACATATTGTGTAATATTTTTATTATTATTAAAAACAATCATTTTAAATAATTCAAAACTTAAATATAAACCAAAAACAAAATTAAAAAAAAATACAACAAAAAAATATCAAAGTAAAATATGAATAATGAATAATGATTAAACAAAGATATATAAAAAAAGAGAAAATATTAATCAAGTGATCAAAAATAAAAATAATGTATATATTTAAGAGAAATGTAAAAGGTTATTTGAAATAAAACATATTAAATATAACTTATTCTAAACATCACACACACAGAAAAAAATAGTGAAAAATACTAAGTAGGAATTTGAAAAAGTTATTTGTAAAAAAAATAGTTAAGATGGTAGTGGTAGATTGTAAAATTTTAATTAAAAATTTAAAAAATTCTATATTTGGATAAATACACATATTTAAAAGTTAGAGTAATCTTATGATTTTGTAGATTAGGAGAATCAAAATAAAAGAATATTGTATAAACCATCGTAGACTATACATACTTTAAAGTAAAAAAATTATATATGTGAACATAATTTTTCTTTTGTCAAACAGTTAAGGTAAAATGTAATATTTGATGTTATAATATGATGTTTAGGGATAAAAATGAGTCCAATTATGAGTTTTATTACTACGAAGCAAAGCTTACATGTAGTAGTATATAACACTCAAAAAAACTTTGTAAGAAAGAGTGGTTATATTATCTTAAAAAAATTACGTCTATGTTAGTAAACAATAATCACTCAACCGATAAAAAAAGTATTGGAAGATGAAAAATAGTTATGATATGTCTTCATAATCAATATTTCTAGAATGTGAAAAAGAGTAGATGCAATAGATGACGAATGTATACCAAAAAATAAAGAAAGAATTAATTGTGAAAACATGTTAAAATAAATAGATAAGTTATATATCATTTAATAAAATAAAGTTGACATCTGTATAGATTTATATTTTCATATTGAAAAATTATAATTATATTCAACAGTTTGTATTAATAATTAAAAGAATTATAGTCCCGCACAACGTACAGGTTATAAATCTAGTATATATATATCTTTTTTTGCATCAGATTTCAGATAGAAACATTCTTTAGGTACCCAAATAAGAAAACATGAACGATCGATTCAGTTTTGAAGTCTTAAACTAAAAAGTAAAAAGTGTTACTAGAATATACAACATGAACCTGGATAGATTAATTATGTGCGACTGGCTCTAATTGGAAAGTCTTAATTAGAACAAATTTCAATTGTTAAAACAAATTCTCAAAAAAAAAAAAAAAAGGAAAAAAAATTGAAGGCATTATGAAATTTTGGAAATCGAAAACAAATTTCACAAAACTATGATATTTATTTTTCCGTACGCTCTTTTTAGGGTAAGTCCTTTTGACGGCATCAAAAAGGCTTTCGTACGTGGCGGAGTGCTCGCGGCGCAAATAAATCCCTCAAAAGAGTTCAGAAACACAAAGGGTATATTCCTTGGAATGTACCTTTCTTGTTTTTCTTTGAGATAATAATTATTTGGTGCATTTTGTATTTTTATGGAGTATTTTATCCAATTAAACTCCAGTGTAGGACATCAAAAAAGAAATTATGTCTTTAGCTAGTTATTATTTTAGAGAAGAAAAAAGTGTAATTTTCTGTTGTGAGTGAGTGTTATGTGGAAGACAAAGAGATGTAACGTGGATTCTAATAATGTATTGTCGTCATGTGGTTTCTTTTTCGCATTATTTCGTTTTTTGTTATGTTAATAAACAATTAATTATACTTTATAAATACTTAAATAGTATATAAAGGGATTTTTATCAATTATGCCACTTTCATTCAAAAATTTCTCCTAAATGCCATTTTTTTATTTTCTCTTCTAAAATGCCATTATTGTGGGGTAAGGAGAGGACGAAAAGACCAAAATACCCTTAAACTAAAGAAAAGAGATGATTTAAGAAAAAAAAATTCGAGGAGTGGTGAATTTTGTAGCTGAAAAAGTCACATCTCGTGAACTTCTGGTGGACCAGATCCAATGCTCAATCATGTTTAGTCTATCTCCAATTTGTCCATCGATCTCTAAAGTGGACCAGAACTGCTTGGTTTGACTTTACTTGTCCATCACCAAGTCTGATTACGCATGTACCGATCTTATCTGCCTCTAGTGGACCACATTTACTGTCCGAAAAGTTTTTGTCCACCATATTTATGTCCTTCGTTCTTTAGTAGACAATTTTCGCTTGGTTGACGACACTTGTCCATCAGTAATATGAAACCATTTTCTCCATCCTGCAGTCTTTCTGTCGCAAACCAATCTTATTGGCCTTCGGTGGACCAGATTAAACGTCTGAACAGGATAGTGGACAACATTATGTCCTTCCGTCTCCTTAGTGGACCAGTGTGCTTCATAGGTTTAAAAAAGAGATAATGGTATTTAAGAAAGAAATAATGTTACGGCATTTAATCTGGGCACTGCAAATTCCCTTGTCTGTTGTCAAAGAAGGTTTTTAGGTCCAAGAACATTGTCTGTTGGAGATGGCTTTGTGATTGTCTATCGAAATTATAATGTCTATCGGCATTAGATTTTTAATCAGAATTCAAATGCCTATCGGCATTATAATGTATATGGACAAGTCTCATTTTAGAGATGACAATGCAGTGAAAAAAAAAACTGCATTAGTAGTACATTTATATTAAAGATAGACAAAACAACAAGAATACATGTCCATCGACTAGGATAGAGATAGAAGAAAAGAAAAGGTAGACAAAAACTTTTGAGTAACAATTTCCACCGCATGGGACAGAGATACGCAGGGAGGTAGACAAAAACAACAGAAAGACATGTCCATCAGCATAAGAATGTTTATCGCCAACAGAAAAAACCTGGTCGGTTGGATTTGGTCTCGGACACCAGATCCCGTAGTGTGGACAAGTTTAATAGTGGTGGACAAAAACTTGGTCGGCTGGATCTGGTCCATCGAGCATGGGATCTGCAAACCTGGAGTGTGGACAATTTTTATTGTTAGCAACGGACACAAAACAGATGACCAAACTGAGATAGTCCGCTCAAGAGAATGAAAGACATAATAGGGATGGACAAAAACCTGGCCGGCTGGATCTGGTCCACCGGATCTGCATAACTGCAGTGTGGAGAAGTTTTATTTTAGCAATAGACACAAACCGGATGACCAAACATATATAATCTGCTTAAGAAAACGAAGGACATAATAGGGATGGACAAAACCTGGTCGGCTGGATCTAGTCCATCGGATCTGCAGACCTACGCTTTTGCATGCCCGCTGTCAGGTATAAGAACTCTTAAACTAGACTTAGCGGCTTCGCCTGCCACAGAGGAGGTAGGCGGATCAGACGAAGGTCTCAGTTGAAGAATTGTGTCTAGAAACTCTGGAACTCGACTCAGATATTTCCCCGGTCACGGTGGACGGAGGCGGAGGATTCGACTAGATGACAAAATTCATCATTGCATGCAGGAGGCATAGGATTCGACTAGATATTTCCCCGGTCACGGTGGGAGATTCAGTCGACGGCTTGATATTGAAGAAGGAGAATATGAAAAATTGACAAAAAATAAAAAGTTGAGAATTATGAAGAGAGAGAACGCTTTTATCTTTTATGAAGAGATAAAAAATATAATAATAATTTGGAATAAAGAAAATATAGGAAATAAGGGTAAAATGGTAGTTTTTAGAATCCTTTGTGGCAGGCGGGAGAAGGATTTCGTGAAAGTGGCATTAGAGAGAAAGATTGCCACTGTTCATGGCATAATTGACACTTTTCTCGTATATAAAAGGTGCGTTTATGACTGCCACATGACTCAGATTAGTGATCGTTCGTCGCACTTTGCAGAGGAGAGACTCTTGTCCGTTGGAATCTCTCTGGTCTCTATTTTTATTTATTTATATATCTTTGTGCTTGGAATCTATATATCTCTCTTCGGTTCTCTTTTCGTCGAATGATATTAATGTCAATAATTTATATAATTCAATAATTTTATTTTTAAGAATATATATATATATATATATCAGAAACTTGCTTGCATCATATTTATATATATTGGTAAAAATAGTCAAAATCATTCTATGTTCGATTTGTGAAAAGTTGATATGTTTAAAATGAGACTGTTTTCTCTGAATGAGATGGTCGTGTATGGTAAGACGTAAGATCAAAGGTTTCACAATTATGACAAGTTATGCTTCCAGCCTTAACAAGTGCTTTCCTATTTTCAAGTACTTAAACAATCAGCAAACAAAAAATAAAATAATTATTAATCATCATTCTCAAATTTTGCAAGTCATTTTTTTAGCTTGTCATTTGTTTACTTTTTTTCAACTGTCCTTGAAAATGTCAAAATAGTTTTTTTTTGGTTAATTAATTGATTACAATTAGATTATAATATCATCAATCGTTAATGTGGTTTGATAAATTGTAGCAGCATGTCATGTACAACTAAGATAGACCTTCATGTATATTATTTTCAGCTCTCTCAACTTGACTAAAATATAGAGTACTACAAACTGTTCTCAAATATTGGATTCTTTGGTTTCAACGTGTCTCTTCGGATCTATATATAATTGTAAACGAAATTGACGACAATATTTCTTTTAATTGGTTTGTTTGAGCTGATTCTTTTGTTGATAAAATAAAAAATTCATCAATTTTTTTTTTTACAAAGTTATAAACGAAAAACCTTTTTTTATAAAAATTAACAAGTCACAAATTGTTTTTAAAAATAAAGAAATGGAAAAAACTTGTAAAATAATTAAAGAAATATAAAAAACGAGTCTGGACCATCATGTTGCGTTATTTTTCGTTTGTTAGAGATTTTTAACAGTTACAAGAGAGAGAGAGAGCGAGTCTGTCTATATAAAACCCCAAAGCTCGCCGCTAACGTAACGACCATCTCTATTACTCGACGACTCACTCACCCCCTAAAAGATTCAACCTTTTCTCAGAATTCCCAATTCAGAAGATGAAGCTAGTGGAGAAGAAGATGATGATGACTACTCCTACGGAGGAGGAGGAGAATGGTGAAGAAGAAGATGTCTGCCGCACGATCGAGGTTTCGGAGGTTGACAGAAACCGGTTTCAGGCTGATGATGATGATACGTTTCGAGTTGTCTCCGGCGAAGAACTTAACCTAATTCCGCCGCTCAACTTCTCCATGGTCGATAACGGTATATTCCGTTCTGGATTCCCTGATTCAGCTAACTTCTCCTTTCTCCAGACTCTTGGCCTCCGCTCCATCATGTAACTCCTTCTTCTACATTCTTTTGTCTATATATCAAGCTTCCGAATTGCTAATTTTTAGGTCTTTCTTCTCCTCGAATTTTGTGTAGATACTTGTGTCCTGAGCCTTACCCAGAGACTAATCTCCACTTCCTCAAATCCAATGGAATTAGGCTTTTTCAGTTTGGCATTGAAGGCAATAAGGTAAGCTTCCTTCTTCTACACTCCCTCTCTCTCTCTCTCTGTTCTTGAAGTCTCTGTTTTTTTATTGCTCCTATACCTGATCTGGATATTTCCCGGGTTGGATGATCAAACCTATTTTACTAGGAGAATGCTCTGAATTGAAAAAATTTATATCTTGCCTGACTTAGACAACGAGATTTGGTTGCATTTATGGAGTTCTAAGCATCACAAAGAGGGTTCATTAACTAATGGACTTTCGAAAACTTTGGTATATATATATTATTAACTAACTAGTAACTGAAACTCACTATATTGTTGAATATGTCAAAGTTTATTCAATTTGTTGCCTAATTGTTTTAAAAATCCTGTCTCATTGTTGTTGTTACTTGAGACTACTAAAACGGTTTGTGTGTCCTGAATTTTGATCCTTCATGGGCACTTTGTTCCAAAGCCATATTTTATTATTATGAGTTTTTATACCAGAAAAGAACACATCTTTCTTTATTGTCTTGCCTCTTTGGCTCTTTCCGTCTCTCTTGACCTCCACTGCTTTGGTCCCACTCTTTGTTTTTCTGCCCCTTCAGCAACTGTTACCACTTGCTCCTTTATAGTCTCTAACTATTTTATAAAATTAGATTATGGAGACTACGTCAAACAAAATTTTGCTGAGCTGCTTGTTGCAAGTGTTGTCAACGATCCACTTACTCAAAAGCTTACTTTCTGTTTATATTGTTTTCTTGGTTCATGTTATTTGAGTGTGCACCTTCTTTTTATATACAGATATGATATCTTATGAAACCATACATCAGCAAAAGCGTTTCTTGATGGTGCACAAGTGAACCTCTTTTTTTTTAAATGGTAAAAGCTTGTTGAAAGCGTGTTGATGGTGAAAGTGTCCATATTAGCTGTTAGGTTTGAAAATCTAGATAAGGTTAGGAATTGTTGGGAAACTGATGGATGCTTACGTTTTAGCTCGGTTGCTGTTGTTTAATACCTACCTACCTTTAGTTCCTTTCCTTTTCTATGTTTTAGTGGCTTATGTTTGGGCAAACGTTGGTCTTGAACTTTAACATAGAGTCTTGAACTTAATACCCTCACGAGTTATGTAGATGTGTTTAGTCCCAAATTCTTCAGTATCACTAATAAGAAGCCAAAACATGTTATTTCTCTGAAGAGATTGGTACGAACCTAACTTGAGTTGATTTAGAATCTTGATAATTGAAAAGAGGGGTTGAAAGTAAATATGCTTGCTCTGTTATGCAGTAGCTATCATTCTCTTCCCCACAGAATCCACCTAGCCCTGTAGATTCTACTCCTAGGATAGTCTCATGCTTCTTCTTCTGAGATTCTTTATGTGGGGAGTCGTTTAGATGCTTCCTACCATAGTTCCCTTGTTTTGCTTTTACACTAAAGAAGAAAAACTAAAGTGGCTTTCTCTTCTTGGTGTAATGATTTTATTGGAAGGACTTTGGAAACTATTCCACATTCACATAGTTGGATCTCATTGACTTTGGTTTTTGTTTCTGGACTCAGATTCTTTATGCTTATTGTGACAGCTATGATCTTGATAGGAAACCTTTATCGTTGATATTCTTGGCTTGCTAAGCTTTATCTTTCCCCATAGATTCGTCTTACAATTGACCTTTGTGTTGATTCCGTGTTGTTGTTGTTGTTGTTGTGTGTGGGGATAACTTTTTAATAGAAAAAGTTAGGAATCTTTCTCTTCAGTACGCAACCAGTAAAAGGTATCACATTTGAAATGCTTTCATAACTTGTAGATTTTGTCCTGTTGATGAATCTTTTTACATAATTGTCTCTCTCGACGTTGCTTGTGTATGAACCTTGCTTACTAATTTGCCTTATCTTATCCTAATCTGCTCAATTTAGACTCTTTTCACATAAATCTTCAATTCTAAAAAAAGATGTCACTTCTTTTTCTTGTTTTCAGGAGCCATTTGTGAATATTCCAGACCACAAAATCCGCATGGCACTCAAATTGCTTCTAGGTAAGTATGAATCATATAGAACACACACTTATTTTTATGCTTTTTAAATTCTTTAACTCGTTCCTTACTAACATCTTCATTTTAAATTTATTAGATGAGAAAAACCATCCTGTTCTGATTCATTGTAAGCGAGGGAAGGTAATATTTCTCTCCAATCCTCAACAAGTTATCTTTTGGCTCCACCATTGAAGTCAAAAATATGAAATTTTAAAAGTGTGAATCTGGAATTTGCAGCATAGGACTGGTTGTCTAGTAGGCTGCTTGAGAAAACTCCAGCAATGGTGTTTGACATCGATATTCGACGAGTACCAGCGATTTGCAGCAGCAAAAGCAAGAGTTTCAGATCAGAGATTCATGGAGACATTCGATGTTTCAAGCTTCAATCATATTCCTATGTCTTTCTCTTGTTCCATCAGGTAAAAAGCAGTGAAGCTACATATCTTCGGATTAAAAGGCAAATCAAAAGGAGAGATGATTAATCATATTAAAGTTCCAGAGGAGGAATCATTCTTCTCTTTCTTTTACCTTTCCCTGGAATCAATCAATAATAATATTTCGAGAACATTATATAGGAGGTTTAATTTTCTTTATGATGAAATTTGATTTTACTCTTTTTTCTTCCACTACTGCTCAGTGTAAGCATTATTAAGCAGGTAGATAAATACGTATACACAGTAAATTCTATAGGAGGTTTGTGTACGTAGCTAGGAAGATTTATACATAAATATATATATATATTTTCTTGGGTTATCCCAAATGTTGCTTAACGATTATTACTTGCGATCATACTTATGTTTCATTCCATACATCAGAACATGCTTTGTTGTTATTATTCAAAGTGTTCATTCTCGTGAATACATGAGTACTACCATCAGTATGTAAATAATTTGTTCATAGTAGACTAATTTTTGTACTTTATAACATCTACGGAATTAATCATTTATTATTTCTATTGTAAAAGACATGCTAAATGCGTGAGAAAAGTTGTTAAGTCACGAATATGGAAACCAGTACCTAACTATGCCAAAAGCCACTAGCAATTTTAGCTATAAGTGAGATAGTTGTTGGGTCACGAATATGGAAACAAGGCTCCAGTAGAGTGTGTTATCAATCATTTATAATTTTTACTAAAAGCATGACTCCGATTATTCAACAACACGCAAAGCGCATTCTTGCTTGCGGTTACAAGAGTTCTTTGTTCCGTTCCTACGCAACCCTATGGTCACCAGAGGCAAGTCAGACGACTCTGCAGGTTCGGATCAAAGCGCCTTTACATCCTTCGCAACCCTTGCTCCATCACTGGGAGAACCAGTTGCTCATCAAGAATCTCCCAAATTCTAGTCGATTTTCTCAAGAACTCGAGGTATTTTTTTTTAATTAAAAACTGATCTTTCAATCTTTTCAATGGTGTGAAAACCAAACTAAGAAAGAATGCTTATGTTCTTTAAGTCTTATTATTTATTTATTTTTCAAATTTGAGGTTTTCGAACATAATTGTGTGTTCTTGGTTGTGTTATTACTAGGCATTAAAAAGGATGGTTGAAAAAAAGGTTTCTACTCTTCTTGTGAAAGTTTATGCAGCTCGTCTTCATCTAATTGAGACAGTGTTGGGTTTGGAAGAAGCAGAGAAGTTCTTCAAAAGCATCCCTGCGAACATGAGGAATCACTCTATTTACGCCACGCTCTTGACCTTGTACACGAAATCTGAGAAAACACAGGATAAATCAGAGTCCACTTTCAAGAAGATGAGAGAACTCGGGCTACTCTCGAATCCTTTACCGTTCAACTCGATGATATCACTTTACAGCCAGCTAGGAAAACCAAACATTGTCGGTAAGCTATGGTATGAGATGGTGGAAGACAGCAAAGTGAAACCCGACAATGTCACTGCGAACCATGTTTTGAAGGTATATGCTGCGGTACCCGATGTAAAGGCGATGCATATGTTCATGACAATGTGGGTTCATGAAGGACTCAAAGTGGATAGAGACACGATCGTTGAAATGGCAAAGGCATACGTTAGAGTCTATCCGGAGATGTATGGTGGGAATGCAAGAGAGATGCTGCGCACTCTTTTGGACGAGTGTAAGAAGAGTGAAGAGGGATATGATCAGACCGTTAGCTCTTTCTCGAAACTTGACGATGTCGAAGGAGAAGAGGATATGTGTGAAGACGACGTAAGGGAACTGGTTACAAAAAAGTCAATGATGTTGTTACATCTTTTGAATCTGCTCTTCATCTTGGTCACTTTGAGCCTTCCTTCTTTTGTTTGTCCCCCGAATTTGAGCATTCCTCTGGTTGTTTTAAGTGTTATATTGACGCACATTAGTATCACTCAGCTTCTTAGATTTATATTCTTTTAGGAAAAAGTATTCTCTAAACCCTTATTAGTAATAATAAACACTATTCTTGTATTTAACTGCCTTGTTTTAATATGTTTGTAGTTTATTTGTATTAACTCTATAAACTGAAATATTTAATTCCCATATATAAACAAACATTTATTAAACGTACAACAAGACGTATACCACATAAACATTATTAAAAAAAAAAATTAAGGTTCTAAAAACATTAATGACCATATTTATTAGTATACTATATAGAGTAAGTAATTTTTTATTCAGGCAGTGGCCAATGGTCCAACATTGTTGGCCACGGCTGTCTCCATAGCTTTCATGGCTTCAAACCTCGGTTCCTTGGCCTGAAACTTGACAGCAGAGTAGAGTTTCATGTAATCTTCGAACACAAACCTCGGATAATTCTCTTTCTTCTCCTTCTTCGATTCTTTTCCGATCAACTCCGGTGCCGGGAAAATAACAGAGTCACTTCCGGGATTGTAGAATGATGCAAGCGACATGCGTCCTTCTCCATCTGTCTGAGATATCACTCTGTGTTCCACACTCTTGTACTTCCCATTGGTTATCACCTGGTTTAATTACTCCAAAATGTTAAATCTCAGAAATCAGAATTCAATTTGGTCCGGTTTAGTACGGTTTGGTTACCTCAAGTTGATCACCGAGATTAACGACGATAGAATGCTTAACCGGAGGAACATCGACCCAGTCGCCGTCTTTAAGGAGCTGAAGTCCACTGACTTTGTCGTCTTGAAAGAGGAGGATGATACCGCCGGCGTCGGTGTGGGCTCGGAGACCCTTGACTAGGTCCGGTTTAGGACAAGGTGGATAGTTGCTGACTTTGGTTCCAAAAGTGGGGCTTTTCGAACCGTAAAACACCTTTTTTAGATAACCCTTCTCTAATCCAAGATTCTCGCACAACAGATCCAATAGCTCCTCCGACAACTTCTCTATCTTTCCGGCGAACTCTTTCATCAACGTCCTGTTGTAAAAAAAAAAAAGAATACGGCGTCGTTTTACTCATTAATTAACATAACCGGTTAACGTTGTTACTTGTACCAATTTGGGATCTTGTAACCGGTTATGGTAAAAAATTACGGAGTGGTTTAGAAAATAAAAAATTACCTGTAATCGTCGTCGAGGTCGGGGACATCGGAGATGTTAGAGACGGGGAGGTGCTTAAGGTAGAAAGTGGATTCCCAGTCAACGTCGTTGACTTCAGAGCGAAGAGAGTCAAGTCCTCTGTTCTTAATGGATTCTTTGAACCTCGCTTCCATGCACTTCTTGTAGTGTTCTTTGGTCATCTTCTCAACCTTGTCCAAAAGCTCGTGCGAAATCCCATGGTTCACACACTGTTGTAATTAAAAACCCATTAGAAAAAACCCGTTTTGTTCTTTTTTAAAGGAAAAAAGTGAAAAAGATACCTCAAAGAAGCCCCAGTTTTCACAAGCGTCTTTGATTTGTTCCATCGTGATAGCTCTCTCTTCTCCATTAAGCTTCTCGAGATTAATGATCGGGAAACTCTCCATCTTTCTTTCTTTTTCTTTGTTTATTGGATAGCCTAACTTTATGTTGTCACGCTGCTTTATGAAGTTGTGATCTACATCTGATGATCAGATGAGTACTTTGCTTTTATAGACAGAGAGAAGAGAAGAGGAGCTTTTTGAGTTACCCTCCATGAGTTATATCATTCTACAGTAATTATTTAGCTTTTAATTTGGACCCCACCACCATAATAGCATTAGTTTTATTTATGTGAGATATTTCTCACATAATTCAATAAAGTATGTTACGGCTCGACCAAAAAGCCTGATCACTTTTTGATGTTATGGTGGAGTAATCAACAACAAAAGCAAAAATGTTACTCAACTCAATAAAGAAGAAGAAAAAGAAATCAACCCATCGTTTGGCTTACTATATTGCAACAGATTAATAAAGCAAGTGAAAACAAAAGAGAGAGAGAGTTAGCACGATCTTTACAAATTTTTGATAAAAGTCTAGGTCTTATCAGACTAGTAGTTAATGGTATGAATCTGAGTATCCGACGTTTAACCGTGGATTAAAAGTCATGATTACCATGCATGACCTTTTAATTTAGTAACTGTTAACTATAGAAAATTAGTAAATATTTTGGTTATAGTATTTGACAGCGACGTATATAAGTCTCCTCCACGCTTACTCAGTCTTCGGCTCGAACGATTCATTCGTTTGACCCGTTTTTTTTCTTCCTTTTACTTTTAGTGTAGATTAATCTTCCTTTTCACCTTTCTTCCTTTTTACTTTTAAGGGTAGATTAATATTATTATACATATCAATCAATCTTTCTTTGAACACTCTCTTGTTTTTAAGTAAGCGTACACTGAACACAATATTATTTTAAAAAATTCTTTTTTAGATGTTGTAGTGGTTGCTTTTCTTTAAATTTAATAAAAATCTGCACTATTTATTCTGAGTTGTGATACAGTTTTCATTCTTTTTTTTTTTTTTTAATTGTAATGATTTTGATGGACCAATGGGGGTTCTCTTCTCTGTGTCCGTCCATCGCGAAGCTGGTAGGTAGTCTCGCATTTCCAAGGTTAAAACATCTCTATATGCACGTCTATATTAAGTATCCTGAGCCCATATGTTTTGACCGGTCAGATCAGAATTCAGATCAAATAAGCTTGTCCCATTTATGCGGAGAGAAGTTCATATTCGATCACGTGGTTCCCTCTTTGGCCACAAAATATAATCTTAGATAATTCTTCTCTTTAATTCTTACAGACTTAAAAAGCAAAATGCGATGGATTTTGTTAAACCAATGTTCCTTGCTTCCTTTCTATTTGGAGAAAGGTACCTTTTCTTGTGCTAAACATTCATATTTTAGCATAAGAAAAAAGGATTAAATAACTGATACAGTATATGCTTAACTTTACTTTAGAATCATATCCCACGTACGTCATTCTTACGGAACCACGAAAAATATTTAATATCAAAGAAGGGGGTTTGGCAACTATTGTTTTGAATTTTCTTTGGTATTTGCTATTTCAAAGTTGATTAATATGCAAAAGAATTGAAGAACGTGTTTTTATTTCATGTTGACTAATATTTTGGACTCGGAAGTGAAACTTAAAGATAGCAGCCGGTGTTATATATGTTCAATCACTCATGACTTGTAAACATATTTGTACTAAAACTTACACATAAGTACAAACAGAGAAGTCAAGAAGCTAGGAAGACTTGTAATGAGAAACCTAAAATAAGTGGAATCCAAAATTTACTTATTTTAGAAGCTTTTTACCACTGTGTGGTTTACAAAATCAAATTAATCATCGTAAAAAAAGACGACTCTAGTCAATGGGTAATAAAAGATTTGGTCTATAACTTGTAAAAGAAATTAATTTTCGTGGCGATCTATCTTAGAAAGAGATGTCTCTTTGTGATGATTTATGGTTTGGTAGATCTCTTCCTCGTGGCGTTGGGGTCAAGCTACTGCTTCGGTCAATCTCATGTAATCGACATCACAAAACCCACTTGACATACTAGTGGACCTACTTAATTTAATTTCATTTGGCTTCCCTTCCCTCTTCGTTATCCTCCACCGATATAAATATAAGCATATCGGACGGACCCAAAGAAAACCATATAATCTAGATTTCGTGTTTGCCAGATATACATACATAGGACACACACACACACTAGATGCATGCATCTGTTACGTGAAGAGTTATTTTAACAGAGAAAATATAAAAGATGAATAGTACATAAAATATTTTTTAAAGAAACATAAAATGTCAACATCACAATTATCAAAATGCTAGTTACATTTCTATTTCCAACAGAGGTACAGACTTCAAACTCAGACAACAGAACCAAAAATCCCAAGTGTAAATCTTATTAAGTCGATTGGTGAAACTTTACTTGACATCCAAATTCTCAATGTGAATATACAAGGCACAAAGTATGATGATCTTTACAGGAATGAAGATAGAATCCGATCATATTAAAGTGTATCGAGTACATATCTATTTAATCAAACAATCTCTGCATTTCACATTTCTCTAAGTTATGAAAAAATCGAGTTAAGAGTTCAGTTTACAACGTATTAACAAACAAAAAAACTCAAAGAAACATCTCAATCTCTCTGTCTAGCCAAACAAAAAATGATATCAATTCAAGTGCTTGGCTAAGATCTTGTTCTGGTTCTGCAACCATAACTGCTGTTCTTGCAACACAGTTTGCTCATGTACCCCTCCATTTTCTGAAAATGTGTCTCCAAACCCAAAACTCTCGAATGGGTCGGCAAATGGGTCACCCGTCACCGGCAATATCCCCGTGGCCTTAAACGTTGGTGTAGAAGACGGCTCAAAATCTTCAGGAACGTTCACCTGAAACGTCGGTTCTGGTTGAAACTCTGTCATAGCCAAGGGATTGAACGTGGTCATTGGTTCTCCGGTTGCACCAGCTGCAGCTAACTGTGCAACTGGTTCTTCCAAGAATGGATTGTATTGATCCATTGCGTCTTGAAAGGCTGGCATCGGATCATTTAATCCGAACGGTACTATCGCCATCGAGTTATTATCCTGCACTTGTGTGGCGGTTTCTTCCAACGCAAGTAACCAATTCCCTGAATCCCTCTGTTCCTCGGAGATGAAAGTTTCTTCCGGAATCGTTTCTATCTTCTTACTCGGATCATCTCTCAACATCAACGCCTCCCAAGGATCAAAAGTCTCCGCCTTTGAATCTTCGCGCTTCTTGTCTTGGACATCATTTGCCTCTGCCGTGTTATTTACGTCATCCAACGACAATAGGTCTAATGTGAGATTGAAAGCAGAAACAGAGGAATTATTCGGAAGAGACTTAGTCGAAACCGTATCGAAATTATTCCCATTCGGATCATCCCTTACTCCTCCGTAAGGCTCAGAGTGACAAGACATTGGAGGACTACTAGTCCCTGCTTCAGTCCTGCTCATCAAATCCTCCAACGAAGTACTACGAAACGACGAACCGCAATCCGAATACCTCTCGGACGTATCAATCGTTGAATCTCCAAAATCAAGCGAGCTCGAAACCACAGAATCTTTAGACGAAGGAGGCGGAGGAAGAAGACTATTGGGCGACGGACACAACCCTGCACTCGCAGGAAACGACGACTGATCTTTTAAAAACTCTTGCAACGTTTCAAGAAGCTCTAATGAGATCTTCTGAATGCTAGGATACTCCGACGTTCTTCCTATACCGTTCGATTTGCAAAGATCGTAGAACCCGATAAGCTCTTCGAACTGTTTCGAAGCTCGAACGCAAGCTTGAAACGCATGGATGCAAGATTGGTACTGCAGATGGAAGAAACTGTCTAACAAAAGCGCTAAACCGTCGGATATGTCTCTGTAGAGATCAAAACTCTCTTGCAAGACGGCGTAAAGCGACATTTTCACGAGCTTGTTCGTTTTCGCGTCTCCCGTTGGCCGCGTCGCGATTGCTCTGTCTAGTAATCTCTGCCAATACGTGATTTTGTCAAGAAGCATAACCGGTTTCATATCTCGAACCGCCGGTTCGTGTGATTTAATTCCGGTTTTAGGAGTAAACCGGGATTTTGAGGTGCTGATTTTTCCGGTTTGATCTCGGTTCGTGGACCGTCTCTGTAACTTCCCGGTGAGGAAGCAATCGAGACGCTCGTCGAGGTAGAGGGCGAACGTACGGACGAAAGCTGTGAAATCCCAAGGGCACGAGTTCGAGTCGTCGCGGAAGCTGGAGAGGTTGAGGATTTTGGCGCCGCGTTTCATGGCGTGGAGGACCTCACGAGGGAAATAAGGATCACCGTCTTGGAAGATCCTTAGGACGAGGACTAAGGATTTGAGCGCGACGATCCAGTTCCGCGTACGACCGATACGGCGTCCGATCGCGGCGGCGCAAGAGGCGGCGTGAGATTTCTTGGAGGATATGATCCCGAGGATCTCTGATACGAGACGATCGTCGATAGGGACTTCCTCGTCGTGGCTTGTAGCTTTCAAGATGGCTACCTCGAGAGTCGTGAGATCGCCTCCTCCGGTGGCTCCGTTAGCGACTTTGACGAGGCTGATGCTCGTTTGATCCTTAACCGCTCCAATCGCTTTTTTCAGCTTGCTCGGCATTGTCGTCGTCGCGTTTTTCTTTTTTAAATTTCACCCAATCGTCTCTTCTTCTTCTTCCTCAAGGGGGGGTTTTAATTTTTCTTAATCACTTTGAATTAGCGATTAATCACGCAGAGTTAAAAACCAAATTAGAATAATTTTTTTTCTGTTTTTTTCAATTGAGGGGGAAAAAAGAAAGATTTTTCCTCAAATTTTTATTTTTCTCTCTCTAAGGAAAAAAAAGTATTCAAAATTTTGTTTTGTTCTACTAAAAATAGAGAGGGAAAGGCAGAATAAAATGGCTGGAGACTCTCTGAGGACCCTTTCAAGAAGACATGACACCGTGGAGTCGGTGACTAATATAGAGAGAGACTTCACACGCGATTTTGTCGCCTTGGATATAATTAATTTGCATTGATCATAGAATTGTGTTACTTTAAAAGTATGAAAACTTATGATACATATATCATATAGAGTATGAATTATGATCAAAAGAACTGTATATATGTTACAAATTTTGTGTCTAAGTAAATTGTCTAAAAAGTAGTATGATCTCTCACAATTTAAAAGAGATGTACTTCTCATAGCCGTATAGGTTAAAATTCAACGACAAGCTGTGTTACGTTTTTTAAAATGTAACCAAAAAAGGAGTGGCTAGCATCTATATATCCAATATATGTAGCTTAGGACGAAAATTAATGTTTATTTTTAATATTATCACATCTTTATCTTCTATTGTAGACGTGCAAACCAATATCACATATGAATATATTTATAGATTATGAGTTGTTCTAACAAGAGTTTGTGAGAAAAATATTAAGAAATGTATATATGGACTCACGATTCTTACCATAGATTATTATATTGAGATATAAATCAAGAATGTCTCAACACTTGTAAAAATTTCAGTCATCGTTGTTTTACTAGTATAACACAATATTTGTGTAATGTTTTGTCAATTTTCGTTTGCATTACTCACACGTTACAATGACAACATATGTATACCTTTACAAAACTTCACTCACATTCACATACCTAATGACAACATCTTAAGTTTTTACTGCAAATTAAAGAGGCGGTAAACAAAAAACCATTAGGTCATATGATTTGGTATGTATGCATCAATAACGTCATGTCCAATTCCTAGTGCAAACAACATCATCAGGATCAGGGTAGGCCCATAGTCTATCGTGGCGGCTTTCGAGTTCAAGTCATTTGCTGCTCCTGAGCAACTCTTCTGAAGAGGAGGACCACAGAGGTTGATGTTTCCTTCAAAGGAGGATTCCGTAAAGGTATTAAACTGTGTACCCTGTGGTATTTGTCCCGTTAGTTTGTTATATGACACGTCAAGGATCGCTAAGAAGGAGAGGTTCGTTAACTCTTGTGGAATGTTCCCGGAAAGTTGGTTTCGAGATAAGTCTAGTGACTCCAGCTCTGCGAGTTTTGCCATAGACGACGGAATCTGACCTGCGAAATCGTTGTTTGATAAATTCAACGCAACTAGTGACTTCAAGAGACCTATGGATTCTGGAATCTGTCCTCCAAGTTTGTTTCCCGAGAAATCAATGGCTGTGTAGGGGGTTAGCATCTTTAAGAAATCCATGTTTCGTCTTCTTCCATGAAACGCATTCATCATCTTGTGTTGAGTCTCCTGCTGCCGCCCATGATCTTCAAAAGATGTAGTGGTACTCCAATTCATAAAGTAATTTGGCGGCAGGCTTCCGTTGAAGTTGTTACGAGATATGTCAATGATCTGCAGTTTTGAGAACGATAGAGGATCATCTTGAGGAGAAGATATAGAACCATAGAATCTGTTTGATCTTAGGACAATTACTTGCAGAAGGGGCAAAGCCTTCAACCAGAAAGGAAAGGTGTCAGTGATCATATTTTTCTCCACGTTAAGAATCCTTAGTCTATTGCATTTTGCAAGAGACCTTGGAAGCTTCCCGGTTATTTGATTCTTGCTCACGTCAAGTGTAATTAGTGAGGAGGAGCCACTTGTGCAGAATATATCGGGAAGCATCCCATTGAGGTTGTTATGCCTGAGATTCATGATACCCTCAACTATATCACCCAAGCATTGGGGGATTGGACCACTGAAACTGTTGTGAGATAGATCAAGGACTGTTAGCTTCCTTGGATTGCACAATGAAAGAGGCAAGTCTCCTGTGAAGTTATTTTTCGATGCAATCAGAGAGTCAATGGTTGGTGGAAGAATAGGGAAAGGTCCTCCAAATGCGTTTGAACTCAAGTCTAACATTACTAGAGATGAAGGGAGGACCACCTCTAGCGAACCTTCAAAACCATCAAGGGAGTTGTTTGACAGAGATACTTTGGTCAAAGGCAGATCCCATAACCATCCAGGCACCTTTCCTCTGAGCATATTGTTGGAAATGTCTAATTCCTGCAACTTTGCTAGAGTCTTCAAATTTCCGGGGAACTCAACCAGGTTGCAACTCGACAAGTACAGTCCGGCCAGATTTGTCAAGGCATGATCTGAACTGGTAGTATTAAGCATAGACAGAGTATTCCCGGATAGATCCAAATACTCTAGAGACTTGAGTGGCAAGAAAACAATGTTGATTGGGTTGAGTATGGTGAGAAAAGATAGGTCTAAATACGTGAGCTTGACTAATCTTGAGATGGGCTCTAGTATTCGACCACTAAAGAGGTTTCTACCAAGATATAAAGTTTTAAGGTTAGATGATGAAGAAGAATTCAGACTTTCAAGGGGGTCTCTGAGATGGTTTTGGCTCAAATCAAGTTCTAACAGGGAAGGCATGGTGAATAGAGAAGAAGGAATGGTTCCCGAAAAGTTATTATTGGAAAGGTCTAAAAAAGAAAGCTTGGTTAGATTATACACAAGGGGAAAACCACCACGGAGCTTGTTATTAGAAAGGTCCAAGAAGGTAAGGCGGCTTAGGTTTTGAATTGATGATGGAACTTCGCCGATCAAGCCAACATATCGAAAGTTCAAAACCTCTAAGTTGGCGAGTCTGCCAAACTCAGATGGGATAGAGGAGAGGTCAAAGTTGTTGTAAGAGAGATCAAGATACCTGAGGTGGTGGAGTTTAAAGAGGCTACTATTAGGCTCGATGGTGCCACGGAGACATGCGTCATCAAGGTGTAGATCCGTCACTACACCGGTCTTGTTGTCAAACACAACCCCATCAAATGAGTTTGTACTATTTTGGGGAGTGCTTCTGGTCCAAGAGTTTAGCACCGTATGGTTGCAGGTTGGGGATGTAAACTCATCCTTGAAAGCCAGAAGGATCTCTATTTGTTCAGGAAGAGGAAATTGGAGAGAAACAATGGTATTAATTAAGAAGATGGGGACAAAGACAAAACAGAAGAAACTTGTGATGGAGAAAACATGCAAACGAGTTATCATCATTTATATATAGAGAGAAACAGATTTGAAACTAGAGAGGAAGGTATCGAAGAAGAAAATGGTATGAATAATCATGATTTCTAACCCATTCTAGCAAATATATATAACGATCGATGACATTAATTAGCCCTGTTCACACTGCTTGACTGTGCAAGTCTTCCACTACGTCTCGGCCACATAATTTATTCCAACTAAATACCACAGAAATATTGAAATTTGTGTTTTACTTTTCATCATCTCTTTCGTAACTAGTATTTCACGTCTAACTATCACGTTCCACACCACACACTTATTGGGGACTAGTTTAGAAGCCAATATTTTCCATGTCATTGTGTCAAAACAGGCGAATAATCTTATACCATATTATACGTCAACAAGGGTGAAGTAATTTATTCGGATCCACAAAGTACTATTTTTCAAACAGTAATGATTTTGTGTAAAGGATACTAAATCTACTTCAGATGTAGCCAAGTGTAATGACTACATATGGTAATTGAATTAGTCATTCTTGTTAACTGTTTAATGATAATCAACTTGTAAAATTATTTGAAATCTTTATAAAGCATATAATTTTACAAAGAAAGTTTTGACGGAGTTACTCCTTCGAGAGTGGAACAGAGAAAGAGAAAGAACAAAATGAAGCACTGACAAGCTAAGAGTAGAGATGGTATGCTGAAAAATTGATCATCTGTTGAGTACGTGAGCAAGATAAGATTAAAATTTCTGATAGATTTTGATGGATAAAGTACCAAAGGAAAGGATTCATACATGATACATCAATCTGCTTCCAGCTCAAGAAAAAGTCCCATTCAGCTTTAGTCAGAGTCCGAATCAGGATCCGAGCAGGGCAAGTCAATTTCTATGGAGGTGGGTTCACAAATCTTTGCAGCTGTGACTGATGATGATCCCTAAGGTAATAGTAATACAAAACATTTAAAGGAAATAATTGAGATTATATATAGGTAATAATAAGCAATAGTAGAATATTACCTCTACCTTAAACTCCTGAATTATAGGATTAGGTATAGACACAATTTTTTCTTCATGGAATACATCATCAGAATCATGAAGCTCTCTACTATCATCCAAAAACAAGAATAAAAATCTGATTACAAAACCCTTAATATTATAGAATAGAGGCAGTTTAGAAAATATAGATCACCTAATCACCGACCTGGTGGCCAAAGCAGCGGTGTCAGAGCTTCTCATTATGGTTATTTCATCTTGGACCATCTTACGACGCTTAGAATCCGAGACAGAGGTAGCAGAGCACCTTTGTTTGAAAGAAATTCGAGATCGATATCGCAACGCCTTAAACCTCCGTGGTGCTTGTGACTGAGGAAATGGATATTTGAGTGGAGGATCACGAAGGAAACCAGAGATGGCGTCTTCGAGAATCCAGTTAAAGCGTTCGAGGAAGTAAAATGCTGCTTCTTTAGTCGCTGACGTTGCCTCGCAGAAGCTAGTGACATTGTTATCTTCATTCATGGTGTTTCAACGGACTTTTATCACAGATTATTATGTCAATTATTTCACTAAATAAGTTCTAGTAAATAACTTATCTAACAAACAGATAGAGATAGTTGGGGATGTAAGCTGCGGCGACTTTGTAGTAACTGAATATGAAACGGCCTTCTTTTGTTTTTAATTACTGGGAAATATAGCATGGGACAACATTTTTTCCAAAATTGTAATATAATAATAAAAATTATTGTTATATTTTATAAAAAAATTATTTTGTTTGACACAATATTTACTTTAATATTTTAATTGTTTGGTAAAACCACATATATATATTTTCGAGTACTAATTATTTTAGATTATTGTAGTATTTTAATTTTGTTTGGTGTATATTAGTATATTACATTTTTATAGTGTTTGTTTGTTGTATTTACATTATTACATTATAATATTTTATTGGTGAGCAAATAAAATTTATTAATTTATCAACCGCATAAATTTAGTTTTACCAATCCGTCGATGTGTAACATTAAAACACAATTTTTTTTCATTGATTGAGTAGTATATATTCGGTTTTAAAAATTCAAATCACAACATATGTAGAAAATTTTACATATTTATTAATCACATGTATTAATATGATAATTCAAAACAGTTTGTAAATAAAATAAAAGAAAGATGATTGGAGAATCATAATTTAAAATCTTAACAAAATTTTGTAAATATAATTATTAAAAATAACAATATTGTATACTTAGACATAAAAATGTAGTTTTTTAAATTCTTATTGGTTTACAATTTTTTAAAATTAAGTAGTAATTTTCGTAAATAATTAATTAGAGAGATAATTTTTTTTTGGAAACTAATAATTATTTAAAAGATTTTATTATCCAATATTAAAATTATATTTTACCCTTACTGAAATATTGAACATTTGCTTTAAGACCAATGGAGTGACAACACAATTTTTTACACTTTATAAGGTTAGTTTCATATTATACTTCTCAATTAATATAGTAGGATTAACTAGGTAATGCAATGGTTATTGCATTAGCTATGTTAATTCATTTTAGTTTATGTAATAATCATAAAACTATGAGAATTTTCTGAGTATATTTTTTTAATAAAAATTTTTAAAACGGTATTTCTGAAAAGTGGTATTGAAAATTATGTATTGAAATATATTTTTTAAATATGTATTTGTAAATACATTTTTTATATAGAGAATCATTAAATTACAAAATTTTGAATTAAATAAACATTATAATGATCTTTATATAATTATATTTTGGATTACAAAAACTAAATATAATGATGAGTCTACAAAAAATGTATTACAAATCATCTGGAGGTAACAGATTTGTGGATTCTGATTCTATAATACTAAAATTAACAAAAAGAAAAAAAATTTGATAATTATAACTTCTAGTTTACTAATGAGAGGAGAATTAGATTTTTATTTAATAATTCTTAAAATTTATATCTTTTGGCATTAATTGATGATTCCGTATGATATGAGAAAAAATTGTACAGAATCATCTTTTGTGATAAGGAGAAAATATGTGAAATCCTGGATTTTATGCCTTATCATACCCGTTTTTTTTGGTATTATTTTTTTTTGTCAAAAAAGTTATTCTCTTTTATTATTTATGATTAAAGATTTGATTTATGATTTTCATTTATTATTATATTGAAGATTAATTCGGGTACCAACAGACCACATATGATATGGTCTTGTTTTGCTTTCCTATGAAAAGATTCATAGAACATAAATAAATATGTAGGCATGGTTAAATATGCAACCATTGATTCCTAATTAAAAATATGTAGGCATAGTTAAATATAGAACCACTGATGCCTAGTTAATTTTTTTTAGGACATTAATTTTTTATTAAGGATTAAGCATTACTAAAATAATTTGCATTTAGAATATATTTTATGGTAATTAAAGTCTTTTTTTCTAGCTGCTAAAATATATATTTCCAGGTATTTCAGCCGGTTTGTTTTATCGACTGTGAGAAGGAGAGAATAATACTGAATCCGCTAAAAGGGAAAAAGTAATGAACCAATTACATACCATATCACAATTACATACCATATCAAATGTTATTATAACTAGAATCAGATCAACGCTACAACGCGGATGAATATTCATTAATTTATATACAGTCTTAATAGATTGGAATATGCTATATTTTTATTTTGCAGTCGATTGCAGTAAATCATATATTTTTGTAATGAGTTCGGATAAAATAATAGTAGGAAAAACAAACAAATGTGAGTAAATGGTAATATAATGAGTTTTAGTAAAAAGGTTTAGAAAAAATTCTAACAACACAAAAGAATAGATAATTCAATTTGATCATTTTAATAGTAGAAATAGAAATATATATAAAATATTGTAAAAATATTCTGTTTGTAAAGGTTACATACTCATAATGTATGATGTTACGAACCATAAGAACAATTTATCATTTACCTAAAATTCTAATCTAATTTATCATTTACTCAAATTTAGCAAAACAATTTATCATTTACTCAAATTTATCTAAATTGTAATTTAGCAAAACATTAAAGCCTCATTAATTCTTTTTAAAAATATTAAAATCATATTTTTTGGACTGAAAACAAATTAAATAAATAAAACCCTAAACTACTAATCCCACGATTTCACTACATAAATTATCTATTCTTTTGTGTTGTTAGACTGATTCTCTCACTCTCATTCTTTTTGAAATAGAAGTATGCTGAAATACATTTGTACTTCTAATTCAGCATATGCAAGTGTGAACCCCAGATTCTCTCATTCTTCCATCAAGGAGACTGATTTGGGACGGTGTATACTCTCACAGCCAGGACAATTGTGTAAGCTCTCGTGGATGTATATGTCGCAGTCCAGACAGAAATAGTGCTTGCATTTACGACATGTTACGCATGGCCCGGGCTTATTCCCTGCACAAAATGAGCCTTTATATTCAGTTGATGCAATGTGGAACATAGACAAGTCCAATTACGGGTCTACTGACCAATGGTTATTACTTATTAGTATTAAGAAACATGTATGAAGACTACATAAACTGATGTTCAAGTAGTTACCTGTACCAATTAGGCTCTGTTGGCAGCCAAAACAACTCTTTCCCAATGTTCTCCGAGAATCATTCACACTTGAAAAAGCAGGCACCTCATCAAATGGAGCGATTGGGAAGAGATGATGGTATGATCTGGCTAAATGTGGCGATGAGACAAGTGTTAGACCGCAGATAGTGCATTCTGTAGGTAGGTCACACACCCTAGCTTTGCATCTCGGGCACATATAACCAGCTCCAATCTTGACTTCCTTATGACATGAACAGATTGCCATTGAACCCTCGGCAGCTCTTTGTGGGAAACCCATCTTGATCAAATTTGCAATTGCAAATTCTGCTATTGCCGGAGGTGGAGGGGCATGTTCGAGTAGAAGATCCTTTAGGTGCACCTGCGTGAAAAAAAAGAAGACAAATACACACTGTTATGCAAACAAAAAAAAACATGTTACAAAGGTACAAGTGGAAATAGAAGGTAGCTAAACTCACCTCATCCACTGCAACGGAATACAATCCGCCAGTTTCTTGGCAGAGGTGTTTACATATGAACATCTCTGCAGAAAGCCCAATTACAGAACATCTTAATTTGGACTTCTTGCATTTTTGAATAGTCTCCATGATATCGCCAGGATCACAAGTGCATAAAGCTGAGTACAATATCAGAACCTCGCGATGACCATAAGATGGAACCTGGCTGAGATGCTCATTCACAAGTTCCAGGGCGTTCTGCAAAGAGGAGTCACCCAAGGCTTCCAACTTCCCCATCAAGGCTTTTATGTGAGTCTCAGGACTACCACCAAGATCAGTTAAAGTATGCGCAACTCCATTCTTGATAGACACTAAACCAATTTGACTCAGAGGATTCTGGTCAAAGAACTCTCTAATGAAAGCCTCAACATGTTTTGCCATTACAGCTATCCGGCTTGGTCTGAAATCCATTTCCGCAGCTGCCTAGACACAGAGAATACAGTCCAAAGTGTAAGACTTTGCATATCTTGAAACAGTAGAAATTTTAAACCCAAATCATAATGTTGCAGTCAATAAAGACTCTGAATAAGAATCACATCCATATCAAAACCACACTTAGAACAAAACTATCATTGCAAACAATACAGAGTGAACTAAACCGACGATTCCAAAGTAAAAGCAGTGTACACATCTCTCTCTATATATTGCCCCCAAAGAGCACTAGTTTCTCATCTCTATAAGTCTAATGGAAGTAACATATGCTCAACTCGCTAATCAACTCAGAGGATACAGCATTGAATCTTTCAAAATTCACAAAATCAGCAACTCAATTCAATTCCATAGACCCTAGAACCAAAATAATTGCATAAAATTTTTTTACCCGGGAGAAGTCAATGACGATGTAGAGATAGCGAATAAGTCCCTTTTGGATACGAGTACCAGCAGCAGCGGCGGAGAGCATGCGGAGACGGCGACGATACTGAGCATGGTAAATAGCGCTGTTATCAATTGGCCGTAAAAGTCCAGACTCATCTTCTTGCAACTCCTCCCAGGATCTGTCATCAACATAAGCTCTTTCCCACTCGCCGATACCTTCCGCATCTTCGTCGTCTTCGTCTTCTCTTTCTCCGGTTAACCTCTTTCTTTGATTACTCATCCTTAATTAATTAAACCCTCTCTCACAGCCAAAGAAACCTAATTACAAATAAGAACTCAAACTGAAATAAATATATTACATAAGAACCCCTTTCTTATTAATAAAGTTCACAATTTCAACTGCAACTTTCTTTGGTGTATATTTAACCCATATCTTTAGCGTAATCCGACTCCATGATAATAGATTGGTTCAGTTTAGGCTTTTGCTAAACGACAGTGTTTTTTAGGCGCTCTTCACCCTTTCCCTAGGCTTCTTTATAACGAGTTAAGAGAGTGGAACAGAGTATTACATTACATATATTAACCTTGTAATCAAATTATTCATTGAGAAGCATGAAAGAAAGTACAAAAGTGATCATCGTACACACAAGCATCTATGTATACTTTATATAGGGAATGATAATGAGGGACAGTACACAATTTATCCTAAGTCCTAACGTTGTGGCTCTCGAGTTCAAGTTATGTTCTTGTTTCGGCGGCTTTAGTTGTTGTTGAGTCTGTGGTGATGGTGCTCCTTTTTCCTCTGAGCAACTTTTCTCAAGAGGAGGACCACAAAGATTTTTGTTCCCTTCAAAGGAAGTGTTATCTTGCGAAATGAACTGTGTACCCTGTGGTATTTGTCCCGTTAGTTTGTTATATGACATGTTAATGATCGCCAAGGAGAAGAGCTTCGTTAACTCTTGTGGAATGTTCCCGGAAAGTTGGTTTTTAGATAAGTCGAGTGACTCCAGGTTTATGAGTTTTGCCATAGACAACGGAATCTGACCTGCGAAATCGTTGTTTGATAAATTCAACGCAAATAGTGACTTCAAGACACCTATGGATTCCGGGATCTGTCCTCCAAGCCTGTTTCCAGAGAAATCAACGAGTGCATAATTCGTTATGATTTTCTCCAGCTCTATGCTTGTTCCTTTAGAATTCATAACAATGGAAGGGTGAAACCCAAGCGAGTAAGAATCCCCAATGTACCTTGGACGACCATCATATATATATAAGCCCTCTAACCAAGACTGTACTCCAATTCACAAAATAATTTGGTGGCAGGCTCCCGTCAAATTTGTTACGTGATATGTCAAATATCCCCAGTTCTTGAAACGATAGAGGATGATGTTGAGGAGAATAGATTGGACCGTGGAACCTGTTTGATCGTAGGACAATGACTTGCAGATTTGGTAAAGCGGTCATCCAGAAAGGGAATGTGTCATTGATGCGATTGCTCTCCATGTTTATCATCTCTAGGCTTTTGCAACTTGCAAGAGACCTTGGAAGCTTTCCTCTTATTTTATTGTGGCCAACGTCAAGCATTTTCAGTGAGCTGTTGGAGAATGTGTCAGGAAGTCTTCTAAGGTTGTTGTGACGTAGATTCAGCAGTACTAGTGATTCACTCAAGCATCTCGGAACTGAACCACTAAAACTGTTGTTTGATAGATCAACGTATAGCAGATTCCTTGGATTGCATATTGAAAGAGGTATCTCTCCCGTGAAATTGTTATTTGCTGCAGCTATGTACCTCATGGATGGTGAAATATTAGGAAAAGATCCTTGGAAGGCGTTTGAATTTAACAATAAGTAGACGAGTGGCGAATTAAGAGACGCTTTTGGAGAGCCTTCAAAACTGTTCAGGGAGTTGTGAGAGAGACTCATTGCAGTCAAAGAAGGCAGATTCCATAACCATTCAGGTACTTTACCCTCAAATGTATTGTTAGAAAGGTCTAAAGAAGAAAGTTTGGTTAAATTGTATACATAGGGAAAACCACTAGTGAACTTGTTATTTGCAAGGTGCAAGTAGGTTAGCCGACTTAGGTTACTGATGGAGGATGGAACTTCACCGGTAAAACCATTTTGGTGAAGATCCAAGAACTCTAAGTTGGAGAGTCTGCCAAACTCAGAGGGGAATGAAGAGAAAATGTTGTTGTAAGAGAGATCCAGGTACCTGAGCTGGTGTAAGCTGAAAAGGCTACTGTTAGCATCAAGAGTGCCATAGAGACACGCACCCCGTAGTTTTAACTCTGTCACCGCACCCGTCTTTTCATCAAACGAAACCCCATCAAAGGAGATAGCATCATTCGTCCAAGAGTTTATTACTGAATTGTTACATAACAGATTAAACTCATTTTTGAAAGCCATTAAGCTCCCAATTTGGTTGGGATGCGTATCAGGTAGAGAAACAAGAGTAGTGACCATGAAGCTCAAAGCAAAGACACAACAAAAGAGATGAAAGGTGGAGTAAACACACACATGTAAAGCCATCATGGTAAAAAATGATTTGCAAGTTAAGGAAGATATAATGAAAATATGTCTATACGTGGATGAGTGTTTTGCGTCTAATAATCTATAACCATGGTAAAGACCAATTATACAGCATGACTTGGAAATTTACAAGTCTTCTATTCTTGCACATCAGCACAAATTTATTCCACATAGACGGGGGACCTTACCATGTATTTTATTGTTTCTTTTTGTTTTTGGACCTTTTTCAAGTCAAGCCGTATGAAAGGTGGAACTGGAGCCCAAATCAGTATCACTGAATTATACAATGTGTTCACACACAATGGACGTAATAGTCATGTCTGATTATAAAAACTAAAAAGGACCATGCTAATATGGTAGGGTCTTGCATTATGTGGAATAATCATGTGGACCGTTGTTACATAATGAACGACTCCTTCGTTTTCCAAGTCAAGTTGTATCAAATTAGATCATCTACTATGGTTATAAATTATTAGGCAGCAAAAAGCATTCATATATAGGCATTTCTTCTTCAGTGCTCTTCCTTTATTTGCAAGTCTTTCTTATTTCCATGATGGCATTGTGTTTTCATGTTTTCTCCATCTCGTGTTACTTATGTTGTGTTTTTGCTTTGACCTTTTCGGTAACCACTATTGTTTCTCTACCTTACCGCCGTGTCGACCAAGTTGAGACACTTCTAGCTTTTAAGAATGAGACTCGATCCTCCTGCATTTCAGTGACAAATTCTTGGATCGTTGATGCTATCTATTTTGATGGGGTTGAATTTGATAACGAGACCGGTGTAGTGACGAGTCTAGACCTACGTGGAGCATGTCTCACTGGCCCTCTCGAGGCTAATAGTAGCCTGTTCAGATTCCACCACCTCAGGTATCTCGACCTCTCTTACAACAACTTTAACCCGTCTTTATTCCCCACCGAGTTTGCCAGACTCACCAGCTTAAAGTTCTTGAATCTTAAATCTAGTGGCTTAGTCGGTAATGTTCCATCCTCAATCAATAACCTAAGCCACCTAACCCACCTGGACCTTTCATTTAACAAGTTCAACAGTAGTTTTCCCCTCTTATACAATTTAACCAAACTTTATTCTTTAGACCTTTCAAACAATAGATTTATAGGAAAAGTGCCTGAATGGTTATGGAATCTACCGTCTTTGAACGCAATGATTCTCTCCCACAACTCCTTCAATAGTTTTGAGGGTCCTCCGGAAGTGTTCCTTAATTCGTCACTTGTCTACTTATATTTGAATTCAAACGCCTTTCAAAGGTCTTTTCCTGTGACTCCACCACCAACCATGAGGTACATGGTTGCATCAAATAATGAATTCACAGGAGATATTCCTCGTTCGTTGTGCAATCCAAGGAACCTGTCATTCCTTGATTTATCAAACAACAATTTCAGTGGTTCAGTTCCAGGATGCTTGATAAGTAAGTCACTAACAGTGTTGAATCTCCGTGACAACAAGCTTGAAAGACTTCCAGACATATTCTACAGAAGCAACTCGCTAAAGACACTTGATGTTGGCCATAATCATATAAGTGGAAAGCTTACAAGATCTCTTCTGAACTGCACTAACCTCGAGGTTCTAAATGTTGAGAGCAATAGAATCACAGATACTTTTCCGTTTTGGCTGAAGGCTCTACCGAATCTGCAAGTCATTATCTTACGAACAAACAGATTCTATGGTCCTATATCTTCTCCACCAAATCCTCTATCGTTTCCAAAGCTGCACATAATTGACATATCGCGTAACAGTTTTACCGGAAGTCTACCACCGGACTACTTTGTGAACTGGAGTGCATCCTTGGTGAACATCCCTCAAGATCGTCAACGGCGACCAGAGTACATGGGAGATTCTTACTCACTTGGGTTTCAACCATCCATGTATGTGGCTAACAAAGGACTCCACATAAAGCTGGAAAAAATCTTAAGAACTTTTGGAGCCATTGATTTCTCTGGAAACAGACTTGAAGGACAGATTCCTGAATCAATAGGTCTCTTGAAGTCTCTCATTGTAGTTGACTTATCCAACAACAGTTTCACAGGTTATATCCCATCGTCTTTGGGGAAGCTCATCAACCTTGAGTCACTAGACCTATCGCGAAACCAACTCTCAGGGAGAATACCTCAAGAGCTAGCAACCCTCACGTTCTTGGAATACATTAACTTATCTCATAACAGACTCACAGGCCATATACCACAGAGTACACAGATTGGAGGGCAAAGTAAATCTTCCTTTGAAGGGAATGTCGATCTTTGTGGTCTTCCTCTTCATAAAGATTGCTTCGGAGAAATAGAAAATGTACCACCAACAACAACACAGACGCAACACTCAGAGCCGTGGAAACAAGTGTTGAACTGGAAAGCAGCAGCAATAGGGTATGCCCCCGGAGTCTTGTTTGGGGTAGCGATCGGACAAATGATATCTTTATACAAACCAGTGTTGTTCTTTAAGTTGTTTCGCCTTTGACATGAAACATTTGTGTAAAAGGATCCTTTGTATTATATATTCCTATGTTTTGATAAACACATGGATGTGTTCGTGATTATGGTGTAAGTATCTCATGCTATGTATACTTCGATCCTTCATAATCCTAAGGTTTGTTCTGTTTTACTTGGTCATGTCTATAAGGTCTCTCCTTGAAGATTGCCTAACGTAGTATATATATTGACAATAAAGCTTAGTGGTAAGGCAAGGGGATTTTCCAAATCAATGAAACTAAAACAAGACAAACATTGAAACTTTCTCTATATACAAAGCTTAATCACTCAATACATCATTTGTATATCAACATCAAAACGTCTTACAGCACAATCTGATAATTCACCTAAGATCTTATTCCATCTTACACACACACACATATATCCCTTTTTGGCTTTCTCAATCCATATAGTAACACGTTATCCAAAGTCTAGGCTTTTAAGATTTAGGTCCCAGAATTTTCGAAAGCTCCTTCAAGATTGGTTTCTCCTTCATAGTGCTACCACCGTCATTCTCAATATGCCACTTCTTCGACATGTTTCCCGCCTGTATATTTATTGTCTTTTGGGTTAGTATTAACAATCATAGAAATCATTCTGACCCAATTCCTTTGTAAGTAAGCAATCAGATTTTGTTTTTTCTTTGACATCATACCCAAGTTCTTAGGGGCTCTACTTGTTCCTTCACAGACTCCAGTTTTGGCTGAAAAAGATCTCTGCCTTTCAATCTTATGTCATCAGCCTAGCAAAAAGAAAATCACACAGTAAACCTAGCTATAAGAAAATGGCATTCAAGATAAGTCAAGCGAGCTTACAAATGTATAAACATAGAGACATGCAATCTTACATTGCGCATGTCTAGTTTCGAGGCTGCCGTTCCAAAGACCAAAGTGGCTGAGCCAAAGATGATAATAGTAGCGGCTGCAAATGCTTTTCCGACTGCAGAAACCAGAAATAATTGGAAAACTCGACATTAGGCAAAATTTTTAAACACTTCATTTACGACATCAGGAACATAGAACGACAAAAGACAAACATCTCAATCTCGTTGTTCAGAGATACTTCAGACTGCTAAATCTATAACCAAGAATTGTTCAGATGACTCAGATGTAAGTTTGGCTGTAAGAGAAATTCTTAGATTATTTGTCATGGAGTCAAAAACAGACCCCCCAAAAAGCAGTTGTTACATTACACTCATTAACCCTAAGCCACGGATAATTTAGACTTTCATAACCATACAAAACAAAATTTCTCTAAAGTAAGCTGGAACCTCATTCAGAATTAATGCAATCTCAGTCCCTAACAGGGTAAGATAAACAAGTTTGTGTTAGCATTTTAGATGATCAGCATTAGCAAAATCAAAGAAGTATACACAGAACACGTAGATATTCCAATCTCTCTGTCTCTAGCAAACAATCTAGATCGAGCCATGTTACTCTCTGTAGATAACTCTAGAGTCCATGTTTCAAAGTTCAAAATGATTGGTTTCTAGGTAAAGAGAAAAAGAGAAGTGAACATACTGTGTTGAAGTCCTTCACCAGCAGCTTTCAATTTTTCAGGATTTACAGGAGTACCATATCTGTCTCTCCTCAATTCATTAGCTGTTGACGCCGAAAACGAATTCTCAGATTCCGGCAACTCCCATCTGCAATCAAAATTGAGAATTTAGAAATCCCCAAGTGAAACAGAGTATAAAAACCCTAGTTTCGATCAAGTTAAGTACCTTCTGCGTCCGAATGTGACCTGAGGCAGAGACACATAACCTCTGAGAGGATTCAAGACATCAGGGGAAATAGAAACGGCTGCGTTTGGGTCTGACTCAAGAGCCCATTTGGAGAATTGGGAGAGAGACGAAGGATCAGGAGGAGGGCCATAGATTCTAGAAGGAAGAGAATGGCGTAGAATCTCCGGAAGAACGTCAGGTTGAATTTCCGGTGGATCCGCCGGAAAAGATGGAAGCTTTTTGCCGGTGGACGGAGATTTCTCGGCGATGCGATTAACGGCGTGTTTGGATTCCTGGAAAAAGTAGGCAGCTTCTTTTCCCGCGAGTCTCCCTGCTGCAAGAAAACTCATTTTGTTTTGTTGTTTCGTTGTTTGATTAGTCTCTTGGCTTTCTATTTATACAATATTATCCTCATCGGTTACATAAATCCATATAAAGATATGATTTTTTAAATCAAAAGTAAATGAATAAAGGATTAAAAAACGATTTCACAACCTTGGAGATCACGGGGTTGTAGAAGGAAGAAGATGGATTGGATATGTTCCACTTTCTTGGAGAGAAGCTCTTTTTGACTTTTTAACCAGAGGTTGAAGAAAAAAGACCAACTTTGCTTTCTTAACAAGTTGAGATCAGTGGCCACAGTCCCCCAAAGCAACGGTTCTTAGACTTCGAGCTTCCTTTACTTTCTCTTGCTTGCGGTATCCATTGATCATCACATTGTAAGTGACAACATTAGGTTGTTCTTCTCCTTCAAATAGCTTCTTTGCCTCTTTCAAGTTCCCTTCTTTGCAGTAAATATCAATCAAATTAGTATAACTAACCGTGTTAGGCTTGATACCTCTATATTAGTATAACTAATCGTGTTAGGCTTGATACCTCTATCAATCATCGTGAATAACCACTGCTTTGCCTCACCATATCGTTTCAATTTACTTAAACGACTAGCAACCGTGTTATAAGTAAAAGCATTAGCTTGAATTAACCCTTTCTTCTCCATCACATCATAAATCCTTAATGCATCATCAATACGTCTCCCTATTCTGCAGTATCCATTAATCAAAGTATTGAACACCACCTGAGTGATCTTAACTCCACGTCTCTGCATCTCTTCAACCAACATCTCAGCCGCATTCATTTGCCCAACTCGACATACCCCATCGATAAGCGCCCCATAAGTGTGACTACTCGGTGAAAGACCCTTCCCTATCAATTCATCAAACAACAAAAACGCTCTTTTGACATTCCCTTTTCTGCAACTCCAACTTATAAGAGTAGTATACACATGTATATCTAATTCTATTCCTCTTTCACGCATTTCTTCGAACAACTTCTCTGCACCATCCTATTCCCCATTATTCATACCTAAACCCAATCAAAAATCGTATATGTAGCAGCGTACTTATACACCACGTTCTCCTTCTTATACATCACCAGCCAAAAAAAAACTCTCTTTTTAACATAAGCATTGATAATGGTGTTGTAAGTATAACTGTATAAGCTTCGGGTTTAACACCTTTACGAAAGAACTCATCAATCAACTCTCTACTCTTTTCAACTTCTCATCTCCTACACAATCCTTCAACCATCCTCCTGAAACCAAACAAAGATCAAAGTTCCCGCCTTTCTTGGCAGCTACGAGAAAAAACCAATGCAGGAACATTCGATCGGACGTTCGTAAACCCCATCAAGAGCAACCAATTTAACAGAGAGCAGAGTAGTCGGCGACGGCGAGAGAGCCAGAGAAGGCTTCCGAGTTTTGTGGCTTAGCGCAAACGAAACGTCGTCGTTTGTCTTTCTCAATAATGAAATAATTAAGTAGATTAGTAATATTAATATTTTTTGTCAACAACAAAATTAACTACGTTTTCGGCCAAACTCGATCAAACAAAACCATTATTACATCATTTGTTCCTCGATTTAAAACACATATATAAGATGAACTAAAGAGTAAAGATGAATGTATGTACTATGTACCACATCCACACAGATATTGATTCAACAAGCTCTCATCATATTATAAACAACAACTAAGTATTGAGAAGAGAATGGAACAAAAAAGATTGGATTAATGAATCCTAATATTCGTGTAGTAGTAGATATACATATGTGATATAATCTCTGTGGTTAATTAGGATTTAACAAAATAGAGGAGAGAGAGTTTAGAAAGAAAAAAAAACTAATAAATTTATCTGATTTTTTGTTGTTGTTGTTGTTGTAGGTTCCTCATCGCTTGTTGTGCAAAGGGTTTGATCCCGTCTTTACCTTCCTTTTCTCCGGTAGGATTTCTCCGGCGTCAACGACCGGTAAAGTAGGTTTAGAAGGGATAAAGACTCTGTCTTGACCAGTATAAGATTTGGAGGAGAAGCTTCGTCTCTCGTCGACGTGGATTCCTGAAGCTTTACATAGAACAACGAGGAAGATAAAAACAATGAGACAACGAATACGACGAGTCGGATTCATATTCTTTTGTTGTGTCTTTTTTTTATAAGAAAACAAAAATATTTTTTACTTCTTCTGAAGAATGTTTTTTTTTTTCTTAGAGAGATTTTTGGTATATATGATTATGAGAAACAAGGTGTGATGCACAAACTTCCATATGTGTTGTTGCGAGTGTGTATATATTTGCATTTTTATTTAGGGATTAGGTATCGACATATATGGTCCACTTCATAAAGTTTCTTCTTTGTCAACATTAATTTTATATTTTACTATATTTATACAAGTTTATTTTGTATATTAAAAAATATAGAACTTTGAGGTGCCATTTAGCTAATACTACATTGTGTGAGTCAAAAGATTAGTAAAATTTCTATATTTATAATTAGACCAAAACATAGTCTAGTAATTAGTTTTAATGTCGTCCTTACTTTATCATCTTGATTCAAACTCGTATAGTCATCTTCATTCAAACTCGTATAATGCATGTTTTCTTTGAAATATGAAGTAGTTATTCATATCATAATTTTTTTTTTCATAAATACATCAAATAGAATATTTTTATTGATTTCTAAAAATAAACAATTGATTTAAAAACAGAGTAGTAACAACAACAACGAGGTTTTACAAATGTGACCTTCGATTACTACTTATTATGTTTACAAAATTTACAAAATATGTATAACTGTGGAACTGTCAGTAACTTGTAATGGAGAGAATCTGATAAATACAATGGTGAACGGTGAACCCCACTTCCCACCTAAAAATGGCCGGTTTAAAAGTGAGTATTGATTATAGAGATAGATGCAACAATTTTGAAATTCAACTCACAAGGAAATAAAATATCCAGTAGCTCTAATTAATATGGTGTTCACACACACACATGCACATGTACATCAGTACATATGTTGAAGTTCACACACATATAGCAATACCATGTGGTTAACGCGAATATTGGTCAATAAGTAAAGATTTTGTATTGATTATTTTTCTGATTAGTTTTCACATGTGTAACGTAAAACATAATTTTTTAGTTCATTAAACATATCAGCTTGTGCTACTTACGCGTGAATGTAATGAAGCTTTTTAAGGATTAAAGCATTCGTATGCAGAATGATGAAGCTTTGAATAGCGGCATGATTTGTATGAATATCATTATCATCAACAACATGGAAAACACAAGAGACAAAGTTACTTATAAAGTTACATTTTTCTTCTGTTGACCTTTTTTGATTTGAGACCGGAAAATTCTGCTTTCTTTTTTCTCCACAGACTAATTCAAAAGTCATGATTATCAATAATAGAATAAAAACCTACGTTTTATAATATTTTGACTAGTGAAAACGACTTTGGTCTAATGGTCGATAGAAAATATTAGCTAGCTTTATATACTAGATTTCATGTTTAACTTTAAAAACCGACTACAGCTGCAAAATTCTCAACATCTCATCATGTCAAACATTGAACTGTTCGTTCGTGGTGGTGGTTATATTATTGTCCATTGTCTAGTATTTTCATAGTTATTATATTTTCCTGATTATCAAATGTTGCCGACCATGAGGGAAACATTAGCCTAATTTATTGGATTTGGGCCTATTAGAAATCTGGCCTATCTACTCCAAATCTGTTGAGACAAATTTTGGATAGAATCTCTGCTGTCTTCACCATACACACTATAAACCAAAGGGAAGGTCCAAAACTGTTACAATAATTGGTATTTTGGATTCTCATCCAAGAAATTACGTTCAACCGTTTTGTTGTGTACATTGTCTAATGTGTATGGTGGTCACTTTGATGTAATTTGGGTTATTGTGTTGAGTGTTTTCTACAAAGCATATATAATTAGTGATTGTTATGTTGAAGATTATAACAGTAGTTGACATTATATTGTCACAACCCAGTTACATGAGTGATTTGGAACTAAATAACCTTTTGCTAAGCAACCTGAAGATTGCTTTTGGTTTTAACATTTGACTTGGTGGCTCCTTCTCTCCATCCTTTTTGACGAGCTCTCTCTTCCCACTTGGATGTTAGCTTTTTCTGCTCGGAGAGTGCTAACTCCGCCTTTTCCCGAGCTTCTTCGCAAGTTTCCATACCGGAGTTGCACTTATCTGCATCCTTTTGGTATGAAGATGTTACCTTCTTGGCCTCCAATAGTCCCATGTCTGCTCGTTTGTGTTTCTCTAAAGACTCTGCTTCCCGCATCTTCAGTTCCTCGGTTAGAAGTTCAGCATAGTTCTTCTCAGTGTCTTCGTTCACCTCTGGATCGTGCTTTGCACAATCTACAACATTCAAAAGCAAGATGTTTGATACACAAAGACTCGATTGCTAAAACTCGAAAGACTCTCAATCTGACCCATCACAAGTAAACTCACCGGCAAAAGAAGTATTAGTGAGTTCTGCAAGAAGAAAGGAAACAAGTTAAAAAAAAAGGATCAATCTTTTGGATTTGGTAACAACATCGGAAGAAGAATATAAACTCAGCTTAGCAAGAAACAGTGACTTAAGAAATCTGTTACAACAATAATTACAAACAATGGATTCGAACTCAAGACTTCAATCTTCTTTGAACTAACTAAACAAATAACTGAGAGTATCACCACAAGTGAAGCACAATTCAAGTAGATCTACACCTACTTACTTAGTACTCTAAATCAATCTCAGATTCATACTCAAGGACGAACCAAGCTCAAAGGCCAGCATGCAATTCAGTAACTTCAGAACTCAGATTCAAACTCAAGGACGAACCAAGCTCAAAGACAGCATGGAAGTCAGTAACTTCAGAACCAGAAAAGAAGAAAAAAAAAAATCGAAACTTCAAAAGCCAACTAAGTACTAATCCTTACTTCCAACAGCTACAATACCAAAAATTCCTACACCCCTCAACAAAAAAGGAGTAAACTTTAGCCACAGATCAAGCAAGACTCTATTTTTTACCTTTGGGAATTGTGATAGCGGGATAAGGAGGGCAATCACAGGGGCAGGAAGGGCAAGAGGAGGTGGAACCAGCGGCGGAGGAGTGGCTAACGGCGGCCAAAGCTTCAGTGAGATGCCAGTAGAGAGGCGGACCAAGTATGTAACCAGCCATGCTCAGTCCCAGCAAAGCTAACCCGATCTTCAACGCGGCCGCGTGTCTCGCCATAAAGAAAGAGATACGGTGATCTGGGTGGTCTTGGTAAAAAAATTAGAAATTTCCGGCGAGTGGGATTTTAGCTGTCGAGAGAGAGAAGACGCTATGTTGGAAAAAAAAAAGCTAGGATTTGACACACTTTTTGACTCTTTTGCTAATTCCGTCGACACGACAGTTGGTATACAATGAATGTGTGTCAGTGTGTATTGGAATGGGACCTCCCTTTATAAATTGTAAATTTATCGGCAAAGTGGTAAATTAGCGGAATAGTAGTTATTGAAGCATCAATATGTAATTTTATAGTGTGTTGGCAAATACATTTGATTACACCATGCTGTAACATCCGCGAACCAGATTTTGTGTTTTTTGGAAGGAGTATCGATCGACACCCTTGTGGCATCGATCGATACACCCTTGTGGAAATGTTGAGGTAGATCTAGCCGGGAGATACTCGTTGGCATCAGTATTTGTTTTGCTCTAGGCCGTGTGGGCCAACTCACGTGATACCGATAGCTCGATGGACTTTGTGGCCAGAGAGTGGGAGTGGTATGTTGCTTCGGATGACGATCCGAGAGCGCGCTTGAGGGTGACGACCCGAGAGCGGGATATGTGAGGCTCCCTGGATACCGTAGCTGTGAGCCGAGGCTCGGCAGTGAGCCGGTATGTCTCGAGGGTTGCGACCCGAGAGCGGGGAGAGTGTGTGTGAGTGACTTCCTGGATGCCGTAGCTTAAGGCGGTTGGTCTGATAGCGAGCCGGCATGATTCGTTGGTTGCGACCACGGACGGGGGAAGCACTGAGTTGTGAGCAAATAGTGTTATGATGCGAGTATATTGGCTAGAGGGAGACCTCGAGGGTCAGTCGGAGGTGTGCGGGCTGTTGCGACAGTGGCACGGGAACCTTGACTGATGGTGTTTAGTCCGGTCGGGGGACGTGCGGGCCGTGTTGACGGTGGCACGGGGTCCTTGGCAGATGGACGGTATTGCGGGATTCGGGGACGAATCCATAGTGGTGGGGGAGAATTGTAACATCCGCGAACCAGATTTTGTGTTTTTTGGAAGGAGTATCGATCGACACCCTTGTGGCATCGATCGATACCACTTATTTCTGGGTTCGACCGGTTTGATTTAATTGCCGAATTGGTTCGGTTTGGTTCAATCCCTAATTCGTGTCTTAAAGGGAGAAAACGACCTAGGGTCGTGTTTTGTTGTTTAGTCGCCGTTTTGAGAGAAAAAGAGAGGAAGGAGAGTTCTTGAGTTCCTAAGAGATTTGGTGAGATTCCTTGCTGTTCTTGAGAGTTTTGGAGCTGGGAAAGGGTTAGAAGCTTGCTAGGAGTGAGGATTTCGTTTACTGCTCGAATCTTCTTGAGAAAAGGTGAGTGCTTGACCATGGTTGATCTAAGCATGAGATCTCTCTTGTTTGTGTGTTTTCTTTGTTGTTTGTGTCGTTTTGTTGTTTGGGTTTGTTGCTTTCGTGTTTCCTAGTGATTTCTGGGGTAATTGGGTGAGTTTGGAACGGATTCGAGATGGTTTGGATTCGGGATTCGTCGTTCGTGTTCACGCAGATCGTGTCTGCAGAGGAGGCATCGATCGATACCATTCTCGAGGAGCATCGGTCGGCACCAGTGTTGTGTAGCATCGATCGGTACCGTTTGAGGAGCATCGGTCGGCACTTGTTCTTGAAGCATCGATCGACACCGTTTGGCATCGGTCGGCACCAGTCTTGTCCGAGACTTGTTTTCCTGGTTTGATGTATTATTGTGTGTTGTTTGTTTTGCTTGAACTTGAGGGTCTCATCTGCTTGTGTGTATAACCCAGTAGATGGGAGGATGGCCTCACTAAGTATTTGTGATAATACTTACGCATCTCAATTGTTGTTTGTGGTGTGCAGGTAAAGGAAAAGTGTGATCGTGGGATCAAAGGCGATGAGGAGGAGGATGTTCTAGAGGCTTGATTGATTGTGGTCTAGCTATTGTTAGGTTGCTAGATTAAGTCAATGGAACATTGTAGGATGTTAGTTGTTGGTTATTTCTTGATTTGGATTATGTTGCTATTGAGTATTGGTTAATTGTTGTTGGAATTCTTTGGTTTAATGGGAATTGGTTTTATTTGGTTATTCCGCGGTTATTGATTGTTGTTAGGATGTTAGTGGGTATGGGACCACTAGTAAATTTAGGTATTAAAAAAAAAAAAAAAAAACGGGAAGGGTTGTTTCATTTTGGTATCAGAGCCCTTACGGTTCTAGGTCTAGGGTTCATTGTGCTTTTGCTGTTGATGTTTAGGATTACATGCTATAATTGATTGTGTGAATGGCAATTGTGTGTGGCATGAAGTCCTAGAACATCCTCTTCGAGCCTGTTTGTGATTCCACGGTAAGTTGTGATTTGGTGTAATAGGATTATTGTTTGCTTAGCCTTCTGTTCTTGGTTGATACAGATGGTTAGAGGTGAGGTTGCTGCGGGTCGTGGGCGTGGTCGTGGTCGGGGTCGTGGACGTGGTCGTGGTCGTGGTCGGGGACGAGGTCAGGTTCTGGCCGCCAGTGAGAGTGTGACCCAGAGCATGGCCAGCGGGAGGTAGCGGAGTCACAGGCTGATCCTAGTGTCGGGAGACCAGGCTGGTTTGGGTGACGGTGTTGGTCACGGTGTAGCCCGGGTGTGGGGGTTGCAGCGGGAGGTGCTCGGGCAGGGAGGATGTCTTGATTGACTTGCTAGCTCAGGTTGCTCAGGCTTTGCAGCGACTTCCAGCAGCTGTGCCGCCAGTGGTTGGTGGGCAGGGTCCGGTGGTGCCGCCAGTGGTTGGTGGGCAGGATCCAGTAGTGCCGCCGGTGGTTGGTGGGCAGGATCCAGTGGTGCCGCCAGTGGGTGGTGGACAGGTTCCAGTGGTGCAGCCTGCAGCGGGTTTGCAGCAGGTGTGCAGCCGGGGACCGAGGTAGTGGATGCACAGTATGTGCGGATGATGGAGCAGCTGCGGCATGTGGGAGCAGGGTATTTCTCGGGAGTACCGATCCGAGTGTAGCGGATGAGTGGAGAGAGCGGATGGAGGATATTTTCCTTTCGCTTAGGTGTCCCGACCGGTACAGAGTGGATCTGGCAGTGTTTTACTTGTCGGGAGATGCACGTGTGTGGTGGAGGTCGGTGACAGCACGGAGGGTGCAGCAGGGTATGACTTGGGGATTTTTGTGAGGGAGTTTAACTCCAAGTATTTTCCTCGGGAGGCTCTTGATCGCATGGAGGCACGGTTCTTGGGTTGACTCAGGGAGACCGTACAGTGCGGGAGCTGGATGCAGAGTTCAGTCGGCTTGTGGGGTATGCAGGCAGGGCTTGGGAGCCAGTCGGCTCAGTGCGGAGGTTTCTGTTGGCTCTGCGGGATGATTTGAGGACTCGGTGCAGAGTGAGGAGCTATGCTACGAGAGCAGAGTTGGTTGAGGTTGCAGCTGGGATAGAGGATGATTTGAGGTCACAGGTGGTTGTGGTCAGTCCTTCAGTGCAGCCACAGCAGTCTCAGCCGTCTTCTGTTCCTAGCAAGGGCGGTAAGCCTGCGCAAGGGCAGAAGCGGAAGTTTGATGTCATGCAGAGGTCGAGGCATGGGGGTGAGAGATGCTTTGGATGTGGTAGCAGAGACCACAAGGTGACTAGCTGTCCTCAGAGGGGTGAGCAGCGGGTAGTGACAGAGCAGCGGGCGGTGACAGAGCCGCGGGCAGATACTCGAGTGTGTTACTACTGCAGAGAGACGGGGCACATCAAGCCTCGTTGTCCCAAGTTACAGCAGAGGGCAGTAGCAGTGTTGCAGGCTGGAGCTCAGCCAGGGATGCAGCAGGTGGTGCAGCACGGAGTGCAGCCGGTGGGTTGGATCGAGCCGACGTCTCGGTGTGTACTCGACTCAGGAGCCCGGTGGCACTAGTGCGGAGCGATCACGGTATAACTTCGAGATTCGAACTTAGTCAATTCAATAGTTCAGATTATATTTGTTTTTGCTTGTGGTCAAGTGTTAGGTTCTCAACACATAAGGTTTGTGTAGGGACCTTGTTGGTGGGCGGGTTTAAGTCCCATGTTATGTTTGATTGGAGCTTCTCATAGCTTCATTACTCCGGAGTGTGCCGAGTGCGGGGATCAGAGGATCCTGGAGCGTTCAGGAGTTGTCAGGTTGCGGGAGGCAAGTTCCTGAGGGTTATTGGACGAGCTGGAGGAGTTGATATTCAGATCGCGGGAGTCGTGGCCAGCGGATTTGCTTATCAGTCCAGTGGAGTTATATGATGTCATTCTTGGTATGGATTGGTTGCATCGGTATAAGGTGCATTTGGACTGCTATCGGGGTAGAGTGGAGTTTGAGCGTCCAGGAGGGAAGTTGGTTTTCAGGGTATTAGACCGACTTCGGGAGTCTCGTGATCTCAGCCGTTCAGGCGGGAAGATGATCGAGAAGGGCCGTGAGGCTTATCGGTTACCATATCTATGCCGAGTCAGTGGGGAAGTCTACGGTTAGCGGTATTCCGGTTGTGGAGGACTTTGAGGATGTGTTCCAGTCATTGCAGGGATTACCACCATCTCGGTCGGATCCTTTTACTATTGAGCTGGAACCGGGGACGATGCCGTTATCCAAGGCTCCTTACAGGATGGCTCCAGCAGAGATGGCAGAGCTGAAGAAGCAGCTTGAGGATTTGTGGGGCAAGGGTTTTATCCGTCCTAGTTGCTCACCGTGGGGAGCTCCGGTGTTGTTTGTTAAGAAGAAGGATGGGAGCTTTCGGTTGTGTATTGACTATCGGGGTCTGAACCGAGTTACTGTGAAGAACAAGTACCCTCTCCCGAGGATTGATGAGTTGTTGGATCAGTTGAGGGGTGCTACTTGGTTCTCCAAGATCGATTTGGCATCAGGATATCATCAGATTCCTATTCATGAGGCAGATGTGAGGAAGACAGCCTTCAGGACGAGGTATGGGCACTATGAGTTTGTAGTGATGCCGTTTGGGTTGACAAATGCGCCAGCTGCGTTTATGAGATTGATGAACAGCGTGTTCCAGGAGTTTCTGGACGTGTCGAGTCATCATTTTCATCGACGACATCCTGGTATATTCTAAGAGTGAGGAGCATGCAGTACATCGAGAGCAGTGTTGGAGAAGCTGAGGGAGCAGAAGTTGTTTGCTAAGCTGAGCAAGTGCAGTTTCGGCAGCGTGAGATGGGGTATGGGGTTCTTGGGTCACATTGTTTCGAGAGGGAGTTTCAGTGGATCCGAGAAGATTCAGTCCATCGGGAGTGGCCAAGGCCGCAGAGTGCCACTGAGATTCGGAGTTTCTTGGGGTTAGCAGGTTACTACAGGAGGTTTGTTCGGGGTTTTGCGAGTATGGCACAGCCGATGACTAAGCTTACAGGGAAGGATGTCCCATTTGTGTGGTCACCAGAGTGTGAGGCAAGCTTTGCAAGTCTCAAGCAGATGTTGACTACCACGCCGGTGTTAGCACTGCCTGAGCAGGACGAGCCTTATGTTGTGTATACAGATGCTTCTAGAGTGGGGTTGGGTTGTGTACTTATGCAGCGGGGAAGGTTATAGCTTATGCTTCGCGGCAGTTGCGGAAGCATGAAGCTAATTATCCTACTCATGATTTGGAGATGGCAGCAGTGATCTTTGCTCTTAAGATTTGGAGATCCTATGTATGGTGGGAAGGTGCAGGTGTTTACAGATCACAAGAGCCTGAAGTACATTTTTACTCAGCCTGAGCTGAATTTGAGGCAGAGGCGTTGGATGGAGTTAGTAGCAGATTATGATCTGGATATAGCTTACCATCTGGTAAAGCTAACTTGGTTGCAGATGCCTTGAGTCGGAAGAGGGTGGCTTCGGCTCAGGAGCAGGATATGGAGACATTGGTAGGTGAGATTAGTGCATTGTGTTTGTGTGCTATCTCACAGGAACCTTTGGGTTTGGAGGCAGCTGATAGAGCGGATTTGTTGAGTAGAGTGAGGTTAGCTCAGGGGAGCGATGAGGGGCTGATGAATGCCTCTAAGGCTGCGGGTGCGAGTATCAGTTGCTGCTAATGGTACTATCCTTGTGCATGGTCGGATCTGTGTGCCCAAGGGTGAGGATTTGAGGCAGGAGATACTGAGAGGCTCATTCGAGCAAGTTCTCTATTCATCCAGGGCGACCAAGATGTACCGTGACCTTAAGCGGTATTATCACTGGGTCGGGATGAAGAAGGACGTGGCCGACTGGGTAGCTAAGTGTGATACTTGTCAGTTGGTGAAGGCAGAGCATCAGGTTCCTGGTGGTTTATTGGAGTGTTTACCTATTCCTGAGTGGAAGTGGGATTTGATCACGATGGACTTCGTGGTAGGGTTGCCTGTGTCGAGGACGTTTGATGCTATTTGGGTCATTGTGGACCGTTTGACTAAGTCTGCACATTTTCTGGCCATCAAGAAAACTGATGGAGCAGCGGTTTTGGCCAAGAAGTATGTCAGGGAGATAGTCAGATTGCATGGTGTGCCTGCTAGTATTGTGTCGATAGAGATTCCAAGTTCACTTCGGTGTTCTGGAGGGCGTTTCAGGCAGAGATGGCACGAAGGTGCATATGAGTACAGCCTATCATCCTCAGACGGACGGTCAGTCAGAGAGGACGATCCAGATTTTGGAGGATTTGTTGAGGATGTGTGTGCTGGATTGGGGTGGTCATTGGGCAGATCACTTGAGCTTGGTGGAGTTTGCTTACAACAACAGCTACCAGGCTAGTATTGGGATGGCTCCTTATGAGGCCTTGTATGGGAGGCCGTGTCGTACACCGTTATGTTGGACTCAGGTGGGGGAGAGGAGCATATTTGGTGCAGATTTTGTTCAGGAGACCTCGGAGAAGATTCGGGTGTTGAGGCTGAACATGAAGGAGGCTCAGGATCGGCAGAAGAGTTATGCTGATAGGAGGAGAAAGGATCTTGAGTTTCAGGTTGGTGATAGAGTGTACCTCAAGATGGCCATGTTGCGGGGTCCAAACAGGTCGTTGACAGAGACTAAGTTGAGTCCGAGGTACATGGGTCCGTTCAGAGTGGTTGAGCGGGTGGGACCAGTGGCATATAGGCTGGAGTTGCCTGAGGTTATTCGTGCGTTCCACAAGGTATTTCATGTGTCGATGCTGAGGAAGTGTCTTCACGAGGGTGATCAGTTGTTGGCTAAGATTCCTGAGGATCTTCAGCCTAACATGACTTTGGAGGCGAGACCATTGAGGGTGCTCGAGAGGAGAGTCGAAACTTCGGAAGAAGAAGATTCCTTTGATGAGAGTCCTGTGGGACTGTGACGGAGTAGAGGAGCAGACTTGGGAGCCCGAGGCGAGGATGAAGGCAAGGTTTAAGAAGTGGTTTGAGAAGCAGACCGCTTGAGCTTGTCTAGCCGGGTCCGAGCTGTAGTCCGTGGCTGGAGCGGGTACGGAGTATTCCAGCCCATCTCTCTTGATATTTGGTCGCTTAGGGGTGGTTGGTTGTGCGACTAAGTATCAAGATGAGGTGGTGCTCGGGATGCGGGTTGATGACTCAGCTTGTTGTATTTTTGTTTTCCTGATGTATTTTCGTTGAGTTGTAGATTATGACATTTGAGATTAATAAGATGAGTATTTTTCTTTGTTTGACTGTGGTTGTCATGGGAAAAAGAGAAATAGCTCGGGTTTCCATAAATAGAAAGTTTCCACAAAAGGAAAGTTTCCAGAATTAGAAAGTTTTCTAGAAAGGAAAGTTTTGTGGAAATGTTGAGGTAGATCTAGCCGGGAGATACTCGTTGGCATCAGTATTTGTTTTGCTCTAGGCCGTGTGGGCCCAACTCACGTGATACCGATAGCTCGATGGACTTTGTGGCCGAGAGTGGGAGTGGTATGTTGCTCGGATGACGATCCGAGAGCGCGCTTGAGGTGACGACCCGAGAGCGGGATATGTGAGGCTCCTGGATACCGTAGCTGTGAGCCGAGGCTCGGCAGTGAGCCGGTATGTCTCGAGGGTTGCGACCCGAGAGCGGGAGTGTGTGTGAGTGACTTCTGGATGCCGTAGCTTAAGGCGGTTGGTCGATAGCGAGCCGGCATGATTCGTTGGTTGCGACCACGGACGGGGAAGCACTGAGTTGTGAGCAAATAGTGTTATGATGCGAGTATATTGGCTAGAGGGAGACCTCGAGGTCATCGGAGGTGTGCGGGCTGTTGCGACAGTGGCACGGGAACCTTGACTGATGGTGTTTAGTCCGGTCGGGGACGTGCGGGCCGTGTTGACGGTGGCACGGGGTCCTTGGCAGATGGACGGTATTGCGGGATTCGGGGACGAATCCATAGTGGTGGGGAGAATTGTAACATCCGCGAACCAGATTTTGTGTTTTTGGAAGGAGTATCGATCGACACCCTTGTGGCATCGATACCACTTATTTCTGGGTTCGACCGGTTTGATTTAATTGCCGAATTGGTTCGGTTTGGTTCAGGAAATCCTAATTCGTGTCTTAAAGGGAGAAAACGACCTAGGGTCGTGTTTTGTTGTTTAGTCGCCGTTTTGAGAGAAAAGAGAGGAAGGAGAGTTCTTGAGTTCCTAGAGAGATTTGGTGAGATTCCTTGCTGTTCTTGAGAGTTTTGGAGCTGGGAAAGGGTTAGAAGCTTGCTAGGAGTGAGGATTTCGTTTCTACTGCTCAGAATCTTCTTGAGAAAAGGTGAGTGCTTGACCATGGTTGATCTAAGCATGAGATCTCTCTTGTTTGTGTGTTTTCTTTGTTGTTTGTGTCGTTTTGTTGTTTGGGTTTGTTGCTTTCGTGTTTCTAGTGATTTCGGGGTAATTGGGTGAGTTTGGAACGGATTCGAGATGGTTTGGATTCGGGATTCGTCGTTCGTGTTCGCGCAGATCGTGTCTGCAGAGGAGGCATCGATCGATACCATTCTCGAGGAGCATCGGTCGGCACCAGTGTTGTGTAGCATCGATCGGTACCGTTTGAGGAGCATCGGTCGGCACTTGTTCTTGAAGCATCGATCGACACCGTTTGGCATCGGTCGGCACCAGTCTTGTCCGAGACTTGTTTCTGGTTTGATGTATTATTGTGTGTTGTTTGTTTGCTTGAACTTGAGGGTCTCATCTGCTGTGTGTATAACCCGGTAGATGGGAGGATGGCCTCACTAAGTATTTGTGATAATACTTACGCATCTCAATTGTTGTTTGTGGTGTGCAGGTAAAGGAAAAGTGTGATCATGGGATCAAAGGCGATGAGGAGGAGGATGTTCTAGAGGCTTGATTGATTGTGGTCTAGCTATTGTTAGGTTGCTAGATTAAGTCAATGGAACATTGTAGGATGTTAGTTGTTGGTTATTTCTTGATTTGGATTATGTTGCTATTGAGTATTGGTTAATTGTTGTTGGAATTCTTTGGTTTAATGGGAATTGGTTTTATTTGGTTATTCCGCGGTTATTGATTGTTGTTAGGATGTTAGTGGGTATGGGACCACTAGTAAATTTAGGTATTAAAAAAAAAAAAAAAACGGGAAGGGTTGTTTCACATGCTCACATATTACGAGTCAAATGTGATTTTCATTGTGATGTCGAGGGTTTAAAGTTTAATTACCCTTTTCATATGGTGGTGATTTTGTTAATGGACCATTTACAAATTTTGACACAGGGACGCTTGTCTCCTACGTCCTAAAAAAAAAAACACACACATAGATAAAGTAGATAACCGGTTTAAGTAGTTCTACACCTACTTAGTACTCTAATCCTCTTATTTTAGTTCCAGCCGCTACATTTTCCTACATCCCTCTAAAAAAAAAAAAACTTAAACATTCCACACAGATATAGCAATATATAATGAATGATTCTCGAAGTGAGATTCAGTCTCAGACGATAGACTAGAGACTTTTTTTATGTAATTAGAATCAGTATTATAAAAATAATTATGATAGGGAAAAAAGTAAAAAAAAAAAAAATACTATATAAACATAACTGGACCAAATTAAAATAAACCATGACGTCGTACCATAGGTTTTTAGAGTATCTTATGCACCAGTGTCATAGGCAATCAGTTTAGTCTAGTTTGAATTGTTCGTTTATGTGTGTGATGTTCCTTTAGGCTTTTGTGTGTATGCGATGTATCCTAGTCCTTGTCGTAATACATACTTTGATTTTGAAATTTTGATAATATTAAAGGAAGTGAATTGTTTTGAAAATGAGGATTTTTTTTTTAATATATACTTCAAAAGTACTAGTATATATGTTTTAAATAGATTTGAAAGTGAAAAATAAAAAAAAAAATAAAAAATTTTTAAGGTAAAGCATGTAATTTCAAAATTAATGTGTCATAATTTTCATAGTCAATTAAAATTTTCAAATCCTTATGTAATATCAAAATATTATAGAATAGACAGATTTGTGTTTAACTATCTAAAACGAAGACAAATTAAATAAAATGTACCAAAAATGTGTGGAGAAAATTTATCAAGTATGTGATTGTAAATGGATAATTTTTTTGGTAAAAACTAAAGGGCTGTTATTGGATTCTAATTTATAAAAAATTTTGATGATTTCAATAAAATCATAGAAAGTGAATAATTGAATGATTTAAAAGAATTGTTAGAGAGGTTTCTACAATCTTGTTGATTAGTCTTTCTATAATCTTGTAAAGTCTCCCAAATAATCTTAATATTTTAACCATATTTTCCATGACTTTAATTTGTAAAGAAAAATGTATAAAATCATAAACCAATAACACAATAATTGAATTTATTAATAATTATAAATTTTTTTATTTTAATTGAATAATACAAAACTTTTAATGACTTTATAAAAAAATTTTCCAATAACATCATATATTCTCTTTCTCTAAGTTTTTATATAATTTGAATATATTATATTATTAGACTTTTTTGACAAACAATTAGCCTTAGTTTTTAACAAAATCTTAATCGATTGTATATTTGTATAGCTAAACATAATTATAAGTTGATTAAAAACCCTGAAGCACTAAACGGCAAAAGCATAATTTCTCAAAAACTTTTTTTTTTTTTGGCTCCGTCAGTGGTTCCAATTCAAATCAACAAAATGTAATATCCTAAACCGGACCGATTCAAATCAGAATTCTGTGTACCACTATTAGTAAATTAGCCGTATAGTTTCATTATGTGAAAATATAGAATTCTGTGTTTTCTTAGTTTCTTCCAAGATTTAAACCGGTATTACAACCCAAAAAAAACGAATCACTGGTAACGATGGGTGGTTTTAAAACTGGTCAGATTAATTAGAAGCTGGTCCCTTGCAAAGACGTTTCCTAGTCATTCTCGTATACATACATACGATTCCCTTATGTCCTCTAAACTTAATCAAACATGTTTCTGAAGAAGAGAGTTAAAAGTTATAAGAAAACGCGAACAGAGAGAGATATAGAGTTCAAAAACCAACATCCAACAGCTAATTCCAAACAAACTGTAAAGTGTGTAGTGTAGACTTTTCATTTGAACAAAAGGTGAGATGTTGTTGAAACCCTAGGAAGATCTTTTAACTCCTCGATGATCAACTCTTGGTCTTCAAGATCCAACCTCAAAGAGATTGTTGCCGTTTTTAAACGCATAGAGTTGGCTAAAATGTATGTCAAGAATTCTTCCTCTTCTAATCTATCCCCATATGCTCTCCACTCGAATATCTCAAGCTGTGATGACAAGCATCCGGGAACAGGACTTGGTTGGTTCCATGCAAATGGGATATGCTTGGGTCTATAGATATCTTTCTGAGAGAAGCAATGAGGGGTTATATATATGGTAAGCAAAAAAAAATTAGTACATTAAAGCTAGAACAGAGGAGGATGGTGATTATACGTACATCATCTACCAAAAGCTCTTTTAGTTTTGGAGCATTTTCAAGCAAAAGTAGGAGTGGTGTTAACCAGTCTGGTCCAAATGGAAATATGCTTAACTTTATGAGTCGAGAGAAGTTGATGGTGGTACAACACTTAACCTGCAAACGAAACAAACAAAACTTAAATATATTAAGAGCGAGAGTAGGTAGATGCAGCAATGAAATTACAATGAGTTAAATTAGAAAGATACCATTGCATCAGACAAGTACAGATAAAGAGACGAGACTGAAGAAAAAGAAGTTAGAAATTTGTCATCCTGATAACAAGACTCTGATTTGATGGGAAAACGGCCAATTCCCCCCTGAACTTAGTTGCTTTATCGTATTCATACACAGATCTTTGGAGTGTGCCTAAAACTACATGAACTTAACTAAAATTTGAATTTTCCACATGAACTATTGAAATCAAGCCAAAACCATCATATCGAGTAACGGTGTTACTCTTCCGTTAATATATGATGACTGGACGCCACACTGGACCCTTAAACGACGCCGTTTTATTGTTTTAAGATAAAAAATTAAAAAATCAGTTTGTACAGCGTAGGCAGTTGAACCCCCGACCTCTAGTACTCACAACCAACCATAAAACCAGCTGAACTACCGTAACTTTTCAATATATGTGAAAGGGATAAACAAATATATCTAAGACAACGCAAAAATTATAAAAGAAAAGGAAACCCTTTTCTTTCCTTTGTTTTCTCTTTTCCGACTGTAACTGTTGATTTTTCATGGATTGGATCAGTAATTGGGATTTTTTTGTTAGTTTAGATCAAAATTGATTCAAATCATGTATGAAATCCGATCCTTAATAGCTGAACTTGATTTTATAAAAAAAAAAAATTGTAACTGAAAATGAATTGGGTGATAGATATTTCAGTTCTTGACATCCTAATTTCAAATTAACCTCAGTTGATATATGACATCCTAATTTGAAATTAAGAAAAATTAATGGTCATAAATATCCCAATTGTTGAAGACGCGGCGAAAGAAGCGTGTAGAAACAAGAAAACGAAGATCGGGGGAGAAGAAAGGATAAGCTTTAATTTTCTTTAGTTTTTTAATTTGCATCGTAAATGTATATATAAGTATAGATATGTATACCTGTTTGCAGTTGTACGATTTGTTACTATAGTTCAGCTGCTAAATCGTTTGCTCACGTGTGTTAGAGTTCTATGGTTCGATTCTTCAGTTTCTGAAATTTATTTTATTTCAATTTTTTATCTTAAAACAATAAAACGGCGTCGTTTAAGGGTCCAGTGTGGCGTCCAGTCATCATATATTAACGGAAGAGTAACACCGTTACTCGATATGATGGTTTTGGCTTGATTTCAATAGTTCATGTGGAAAATTCAAATTTTAGTTAAGTTCATGTAGTTTTAGGCACACTCCAAAGATCTGTGTATGAATACGATAAAGCAACTAAGTTCAGGGGGGAATTGGCCGTTTTCCCCTGATTTGATAATTGCATCCCGGAGACAGGGCATATCCTCGATGGAGTGAGAGTCTCCTGAATAATCAGTGATTCGACAGTTGGTCATTGCAGGAGCATCTACAACCAAAGACCTATCGGTGTGGTCTACTACATCATTGCTGCTGCTGCCAAAGGAATAATTATCATACGACAAGTCCGATAAAGTAGGCACTTTGACCGTAAACTTTATCACATTGTCATCTTCTCTCCGTGTCACTGACAAAACTTCTAGAACAGGGCAGCTCGATAACAAGCTAACGAGAGAATCCTCGTCTTTATACACGACACGGTTTAGTTCGAGGTCTGTGAGGGATGGGAGGTAGGCGGAAGAAGAAGGAACATTCACGAGAATCTGGTCGGAGAGAGTCAGGTCAACCAGATATTCGCAAGAGTAAAGGCTCTTGTGCAAGCTGGTTGGACCAGCGGACCAGAGGAGCTTGATATATAGGTTAATCACCAAGCAGTCAACAGCTTTTGCAACCCACTTTCCGATATCAACATCATCAGTAGTAGGGCACTGTGGACCAAGTTCCATATGCAAGCTGTATATTAAAGGTGCCTTGTGGAGTTGCAATGATTTGTTAAGAAACCACCAAACGCTTTTCTTGCTTTCACAATCGATGTCTTTATACTCGAGTTCAGTTACCATCGTCCAGGTAGAAAGCCATCGTTTCGACAGAAACATGGTGGCCACTGCGTCTTTTGTCGGGAGAAGATCCAATATCTTTACGAGCAAATCATCGGGTAAAACACTGATCCTATCTTCACAAACGGTCTCTTCAATTTTGGCTTCTGCCATCTTCACGAAGCATATAACATTCAGCGTAAAAAAAAAAAAAAAAAAAAAAACACTCGTTTTTAGGTTTTGTAGTTGTCAAAACAAGCTGGGCCTAAAGAACGTGTGTTGGGCCTAAAGCAACTCAAACCCATTCAATATATTTTCGGTTGTAGTTAGAGAGTTAAAAAAATAGCTACTCAAACCGAATTTATTAGCGGTATAGTAATTATTGAAGCATCAACATGTAATTTTATAGTGTGTAATAATAGCAAATATATTTGATTACACCATGCTCACATTTCATAAGTCAAATGTTGATTTTCATTGTGATGTTGAGAGTTTTAAACCTTACCTTTTCATATGGTGATTTTGTTAATGAACCATTTACAAAGTTTTTTTTTTTACACACATAGATAAGTAATAACCGGTTTCTTTGCTGCTCCAATGTCTCAAACAATCGGTTTGGTCTGATTTTAATTGTTCCGGTTTAGGATATTTCATTATTGTTGATTGATTTGATGTGAATAATATGAAATTCAAATTTTGTGTTTTTTTGGTACTTGTCTACTTGATAAATAGCTTTCTTCCAAGTTTTGAACCGGTATAACAAACAACAAAGACCGAATGATTTGCTGAGACGTGTCATAGTCCTTCTCGTAATACATATATTTTTGATTTTGAAGTTTTGATAACTATACTAAAGGAAATGAATTGTTTAGAAAGTGAGTATTTATTTCGAAAATATATTTCAAAAGTACTAGTATATATGTTTAAAATGGATTTGAAAGTGAAAAATAGAGAGATTCAAATTGAAAAGTAAAACATGTAATTTTAAAATTAATTTGTCATGATTTTCATAGTCAATAAAAATTCTAAAATCCTTATGTAATATCAAAATATTACAAAATAGTCAAATTTGTTCTTAACTATCTAAAATGAAGATAAATTAAATACAATCTAAAAAAAATGCTTGAAAAAGATTTATTTACACCGCTAAAACTAGTTCCAGAAGATTTCGTCACTTGTCAACTTAATATGTTGCTGTTGTGAACATTTAGGTGCCTAGGAAAGTCATGGACAGGCTTGCTGCATCTTTCTCTCAGCCATTGGACATTGTTGAAGACCCGTTTACTCTAATTACTATCTTAGAGGCCAGGATTGAGGTAGAGCAGGCAAAGGAAGAAGCTTATAGGAGAAGAGAACAGTTGGTCTTCAGGAGGCTTCAAGAGGAGCAAGCTGATCATGCAGAAAAAAATGGAGGAGAAGGCAGAGAAGGATGCCTTAAAGAAGGCCAATAAGGAGAAGAAAAGACTTGCGAAGGAGAAGAATCAGAGGAACCGTATAGGGGCTAAGTCATGCGGTTTGACCTAGTTTCCAGGGTTTGTTGTGACATCTTATTCTCGGCACTCTTCGTAGTCATTTATAAGCGAGGGTATTACATTCATTTTTCTTTACCTTTGCTATAATCTTGTTGATTAGTTTTTCTATAATCTTGTAAAGTCTCCTATACAATTTTAATATTTTAATCATACTTTCCATGACTTTATTTTGTGAAGAAAAATGTATAAAATCATAAACCAATAACACAATAATTGAATTCATTAATAATTATAGATTTTTTATTTTACTTTATAATTTTTTTAATTCAATAACACCCTATATTCTCTTTCTCTAATTTTTTCTATAATTTTAAGATATTATTATTAGACTTTTTTTACAAACTGTTGGCCTTAGTTTTTAACAAAATTTTAATCAATTGTATATGTATATAGCTAAACATAATTATAATTTGATTAAAAACCCCTAAAACACTAAACGGCAAAAACGTAATTTCTCATAAACTTGTAATAATAATTTTTTTTAATAAAATTTATTTGTTTTTTGAAAAAAAAAATACTATAACACCCATGAATAGTTTTTTTTCTCCGTCAGTGGTTCCAATTTAAATCAACAAAATGTAATATCCTAAACCGGACCAATTCAAATCAGACCAAACCATTCATAAATCAGAGAGTGAGCGTAATCGATACCGAAGGGAAGAAGACTCATCATCATCATCAGTAATCAACCCCAGATTCCTTACGAAACGCCGATGGAGATCTCAGTAGATCTGATAAACCAACTCAAGGTCTCGCTTCGAAAAGAGGCCAAGCTCTCCTCCTTCGATCCCGTCGGCGATAACTCAGACCCATCTCTCTTCACCCTTCCCACATCCGCGGAGGCAATTGCAGAAGTAGATGCTTCCGCTCCGTACCTCCGTTGCCGGAACTGCAAAGGAAAGCTTCTGCGTGGAATCGAGTCTCTGATCTGTGTTTTCTGCGGCAATCAACAACGTACCAGCGATAATCCTCCTGATCCCATCAAGTTCACTTCCACTTCTGCTTACAAATGGTTTCTCACCTCTCTCAATCTCGATGGATCGGTAAAACAAAGTCGAAACCTTTTTCTTTTTGCTGAGGATTTGTTTCATTCCCTGATTGTGTATTAGTCAGATGTAGTAATGTGGTGTGTTGAACAAAAACGAACTTTTTATCTGCAGGAGATGGTAGAGCCGATAAAGGAAACGAATGGATCAAGCAAGGGAGCTAAATCACCTGTGGTTAAAGGAATTGCTGTTTCTAAGTTTCTTGATTTGGAGATACAATGGTCTGCAACAGAGGATAAGTCTATAAACAGTGGACCTCATGGTGATGGACAACTAGTGCAGAATAGAAATCCCCTGAATTTGGGAGGAATTAATCTTGATGATATTCTCGTTGAGGGAAGAGGAGATTTTTCAAAAGCGGAATCAGCAGAGAGCAAAACCGTGGATGATGATGATGATGATTTTAAGGATCCACGTAGTCTTAGCTTATTCGATAGTGTTAAGAGTCCGGGAGTTGTTAAGGGAAAAGATGTTAATGTTTCTTCTGAGGAACATGAGAATCTTAGTTTGTTTGAGCGACAAGATGCTCAGGAGAATGTTACTTTAGCAGCTCAGGGAAACTTTGGGTTCTTTGAGGAAAAAGATGTTCCGAACTCTTTTAAAGATGATGCAAACCTTAGTCTGTTTGGGGGAAAAGATACTGAGAGAACTAGTTCTTCTAAGAAGGATGAGAGTTTTGGTTTCTTTGAGGGTAAGGATGCTCAGAGAAGTAGTTCGTCTAAAGAGGATGAGAGTTTTGGTTTCTTTGAGGGTAAGGATGCTCCGAGAACTAGTTCGTCTAAGGAGGATGAGAGTTTTGGTTTCTTTAAGGGTAAGGATGCTCAGAGAAGTAGTTATTCTAAAGAAGGTGAAAATCTTGGTTTGTTTGAGGGAAAAGATGCTCAGAGTTCTTCTAAAGATGATGAGAGTTTTGGATTGTTTCAAGGTAAAGATGCTCAGAGAAATAGTTCTTCTAAAGATGATGAAAGTTTTGGATTGTTTGAAGGTAAAGATGCTCAGAAAACTAGTTCTTCTAAAGATGATGAGAGTTTTGGATTGTTTGAAGGTAAAGATGCTCAGAGAAATAGTTCTTCTATAGATGATGAGAGTTTTGGATTGTTTGAGGGTGCATCATCAAAGTCTTTTGATGACAAGATTGTTGCCTCGTCTTCTGATTGGGATTCTGACTTTCAATCTGCTGGTCATAATCCTTCTCAGAAAAAGAACTGTGGTGACCCGTTTGTAAATTCTCCGGTTGATTTGGCTGCTCATATGGACTCTGTCTTTGGTTCCGGAAAAGATTTACTCTATGCACAACCGGCAGATTCTTCGACTGCTTATGTTTCCAAAGCTGGTGATTGGTTGCAAGATGATTTATATGGTAATGTCACTGGTGAGCACCAAAACAACGACTCAGCTGTCCATGATAAGAATGAGGGACAGGTTGTGGGCGGCAATGGAAGCTCATCCATGGATATGGATATTGATTGGATTGGAGATGATCTATGGCAAACCAGTGAAAAGAAATCCATTGAGAAGACCCCTACATATGTCAATGATGATGACGATGACTGGAATGATTTTGCAAGCTCGGCTGATTCCAAGACTCCTAATAAACCACTTTCTCAAACCATGGAAAGTTCCCAAGAAGAGATTGTTTATGGACAGGCGCAAGTTAAGAACGGTGTTAAAGAACAGAACGTAGAGGAGAAGCAGAATACTGGTACAAGCGTGATGTCTGACATAGGCAAAGGACTAGAAGATGATCTCTTTGGAACTTGGGATAGTTTCATATCCCCAACCATTCCGCAGGCGTCTATGCAGCCTCCCACCAATCATGCGAATCTATCTGGTGAAAAAAATCCGGAAATGAACTTGTTTGGGGCAAATAACAATCACAGAGACCAGCAGCACGAAAATGTCGGGTTTTTTAAGGCGAAAGAAGTCCAGAATAAAATTTCTTCTGAAGAACATGAGAATCTTAGTTTGTTTGCGCGGCGAGATGCTCAGGAAAATGTTTCTTCAGCAGCTCAGGGAAACTTTGGGTTCTTTGAGGAAAAAGATGTTCGGAACTCTTTTAAAGAGGATGAAGACCTTAGTCTGTTTGGGGGAAAAGATATTCAGAAAACTAGTTCTTCTAAGGAGGATGAGAGTTTTGGTTTCTTTGAGGGTAAGGATGCTCAGATAACTAGTTCGTCTAAGGAGGGTGAGAGTTTTGGTTTCTTTGAGGGTATGGATGCTCAGAGAAGTAGTTATTCTAAAGAAGGTGAAAATCTTGGTTTTTTTGAGGGAAAAGATGCTCAGAAAACTAGTTCTTCTAAAGATGATGAGAGTTTTGGATTGTTTGAAGGTAAAGATGCTCAGAAAACTGGTTCTTCTAAAGATGATGAGAGTTTTGGATTGTTTGAAGGTAAAGATGCTCAGAGAAATAGTTGTTCTGAAGAGGATGAAAATTTTGGTTTGTTTGAGGGTGCACCATCATCAAATGCTGACATTAAGTCTTTTGATGACAAGATTGTTGCCTCGTCTTCTGATTGGGAGTCTGACTTTCAATCTGCTGATCGTAATCCTTCTCAGAAAAAGATTGGTGGTGACCACTTTGTAAGTTCTCCGGTTGATTTGGCTGCTCATATGGATTCTCTCTTTGGTTCCGGAAAAGATTTACTCTATGCAGAACCGGCAGATTCTTCAACTGCTTATGTTTACAAAGCTGGTGATTGGCTGCAAAATGATTTATTTGGTAATGTCACTGGTGAGCACCAAAACAACGACTCAGCTGTCCATGATAAGAATGAGGGACAGGTTGTGGGCGGCAATGGAAGTTCATCCATGGATATTGATTGGATTGGAGATGATCTATGGCAAACAAATGAAAAGAAATCCATTGAGAAGACCCCTACAGATGTCAATGATGACGACGATGACTGGAGTGATTTTGCAAGCTCGGCTAATTCCAAGACTCCTCCGGAAATGAACTTGTCTGGGGCAAATAACAATCGCAGAGACCTTGATTTTGACAGCATCACACGTTCTGATTTCTTTTCTGGAAGTATTGGCGGCAAAACTGACTGAGAGGAAGCCAAAGTCATACCTTCTGGAACCTCTACCGTACACAGGTTTCATACAGTTGATCTTGTTGTAGGCACAACAACAACAGCAGCTACCAAGTCAAAGAGTGAGGTTGCGGACGAGCTGATGTCACAGATGCATGACCTCTCATTTGATGCTGGAGACCAAACTTTCTGTGCCTCCAATCTGTGCCACCAATCTCCAAGACAGAGTAATATTATCACACTGTACTCTCCTATCTCTCTTGTTTTTTTTCTGGGGCTTGGAGATTGCTTGTTTTCACGTATATATATATTTCATTCTCAATAACTTGCAAAGGATTCAGTTTTAATTGTTCTGTAGCCACAAGTAGTTTCAGTCTAATGGTATTTTCATTTGGGTGTCGTGGCCACATAAACAACTGAGACTTGTAGAATTTGTTTGGATTTCAGCTCAGTCTCTGGTTATTAAAAAGAACTTGGTTGCTCTGTTTCTCTGCTTAAGCTCTTATATTTTTCTACCAAGTACCCACCAAATCCAGAGTCACTGTGTTATCCTTTTTCTTCTGATGAGATAGATGACTACTGGCATCACTTGAACCGAAAAAAACGAAATTGGACATGTGCAACCGACGTAAGTTACTGTTAGTCAATCGTTTTCTTGAGAGCAACAATTTTATCTAGTAAAGTATATCTCCACATGATACACGTTCTTGTTTGTAATTAGATGGATGCTCACTCCAATATGCATCTAGACATATTTAACAATATACGTGAACTTTAGACAAATCTTGCCGTCGCCTTATACTTAAGACTGTGGAATCATTTTCCAAAGCATGATTTTTACTTCAATATAAAAAATGAAAGTGAGGACAAACATGCGAAAGGGAAGTAAATAATTAGAAAAAAAAAAAGAATCTTAATTATCAAAATTAAGTACTGATTTGCGTTTAATTGTACTGATTTAAGGCAAGTAAAATAGGTTTTCTTTTTTGAATGTATATACGTTACAATAATTCAAATACATTATATATGCGCCCACCTACAAACTCGAACTTAAATTTTTAAGTTAGTTAACAGAAATTATCCCATCTTAACATTAATCACGTTCGAGCCACATTGCCATAAATTAAATCATCGTTTGTGCAAGTTGTATATAACTCTTAACTAGTTCACATTAATATTTCATCCTTTTTTTTAATATTACTAGGAGATATCTCGTGCCATAAAATACTGATTAATATTTTTACAAAATTTATAATATAATAACCAAAATTATTGCTATATTTTTTCAAAAAAGTAATTATTTTGTTTGAGATAATATTTATTTTTCAGATTACAATTGTTTGGTAAGTCTGCATATTATCTTTCTAAATACTAATTATTTTAGAATATTATAGTAGCTTAATTTGTTTATTTGGTAAATTTACATATATCTTTTAAAATACTAATTTTTTGTTAATTACTATTTATATTGTTTGTTTGTTGTATTTGCATTATTATTTTATGAGAAAATTAAAAGTATTAATTACTATATTATAATTGTGAGTAAATAAAATTATTAATTTATCAATAATATATTCAAACACAACATATGCAGAAAAAATCACAACATATGCAGAAAATTCTTACTTTTCTGCATAAATGTGGAACATAAATGTGGAACATTAAAACACAACATATGCAGTAAAATCACAACATAAATGTGGAACATTAAAACACATTTTTCACAGATTGAGTACTCTATATTCGTTTTTGAAAATTCAAATCACAACATATGCAGAAAAAATCTACATATTTATTTATCATATGTATTATAGGATAATTCAAAACAATTTGTAAATGGAATAAAAGAAAGATGATAGGAGAATCATAATTTAAAATCTTAACAAAATCTTCCAAATTGAGTCGTCACTGACTGATTCCGGTAATCTTTTTCTTCGGTGAGCCATCTAGTCTCTCCTCCTTGACTTGATGGATTATGTTGCCACTGATTCTCGTCAGAGCTCCGACGCTCTGAATTTTCCTCTCACGACGGAAGATGTGACTCAAACCTTGCATCACTCTTCTCCGCCTCCGACAGCTCCTGTCTCTACTCCATTTGTTCCCACTATTGGAGCATGGGCAAAACCACCTAAGATCATCTCGAAGCTGTGCCTTACCGTCACGAAACTCTAATCCCAATAGAAAGAGGCAAATCTGATCCGGCTTTAGACATCCTTCCTCCAGCGATTAAAGAGGATGGACAACTACGATTTCCATGGGCAGCAAAGATGGACCCTTCCATCCGGAATCTCCATCGAACAACAACACCAACTTACATGGAAGATGGCACCCCCAAGGTACACATTCCAAATCATGTCTTGTTGAGAGGGCTTGAGAATCAACAAGAATATGTGATAGGCCAGTTTAATCGTTGCCTTACACCATCTGGAGGTCTCATCAATGCAGTGGCTAATAGAATTTGGGGGAAAAAGTGTAAAATTTTTTCACGAAAACTTGGGGAATCCTCTTATTTGTTTCATATTCCAGATGCACCGACTAGAGCCTGGGTTTTACAGCGTGGTGTATGGCACATTGATGATTGCATCATGTTTGTTGCTCCTTGGACTTCTACTGATACATTAGCTCTGCCAGAGATCACATCTGTGCCGGTCTGGGTTACGCTAAAAAACATCCCTAGTCGTCTTTACTCACACTGGGGAATTAGTTGGATAGCTTCTGGTTTAGGTGAACCTATGGCTACTGATAAACCAAGGTTGGATCCGTCTCTAATAGGAGTGGCTAAGCTCATGGTTGAAGTTGAGCTAGAAAAAGGATTTCCAGATAGAGTTGCTGTTGAGGACAAACGAGGCAATGTCTCTATTGTGGATGTGGAGTATTCTTGGCTTCCATCAAAATGTAGTAAATGTGGGTTTGTAGGCCACAAAGAAACTCGATGCCTTCTCCTCTCTCAAGCAGGTTCTGTCTCTATTTCGGCCTCTAAAGTTGCTGTAATTCCAGTTGTTGTTGATGGTAATAATATTCCCCAAACACCTCTTGTTGAGGGTGCCAAAACCTCATGTACTACTACTCCCATTGTTGCTCAAGAAAATCTTATTGATTGTCCATCACCAGCTACTGCAGTACTAGTTGCAGGTTCTGTTTCTGCCTGCACTTATGCCTCCCCTACTCACTCAGTTGAAGCTGCACTTGGTGAGACTACAGTCCGCACACCCTCACCAGCCTTTGTGGCTGGGCATACTACTACTACAGTTGAAGCTACTACTGTCACCACTGCATTATGCAACCCTATTCCCATCAACACTGAAGTTGTATTGTCATCTTCTCCAATGGTAACTGTCCCATTTTCAACCCCTTGTTCAAGTTCCTTGCAAAGGAGTTTGTGCAGGAAAATATCGTAGGAAGTAATCAACTTGCTGACTTCGATGTTGGAGATTATGGTTATGAGATGGATGATGAATCCTATCAACGTACCCGAGGAGGAAGGACAATCAAACCTACCCAGAAACTCCAAGATCAATGGATTACGGTCAGAGGACGAGGCAAGCGTGGTCGTGGTGGCCGCGGTGGTCGAAGATGATCGATCCAGAAAATAGCTAGAGGATTAACTGGATTAACTTTCGAGTTCCCACTAGTTCTATCTTTCTCTATTTAGAATATGCTTCAATGTATAATCTCCCATTACTTTACTTTCAAAAACTATATGATCTACAAATCATATCCTTGTATTACTTTTTTCATGCATTTTAATTGAAAGCCTTTTAACAAAAAAAAAAAAAAAAAAAAAAAAACAAAATCTTCCAAATATAGTTATTAGAATAATAATTTGGATAATTAGATATAAAAATCTTACTTTTTAAAATTCTGATTGGTTTACAATTTTTTTAATTAATTAGTAATTTTTGCCCATAATTAATTAGAGAGAGATTTTTTTGGGAAATAAATAATTATTTAATATATTTTATTAGTCTAATGTTAAAATTATGTTTTTACCCTTACTTAATAAATAGTTGTCTTAAGACCAATGACATTGACATTGTCATGTAATTTCTTACACTTTATAAGGTTAATTTTATATTTGTACTTCCCAATTAATATAGTAGGATTTTCGTACAGTATATCTGGTCTATTAACCAAAAAAAATGAGTTGGATTATCACTATTAATTGATTTTGTTCTCATTTTAGAATGGGTTATTGGTTCTATGATTTTAATGGATTTGAAAATCCAAATAAAAATCATGTGTTATTCAATCACTGATTTTAAAATACTTATCAAAATTATGTGGTATTGGTTCTATGATTTACAAATACTTGTTAAAATCTCATGTAATTCATTTAATGATTTTTTTTTGGATTTCAAAATACACATTATGTTTTAAATGGATTTGAATGAATTTGAAAATATAAAATACAAAAATTCAAATCAAAGAATAAAACATGTTATTTCAAAATCCATTTGTTTTAATTTTTAGAATTTACATTTCCACATGGATTTAGAAATCATCTCTCAAAATAACAGTCAATTGAACTATAAACGTGATTAACATAAACTAGTACTATATTATTATCATCATCTTCTTCTCGATCATTGAAAAGAAAGGAATTTTTTTTTTCCTATAGAAGAGGGAGAATATATAAGTTACTTATGTCATACTCTTTGATTTTTAATCTAAAGTTTGTACTTTGAAGCAACAAAAACGCTCTATTTAGCATTTACCATGCGTAACAGACTTCGTCTTTTAACTTATGGTAATATTAGGATTTAAACTTAGCACAAAGTTAAGTTATCTATAATTAAATCTAAAGCATATAATGAAATGAAATTCATATACAAATGCCTATAACCAGATACTTACATATAGGAACAGTCTGAAATATAGTTTGCTGAATCCAAAATTTGCTCTTTCTTTTAGCAACAATAGGTATATTACAGTGAACAAAAATTAACTAAGTTACCATGCTGTTCTACAACCCGAGCTTGATAGTTAGAAATGATATATACTTTAAAAGTAGCTATCATAGTGTTTGTGATGAAACTTTTGTTCTTATATATATGCAAAAAATTTGAATTGAGTAGGTTGTTGCTTGAAGTAGGCGTTCGTCATTATACGAATCTTTTGCACTTCTCTTTATTTTCATGCCACGTGTTAATCCCACCACTCACACGCCTTGGTAACATACAGGGGAAAGCTAATCAAACAACGTCACAACTTTTTTTTGTTTTAAGTTGCTAAGATAGTTAGTTATTTGGTTTTCAATATTAGTGTTTATATATAAAAATATCTCCTGAGAAACTCAGAAAGTATTATTTTAAACAAAATTATTTGTCTTATCATATTGGTGAAGTTATAAATCGATTTCAATTAATCATTGTATACATACGCATAGAATCGTATGGTGAAGTTATAAATTTATAGTAAGTTAGTAACTTCAAGCTTGCATAAACATCTAAGAATATGAATAGAATCGTAATAATTGATACAGGTTTTAATTGGTAATCATGGGCACTTTCTTGCAAAAGTACGTACGCAAATTTTCAAAAAAAAAATCAAAAAAAAAAAAATTGTTTGGCAATGTACACAATAAATGCTTCGCACACCTTTTCGTCATCTGTTTCTTTTGTTGCATTTATAATATTAACAGCAGTACAATAAATAACTAAGTTTGAAAAAAAAAAATTATGTAAATTAAAAACACGTGAATGAGCAAGTTATTTTGCATGTGGTTAATAGTAAAGCGTACATGTGCGTATGAGCTGTGAATGTGCGTATTGCAGTGGACAGCCGTAAATGTCTGACCAAATCGTTTCTCTTATCTTTTTACGTAGCCAACACTGCCTTAGGTAACTCATCTTGTCGCTTCTTTCATATATACAAAGGTTTTTTTTTAAATCTTACAGAGAGAGACCCTTGGTTCTATACTAAGATATAGCCATGAATACTATATTGACCTAATCAGATTTGATAACGATGGTGGTTAAACCCACCGCTCTTTCCAGTCAAGCACCTTCTACAATTTCCAAACGCAATTAAAAAAAAGGTGTGTATATATATATATCATAGTTTTCAAAAATATGTAAAACCAAACATATGTAAAATCTTCGAAAATGTGAAGAAAATTAATATGATCAATGAAATCTACCAAATTTATGATACCAAAGAAAGAATCTACCAAATTTCCGTACTTCTCCTTTACATATATTTTATTTGTTTTTGTATTTTACCTAACTCTCTTGCGAAAGATTTGAGCACTTGTCGACACCTCGTAGAATCTAACCTCTGCCGACACGTGGCTCGAGGCATATACGGACGGAACTCTGGTGGTCGGAACAGAAACAAATACTTGTTTTGACTACCTGAAAATTCGACACGTCACCAACTTCTAGACTAAAAAAAAAGAGAGTACAAAGGCCAATAAGACTCTACCATTCCTCTAACGAAGTGTCACGTCACTTCCTATCGAACCTTTCTTTAGATACGTTCACTGCCCACGTCACTCCTCTTTCTTTGCTCACGTTTCTTCTTCTTCTTTTTCTTTCTTCTTCTCTCTACACATATATATACTTTTGTTGGTAATCACATCGAAGATTCGAAATTTAGATCACATTTGGTAATCAACTTTTACTTCTTCTTAAGAGACTCCACGTGTATGGACGATTACATATACACAATTATTTTGGCTTTGGTAGATAAACTCGATGTTACCAAAAGTATACACTATCTAATTAGTAATTACCAATCCAAAAACAACAATCTAAAACCCTTATATATACACTTTCTTTGTAATAACCGAGTGAAAGCTAACACATACAAAAAAAAAAAAAAACACCATTCTTTCTTTGTTTATTATACTCTCATCATCATTCTCCTAATGAATTGGACTAGAGGAAAAATTATAGGCCGTGGCTCAACAGCCACCGTTTCAGCCGCCACCTTGCAAGAATCCGGCGAAACAATCGCCGTGAAATCCGCCGAGTTCCACCGGTCGGAGTTCTTGCAAAGAGAAGCCAAGATTCTCTCCTCTTTGAATTCTCCACACGTTATCGGATACAGAGGATGCCAAATTACGAAAGAGTCCTTCAACAACAACTACAACGGAGAAGCTACGACTTATAATCTCCTCATGGAGTACGCTCCGTACGGGACGTTGGCCGACGTGGTTTCCAAGAACGGCGGGTCCATCGACGAGTCTCACGTCGTGAAGTACACGCGCCAGATACTTCTTGGATTGGAGTATATTCACAACTCCATGGGAATTGCGCATTGCGACATTAAGGGAAGCAACGTGTTGGTCGGAGAGAACGGAGAAGCCAAGATCGCTGATTTCGGGTGTGCAAAACGTGTTGAACCGGAAATAACCGAACCGGTTAAAGGAACTCCGGCGTTTATGGCTCCGGAAGTGGCCCGTGGAGAGAGACAAGGGAAAGAGAGTGATATCTGGGCGGTGGGGTGTACGGTGATAGAGATGGTTACAGGGTCTACGCCGTGGAGTGGAGCGGATTCGAACGACCCGGTTTCGGTTCTTTACAGGGTCGGGTATTTAGGTGAGTCACCTGAGCTGCCTCGCTCGCTTACGGAACAAGCAAAGGATTTTTTAGGAAAGTGTTTGAAAAAAGATGCGAAGGAGAGATGGACAGCGAGTCAACTGTTAAACCATCCGTTCTTGATAACTAAACCGGATAATGAACCGAAATTGGTAACCGGTTTGGTTAATACGAACTCACCGACAAGTGTGACGGATCAGATGTTCTGGAGGTCAGTGGAAGAGGACCGTCCAAGCTGGTGGGAATGTCACGGGGAGGATGAGAGAATTGGAGTGCTAAGCTGGACTGGTCAGTTTGCTGTGGAGTCCACATGGGACACGGACGGTGCGGATTGGATCACGGTCCGAACGGAATAATGATTAGTCGGTTCACATGAGAGAAGGAGCGTTGGTTGTTCCCATTCCATTCAATTAGTGAAAATTTTGTTTTTAGTCTCCAAGTGAATGTAGTGAAGTATTAGAAAGTGTGGAGTTTTAGATATTTTTATGTACATTTGTTAATTCATCATTTTTTTTTTAATTCCCCGGAATCCAAATTTTGTTATTTTCATTATGTTATAATACAAGTCTTGATTTCATAAAAACAACAACTTAGTTAGGACAATTGTGATTCGTTTTTTTGATGTCTTCATCTAAATAGGCCTAAGTGGGCAGAGGAACCGAGTATTTATGCAAAGTACTTGCACGAGTTATTTTGCCAAAGTATGATTGAACACAACTATATGAGGGTTGGGAAGTAGTGAAGTTAGGTGGAAGGAGTGAGGACTATGATAATACATATACCTAAGGAAGTATTTTTGTGGAGACAGTGTAATGATTTTAACTTGTGGGGAAAGTGAGAAATGAAGGCAACAAAAAGATGCCCAATTGGTTTGTTGGTTGGTTAGTTGGTCATTTTTAGGGTTTAGGCAAACTGAAAAGATTCCGTTCGAATCTTTGTTAAGGATTCGCATTTTTCAAATTTTTTTTTGTTGGATAATTTGGTAAGCTTCTGTTAGGCCATTTTGATGATTCATTCATTATGCCTTCGCTTCCACACAAATCTCTAATTATCATATGATTAATAGTTGAAAGGTTGAAACCTAACGTGTTACTACTTAAACCCTCAATTGGTATTTTAATTCATTTTCACCTAAATTTAATATTCACAAGAATCATCGAGATACACTTTCTTACAAGCGAGTATCAAATCATAGATGTGTCGTCATCATCATCAAAAAAATATCTCTGAATGTAAAAAGTTTCAAAACGGGGTTAAGGTACACATAACATAGTCATACGGTAATACCATACCATACTACACACAGACCAGATCTTTATGATCGATCATACAAAACCGTCTTAATCTATTATCTAAAGTTAAGTTGTAAACAGAAACCTCATATCTTCCTCTGTCAGCTTCCCTATGGCCTCCTGAGAGCCACCAACCGTCCTGTAATGAACAAAAATGTGTTCATAATAACCTTAGATAATAGTTAAGGTTCGGAAAAAGAAAAAAGTTGAGAATCTTTTAACTAACCCTTCAAACACAAGTTCCTTCTTCTTCTGAAGTCTTAAAATCCTTTCCTCCACTGTATTCTCTATTATGAATCTCACAATCCTGTAATTCAAAAAATCACACATGTATTCAAAGATTGTTCTTGCCCACCAACAAACAGAGATTGAAGGAGAATTAAAGTGTAACCTTATTGGCTTGTACTGTCCGATCCTATGAATTCTGTCTTGAGCTTGCCTCTCAACAGCTGGGTTCCACCACGGGTCCATCATAAAAACCTAACAGAATTTTTCCACAAACAACCAAAGTGAGAACATGTTTGCATACACATACATTGCTTTCCAGAGTTGCTAAACTATACACTTACATGTGAAGCAACAGTTAAATTAAGAGCAACCCCTCCCGCTTTCAAGCTCATTAAGAAAACTCTACAATCTGGGTCGTCTTTGAATTTGTTGATAGCAGTATCTCTAGCTGCCATGGTCATGCTTCCCACCAGTTGAACACAACTAACTCCACACTGTATTGTAAACAAAGGTCATTTTCTGCATGTTTCATTCTGATTCAAAACAATGTTAAAAAGCAGTGGCCTAGTGACCTTGCTCCTAAGATTACCTTCCCAAGGGTATAATTTATAAGGTCCAAAAATGATGTGAATTGGCTGAAAACTATTGCTTTGGCAGAACCGTCTCTTTCAACCATGAATCTGATTTCCTCTCTCTGCATACAAATAATCAAACATCATAACAATTCACAAATGGTTAGAAAAAGGAAGAAAAACGCTCAAAACTCCAAAGAAACTTAGAAGGATACTGTTCGGGAAAGAGACAGAACAGAAGCTGTAGATACTTGAGATCACATACCAAAGCCTCAATCTTTGTACTTGTTTGAAAGTCATTGAGCTTTATCCGATTTAAAATGCTTGAGGCTCTAAATCCTTTAAGTGTTGTCTTGCTTGCCTGATGCTCTGTGTCAGCTTTGGTAGTCCAATCCACAGTCAGTAGTTTCGAGCATGTTGGGCAGGTGACTTTTCCCAGGGACGTAGAAAAACCAATCAAACAAGCTTTACAGAACACATGTGCACAAGACGTCACCTTCAAAGTAAAAGAAACAAAGAAGGATATCAAACGAAAAAGTCCAACAATAGTAGTAATCTGATGATTCTTGAACGAAGTGTAAAATGAAAGCAGCTTACAACATAGTCCTCGGCTGGGTCGTGGCAAAGACCGCATTCTTGCTCAGTTTTGTTCTCATCAAGCAAGTTAGCGTTAGCACCACTAGAATTGGAATACACCACAAGGTATGGATGATCAACAGCCTGAAAAAATTGAAGACAAAATACATAACAAACCTTACATATCTATAAAATACTAGTGCATTGACTGTTTAGTTGAACCAAAAGACTGTAGATGCCATTCACCTGTCTCAGACGAGTGAGAAGATCAAATATATGTGCATAATTATTCATCAATGTACCAGCCTGAATATACCTGCAAACAAAAATGTACATGGCATGGTCAATAATAAAGTTCTGTTATACAAACCAAGGAGCAGAAACCAGTAGAAGCCCATTGAATATAAGTAACTTACGTATTAAATTCCGCCTGGCTGTCTTTGTATAGAGATTCATAGTAATCAGCCTCCTTTACATCTAGTGCATCCCGCCTCAAAGAAATCTACAAGAAGTCAAATTTAAAAGTTGAGCTAAAGCTTTGTTTAGAGTTTCTTAATAATCAGAATCCTTTACATCCAGTGCATCACACCTGAAAGAATTCTATAAGAAGCCAAATTTATATGTAGAGATAAATAAAGCTTGCACGCAACTATACAAAGCTTCATTTACATCAAACAAGGGAGAGAAAGGAACATACGATTCGAGGAGGAAGAGCAAGATCAGCTGCCCGACCCAATTTAGTACGTCTTAAAAGTATGTCTTTCAGGACTTTGTGTTTAAGCAATATCATGGCTCGCTTTCCCATTCCAAAGCTTCCATGTAAAGTTACTGGTTTGGCCACATACTAGCAAAAATATAAAGAAAAATACAAAAGGACAACATATAAAATGGTGATCCTTCTTTAAAAAAATAGGTAATATAAGAAACGTGACACCTCAAACTTACCTTGTTCCACCAACAGAAATGTCGAACTGTATTATGAGGACAGCTAGGACAGGTTTGATGTGCCCTGCAATCACCCCCAAAGGCAGATGACAAAGAAAATTGAATAGCATATATTGTTATGAAGAATGAAACAGCACTATGAGAAATGAGAAAATAATTAGAAGTTGAGAGTGAAAGAATTACATGTAATCGAGAATTCTACAGTCACAATCCTTGCAAAAGTAATATGAGTATGGGAGAATTTGCAAGAAGCGAATCTGGGACAAACAAAATAGTCACATCAACCAAATTAACTATAATCTTCAAGTGCTATAAGCAAACTTTAGGAAAGATTGACTAACCAGGGAGTAAAGCTCTCCAACACGATTCTGAAGAGGGGTACCGCTCAGAGCCCATCTGTAGGTAGCCTCCAAAGCAAAAACAGCTCTTGCTGTGTTGCTACGTCTTTCTTTAATGTAATGAGCCTGGTGTGACAAAATGTAGATTAAAATTAATCAACGTCAGATCCATAATTCCACCCACTAAAGGCCAAAAAGATAATATGATCATGTCGAGCAGACTCAAAAGATTAAAAGCAGGCTTATAATTATTTTTTGGCAAACTTAGGTTTCTGAAGATGAGTTTACAATGAGCTCTCCTGCTGTGGTTTCCTATCCCACAACAGGCATGAAAGGCACCGTACCTTACATGCCTGAATTTTAATCCAAAGTGTGCCAAAAAATTAGGCAACAAAAGGTTAACACCAACAAACAGCGGGTCTTGGTACTGACCTCATCTAAAATGATCCTATTCCACTTGATAGAGTGCAAAAGAGACTTCTCTCTGTCATCTGAACCTAAGTCATCTTCTTCTACTGGTTGTTTGGACTTCTTCTTAGATTTCTTCAGATTTTTATCTTTTACTGCATCAGCCTCCTTTCCTTGCTTTGAATATGAAGCTGTAGACTTCTTACTTTTCTGCTTAGATTGTTTGGCCGTTCTGACAGCCAAAGGTCCACAAAAATACCGCAGGTGGATCGAAAGCTTCTTCGGATAAAATAACTTGCTGCAATATTCACACTGCACCCTGGGCGGCATCATATGTCTCCTATATTCACTTTCCACTGTGGAATATGTTGTCAGAACAAAGTCGTAGTTCATGAATTCTTTAAAATTCTTCTCTCTCTTGGCCCCATGGTATACAAGAACCTTGGTGCTTCCTGGGGATGTAAACCGAACAATCTCATTTAACCACTGGGAAACAGCAACGAGAGGACAAAGTACAAGGGTGCACCCCACTGCTTCCCCAAATTGTGCCCTGTCAACTTCTCGTCTGGCAAGAACAAGAGAGATGGCTTGTATTGTTTTTCCCATTCCCATCTCATCCGCTAGAATGCCTCCTCTAACTGAGAGTTCCTGTTTTGATGCCCAAGCCAAAAATTCTTTTTGGTACCTTAATAGCGGCATAATCAAATCTGAAGGGGCCTCAGCAGTTTCAGCAATCACAGCATTCTGCTGATCCAAATTAACATCCTCTGTCATATGTTCATCGATCCATCTCTTCTGTTCCTTTTCCCATATCTCCCACAGTAACACATCTTTCTCTCTGCTCGGACCAGGTTTTTTCCTTTTAGTGCCTGCTCTTCGTAAATTTACATTAGCCACAGGTACAGGGGCAAGAACAGGAACTGGTAAATCATCATTATCACCAACATCTTCTTCCTCCTCCTCCACCTCCTCGTCACCTATGTTCAAATATCAATGTGAATTATGAATGAACACTTGAACAGGTACAGGAACTGTTCAATCAATAACACTTGAAAAGCAGAGAACATTAACGAAGATGCATAAACTTTAGCAAAGCAACGAAACGGTACCTTGAAATTCAGGGTCGACTAAATCGTCATCTGAAGGTATAGTAAAAGGTTCTTCATCAGAGTTGAAGCCAACTTCTTTCTCGAGATCCACAACTAGTTTCATAAGAAAGAAAAGATTAACAATTTATCACCGGACAGTATCTAGAGGCCTTTTAAAGTTTCAATTTTTACTGAAAAGTCCCAGTTTTTTTTTTTTTTTGTGTTAAGCAAAAAAAATTAATCTTTTCACAATAACGAAATTGATTAACACATCAAGCAATAAAAACACGAACTTTAATCAATTCCACGGAGATCATCGAGCACAATACCAAGAAAAATCAACTAATTGAAGTACAGATCGAGCCGAAAACACAGACACTAGTTCCACTACTAATACAATGGGAACGAGTAAACCCAAGAATCAATAGAGCGAAATCACGAAAAAGGGTACCTTCAATCGCCTTATTGCGGGGTCGTAGCTCCATCTCTCTCTCTCTCTCTGCCCAGAATTCGCAAAGTCGAGGAAAGAGGAAGAAGAAAAAGAAAAAGTGAAATTAGGTTTCTATCTTTCCATTTTATATTAAGAGAGAGAGAGAGATAGTTTAGTGGTCGATAACGGCGGGAAAAAACAACATTATTCACACGTGTTCACTTCCTACCGGTTCGATTAGTAAATTGTGATGTCATAATTTAGAAAACAACTAAAAAGATTATGTTTTCACTTTTGTGTTTTTTCCTTTTTATCTTTATTTTTTGGATAAGAGAATTTGCATTAAATGAGGGATACGATATTTGGAAAAGTTATGCTAAATGGAAAATTACCTCATATTTTAATTACCGCCTATTTACATACACAATTATAAATAATTATGTTTATTTTTCTTAGCAAACATTATTATTATTTAATATTTATATAGAAGGTATTAATTAAATTTATCAAATTACAAGTCTTAAATCGACAAAAGACAAAGACAGTACACAATTTTTTTTGATTTTGCTTTGTAAGCACAAGCCGTTGAGAAAGAAAGGTGTTCCACGTTGATCATTGCTCCAAACTCCAAAGGGACTCTTCTTCTCTCTTCAAGTGATAAGTTTTTTGATGTGTGTGTGTGTTAAAAACGTTGGAACTTGGAACTGACCATGAGATTGTTGTTATGTGTGTTATTAAGTCCTTTAAGGATTAGGCAAGTTTCAAGATTCAACATTGGAAATAGACACTATCGGTTAACGTTGGCGCATAATTAGAGACGCTAGCTATATTAGCAAACGCATTATTAATTGTCTTTAATGTTACCACATCGTGGATTCTTAATTGAATTAGTAGTAGATCTTAGAATTTCTACAGGTACATACATATGCACATCTACAAAATATATAGATGTAATGATGTGTATAATGAACAGAATCCGGATCGGATTGAACACATCCAAAGTACACACACAAACCGGAACAATATTTAGTTTTAATATTTTTCTTTCTTTGATATGTGGAATACATATATATGGAGTTTGTTAATCGAGTATCAGTGAGTACTAGAGAGATTTTCTTCCAAGTAAAAATTATATATAGAATTCACCTGAGTCGTTTATATAATCGACAAGAAAAAAACTGAGTTTAATGTGATTAAAAGTTAAAACATAGAGTATGTAATAACAGTATTAAACAAAGAGATTGAAGTTGTGAAAAGGGGAACCGGTGATCTTTTTTACTTGCCTCAAACAATGAGCGTCTTCCATCTTTTTTCTTCGAAGCAATCGAAAGAAAAGAAATATCGATTGGATCAAACTCGATCGAAACCAATCCTGATATATAAACTAATCCATATCATTGATCATTTTCTCATCAATCATTTCGATCGGAACATAAAATCAGTTGATCGATATATGTTTCCTTCTTCTCTTCGACCTTTGATCCTGAAGATGTAGTCAACAAACATGTATTAATCCCAAGCACACATGCACATGTATATATATGTACGGAGCGTGGAGTATATATACGAACAATATCTGCTGAGTATGATAAAGATTAGACGAAACAAGAGACGTACGATCGAGGATGAAGTGATGATCATGAGTCGCCTGAGAAGTCATAAGGATCATTGCTCTCTTTCTCTCTCTCGGCCCAAACCATATGCATTAATGCATATAGTCTTGTGCATATATATGGTGCGATACGACTCTTTTAAAACTATATAAACATATGTTTCACCAACTTCTTCCTTATCAATTATAAGAAAGTAGATGAAAAGCTAAAGATGATTAGTTTATTTGGTTCCTTTCATATTATATAATATTATAGGAGTCTTTATATAGTACTATAAGGCCATTTTTAACGCCAGAACAGATCATATGTTCTTGGCCTTTTTAAATTCAAAAATAAGGAATAGTGGGCTTAACACACCAAAAACTGTTCTTATTTCAGAACAGTTTGGAGCGTGTTCTTGTGCGACGTGGGCAATTTTTATTGGCCAATTATTTTGGTCGGTGGAGAGATATCGAAACACTTCGGTATTGTCGAAAAATTCTCGCCGTGATCGGCCTTTGCCACTGTCCTTCGTCCCCTGATCTCGACTCTGTCACTGAGAAATTTAATGTGGCTTGTAAGAGCTATTCATCGGCTCTTGTCCGTCGCTGCTTCGCCTTCTCCCCTGGCGATTCACAAGTGAGTATATTAGTTTCCACTTCACTCTTGTAATTTCGATGCTTCTAGGGTATCTTAGCTTGCTGGTTTGAGATGATTCACTATAGTTGATACTTGATAGTGATGTTTGTGTAGTACTGTGTTTAGTTCCTATCTTAGCTTCTAGGGTATCTTAGCTCCGTCGTATCGCCGTCTACTCGTCTCTGATAGAATATAGGGATATTCAGTTACATCTACTCAAATATTGTTATACATATTCTGTTTAATATCGCCGAGATGTGAGGCGTATCTCTGTAACCACTATGGCTTTATAAAGCCTTGTAAATCAATGATATGGATAGGGGAGTTTTACCAATCTTTCATGGTATCAGAGCCTCGATCCTCGATCGCTCTTGATAGTTTTTTAGTCTTCCGTTCTTTCTATTTTTCTCCTTTCTCTTCCTTCTCTTCATCCGTTTTTATTTTTTCGTTTCCATGGCTGCTCCCCCAGCAAACTTTGAGAGAGCATTTGGTGTCACAAACATCAAATCCCACATACCACTCATCCTTGATCTTGACGATCACAATTATGATGCTTGGCGTGAATTATTCCTCACACACTGTCTCACCTTCGATGTCCTTGGCCATCTTGATGGAACTCTTCTCCCAGCAAATCCCAATGATGCTGCGTGGTACAAACGAGATGGTTTGGTAAAACTTTGGATCTATGGTACTCTCGCTCCAGATCTGTTTCGATCATCATTTCGAACTGGCGGAACCTCGCGAGATATCTGGACACGAGTGGAGAATCAATTTAGGAACAACAAAGAAGCGCGAGCAATCCAGCTGGACAATGAGCTTCGCACACAAGAAATAGGGGATCGATCCATTCAAGAGTATTGTCAGAAAATCAAATCCCTTGCTGACTTACTCGCGAATGTTGACGCTCCGGTGAACGAACGCAACTTGGTAATGTATTTGCTCAATGGTCTCAATGAGAAGTTTGATTACATTATAAATGTTATCAAACACAAAGAACCATTCCCCTCCTTCGAAACTGCCAAATCGATGTTGGAGCTTGAAGAATCTCGCCTCAAAAAATCCCAGAGGCTCGTGTCAACACATTCTGATCACTCATCCTCCACTACTGCACTCACAACAACTGCAACAGAAACTCGTCAATCACACCAGCCAAACAATCGTCAACAATTCAACAATAACAATAGAGGAAATCGGAGAAACAATAATCGTTCAAGAGGCGGTGGTCGCAACAACTATCAGACTAGACCTACTTATCCTAATTGGGCCTCTCCTCCGTTTTGGCAAGGCCCGTTTCCATCATGGCCCAACAACCCATATGGACAGTGGCCTCAACAACAGTTTAGGCCGTGGTTTCAGACGGCTCAATCACCGTCGACTCCGCATCAGCAGGCACATCTGATGGAGATTCAACCTGCAACTCCGATGACGGAAACGCTAGCAGATCCATCAGCTTATCCTTGGGTTATGGATTCGGGATCGACGGCTCATCTATCTTCCACACCAGGTAACCTCCACTCTAAGTTAAATCATCGCATCACTCAATCGGTCATAGTGGGTAATGGTTCCAAAATTCCAGTAACTTGTGTAGGATCTTCCTCCATAAAAAGCCTGTCCCGACCTCTTTCCCTCAAAAATGTCCTTGTCACACCACAAATAGTCAAAAATTTGATATCTGTTCGCAAATTTACAACAGATAATTGGTGCAGTGTTGATTTTGACCCTTTTGGTTTTTCTGTGAAGGACCTTCAAACACGGAAAATTCTTCTCCGTTGTGATAGCATTGGTGATCTATATACACTCCCACCTTCATTCAATAATACTTCGACTCACTCCACTGCTCTTCTTGCTTCAACTCCTTCACTTTGGCATAAGCGGCTAGCTCACACCAACAATGCTAGTCTTAATTCTGTTTTTTCAAATTCTTTGGGTATTTGTAATAAGACCAAGATATCTCATTCTTGTGAACCTTGTCATTTGGGCAAACAAATAAAATTACCATTTCGTTCTTCAAATACTTCGGTTTCCAAAGCTTTTGAAATCATTCACTCTGATGTTTGGACCTCCCCTGTTCCAAGCATCAGTGGCATCAATTATTATGTGTTATTCCTAGATGATTACACACACTATCTGTGGGTCTACCCTCTTCGCAGAAAGAGTGATGTTTACTCAAAATTCATTCACTTCAATTCAATGGTCAATACTCAATTCAATACTCCCATTCAAGCTTTTCAATGTGACAATGGTGGAGAGTATAACAACAAACAGTTCCATGATTTTTTTGATAAAAATGGGATCAAAGTCCGTTTTTCTTGTCCCCATACCTCTCAGCAAAATGGCAAATCTGAAAGAATGATAAGAACAATAAACAATGCCATAAGAGCCCTTCTCTTTCAGGCTCGGCTATCACCCAACTATTGGGTTGAAGCCTTGAATGTGGCTGTTCATGTTTTAAACATTCTTCCATCATCAGCTATTCATAATAGAATCCCTTTTGCAGTGCTGTTCAATAAAACACCATCCTACAATCACCTTAGAGTTTTCGGTTGTTTATGCTTTCCCAATATAAACCATTCAAACCTTTCGAAGCTTTCACCAAGATCAACTCCATGTTTGTTTCTGGGTTATCCAATACACCACAAAGGGTATCGGTGTTTAGATTTGAAAACCAACAGAATTATTATCTCCCGACATGTTACCTTTGTCGAGGATAAGTTCCCAGCGGCTGATCGTTCCTTTCATCAGTCATCACCATATACTTTTCTGGATGCTATCGATGAAACCCCACCATCAGTTTTCAAACAAATTCTCGAAACACCAACACCATCTCCAGTCGAAACAGCTCCTCAACACACCAACCCTACAACAACTATTTCTGCTGTTCCACGTCACTCAATGACTACTCGATCAAAATCTGGCATCACAAAACCAAAACAATTGTTGTCCCTTCTGTCCACTTCCAAATCTCCACTTCCTAAAGGTCATAACCAAGCTTTACTGGATCCAAATTGGAATCCTGCAATGGGTGATGAGTATGGTGCAATGATCCAAACTAAGAGTTGGAATTTGGTGCCTAGACCTCCTAAGGTCAATATTGTTAAATCCATGTGGCTTTTCAGGCATAAATATGATGCAGATGGGGTCTTAACAAGACATAAAGCAAGGTTAGTCGCAAATGGCAAGTCGCAAGAACATGGTGTGGACTTCACAGACACATTTAGTCCTGTTGTCAAACCAGCAACGATAAGAGCTGTTCTTGATGTTGGTGTTGCTTTAAACTGGCCGATGCATCAACTAGATGTAAAAAATGCTTTCCTACAAGGAGACTTGAAGGAGACAGTATATATGCACCAACCCCCAGGCTTTGTAAGCAAGGAGTTCCCCAATCATGTTTGCAAACTGCAAAAGGCAATTTATGGATTGAAACAGGCCCCAAGAGCCTGGAACTCCCGATTAACAAATTTTCTGGTCAAGCTGGGTTTTGTCATGAGCAAAGCGGACTACTCGTTATTCATCTATAAACGAGGTCCTCAAATGGCTTACATTCTCGTTTATGTTGATGATATAATGATAACTGCATCAACGGTTAATCTTCTGCAGAAAATCATTGATCGCCTGAAAGCAGAGTTCCCAATATCTGATTTGGGCAAGCTTCGTCATTTTCTGGGTATCAAGGTTGACTACAACAAGCAAGGACTGTTTCTAAGTCAGCATACATATGCACTAGACATCATAAAACGTGCAGGCATGACTGAATGTAAACCCTGTGCTACACCTGTTGATCTGCAATCCAAGCTTTCAGCGACTGAAGGGGAACCAATACCTGATCCAACAACATACAGAAGCCTTGCAGGAGCCCTACAATACCTTACCTTCACCAGACCAGACATCGCTTATGCCGTTCATCAAGTATGCCTATATATGCATGATCCAAGAACACCTCACATGAATGCACTCAAACGCATCATCCGCTATCTACAAGGGTCGGTGAAACATGGTCTTCAGATTGTGCGAGGTAACATCTCTTCACTAACAGCGTATACAGATGCGGACTGGGCTGGTTGTCCAGATACACGTAGGTCAACATCTGGTTATTGTGTTTTTCTCGGCTCAAATATTGTGTCTTGGTCGGCGAAAAGACAACAAACCGTATCAAGGTCAAGCTCAGAGGCAGAATATAAAGGAGTAGCCAATGTGGTTGCTGAACTAACGTGGTTACGCAATCTCATGCGAGAACTTCATCTCCCTCTTCAAAAGGCTTCTATTGTCTACTGTGATAACATAGGTTCGGTTTACTTAGCGACGAATCCGGTTCAACACCAACGCACAAAGCACATTGAACTGGATATTCATTTTGTTAGAGAAAAGATAGCGATTGGCGAAGTCAAGGTCATTCATGTCCCATGCTCCCTCCAATATGCCGACATCTTCACCAAGGGTCTCCCAACATGTCTCTTCAATGAGTTTCGAACCAGTTTAACCATCCGATCACCGGATACTTCAACTGCGGGAGGGTGATAGAATATAGGGATATTCAGTTACATCTACTCAAATATTGTTATACATATTCTGTTTAATATCGCCGAGATGTGAGGCGTATCTCTGTAACCACTATGGCTTTATAAAGCCTTGTAAATCAATGATATGGATAGGGGAGTTTTACCAATCTTTCAGTCTCCTCTGTGCGTTTACTCGTCTACTCTGTCTCCATCGTATCACCGTCTACTTCGCTAACCAGTTCATGCTCCGGTCGAATCTCAATTACTTTCTCAATCCTAAAACCAAAATTGAATGATCGAGAAAGCTGATGGTGTCAATCCTTTATCAATTTTGGTTTTTGATTGAGAAAGTAATTGACACAACGATCTTTCTTATTAGTTGAATCGTTCACTCTAGGTTTGGGTTTTGGAAAGCTCGTGGTGGGTCATGGCTCTACATCACGCACGATCCGGAGTTGGCAATTTTTCTCCTTTTCCCTTCCCAGTCAAATCTGATTGACCACCTTAGTCAATTAGTCTTTTGGGTATTTTGTTTTTGTGAGTATTCTCAAAAGCTGATGGTGTCATCGAGTATGTGAAGTTTTCTAGTTGATAAACTTGCTATTGAGAAGATGGATGCCAACGGATGGGTTTAGTTTAGTGTAGCTTGGTTTGCTGGAAATCATGATGTTTAAGTACCAACAATGGAGACTTGCATCCTGGTAAGTTACTTTATATCTGGAAATGTGATTGTTGTGTTAGTAAGATAGCTTGAGTAATGCAATGAGATTAGGATATGCCTACAGTCTGTAATGTAGTGTTTAACTATAGTCTTGTTTAGTTTATATATACTAGAGGTAGTGTGTGTATCCTATGGTCGAGAGTTTTGAGTTATGTCTACTTGGCCACACAGCTTCAATGGTTGGCGATTTCATGTTTGTAATTCGAGTAAGGGATGATCCCTTGATCATTTTGAATGATGTGATGTGAGGAGGCTCTGTCTATGTATCCAAGGGTGAATGGAGCTTATTATATGTGTACTGCTTATCAGGTGGTATACTTTCTATATGTTTGTTTGTAACATAAACTCGGCTTTGTTTTTGTCTTTGCAAGTCTCAGTCTGATGATTTTGGAAACCAGTTTGTTTAAGGTGCATACTTCAGAGCTTTGATAGGCATTTTATCTTAAGATGTTTTTCGTGAATAATGTTTTGATGATGATTTCAATTTGCAGCTTGCTTATGGATCGACGTGGTAAACATTCTTCATCTGTTCGTTTCATTCTCTCATCGACAAACCTTTTACCTCGGAGATCCCCTCGGAGATCCCCTCATTCTCTCATCGACAAACCGTTTCCAATGATAAACGTATATATGTACTGCTTATTTTGTTAAATTAACCTCGGAGATCCCATCAATATGTACTGCTTATTTCCAATGATAAACTCAATGACCTATACAACTTTGATGACCAAAGCTCTTCTTGGAAACTTGTATTATGAATTTTAGTAAAAGTTTTATAAGTTTGATATTAAATTTTTTTTTTATAATTTTAATAATTTATAAGTTTATAAGTTTAAGAATATGATGAAGAATATTAAATAATTGTAATAAGTTTAATTCTAATATTACATACCAAATTTATTAGATTTTATAATTGTTTTATGTTTAAAAATATTATATTATTAAATTTTAAGATCTTAAGTGTTCTCCCTATAACTATCTTTTTAACAAAAGTTCTTAACTACTGATCTTAGATTATTTTCTTAATATATTAAACCTAAGAACACCAAAAACTGTTTTGCCTATAAAGATGCTCTAATATATTGCTTTTAAGCATGCTTACGTTTGAAAATTCATGGAGAATGAAACTTACAGGTTCACTGAACCTGGTCCCTTTCTCGTTTACGGATAGGAAAAACCAACCAAGTGTAGATTTCAAATTGATCATCTTTTACTAGGATTTGAAAGACACACTCGTCTCCTTTAACCAAAAAAAAAAAAAAAAAAGACACTCGTCTCTTATAAAATATGATTAAACACAGATGATGGCTTCACTATTCGTGCGGCTAGAGATAAATTCTGATTAATTCAATAGTCAAATGAAAATAATAAACTCATATAACAAGAAATCATTGAAAATGACAACCTTAATTATAACCAAAAGACAAACCATTTTCTTCATAAGCCTAAATACAATCATGCATGTTACGTTGCATAAGTAAAAAGATTAAGAAAACATAATGGCCACGTTGTTTTGTTCATGACACACTACGTTAGGTGTTTTATGCTATATCTATTGTTTTCTTCTTTATATATATTGTTGGCTAGCTAGTCTGAAATAGTACTACTAATTTATTTGATTATAGAATAATTGTCGTATGTCGGCAAAAGAAAGAATAATTGGCGTATAAATGATCCACTAGAATGTTACGCTTTCAATATTAATGGTAAACTATCACTTAGCTTGACCCCAAAAAACCTTTTTGAGTCAAGTAGAGAAAATGTGTCCCTAACTATTCGATTTGATATTTGGAAGGATCCAGCCTCTATGCGAGTCCTTCACCAGTCTCGCCAAACTCTCACCTGCGAAGTCAACATTGCCAATAAAGTCAACTTTGTTTTCACTGCAGTTTATGCATCCAACTTAAGAGAGGAGCGGACTGACCTATGGGTTGAGCTTCTGCATCTGCAAAGTCATCTATCCCTTGATACCTGTCCCTGGTTACTAGGAGGGGATTTCAACCAAATTATCCATCCTCAGGAACACTCCTCCGTGACAGTGAGCAGCCTATCCAGTGCTATGACTGAGCTTAAAGACTGCCTGACACAGATGGATCTGTTTGACTTAAGATTTCAAGGGCCACTCTATACCTGAGTAATAACCAACCTGCCAATCCGGTTGCTAAGAAGCTGGATAGGGTGCTTGTTAACAACCACTGGATCTCTCTTGCCGGATAGTACTGTCACTTTCCTTCCCCTCTACCCTCAGACCACTCGCCGAGCCTAGTAAACCTTGCTTACCAACTTCCTAAAGCCGGAACCAGACCTTTCAAATTCTTTAATTACCTCACCAAACACCCCAACTTCCACCAGCTAGTGCATGAGGCTTGGATTCAGGCCGGAAGCTTTGCGGAAAACCTAACTGATTTCTGTTGGAAGCAAAAGACCATCAAGGGTGACCTGCGAAATATTAACAGAGAGAACTTTTCAAAAATTCAAGAGAGAGTGAGTGAGGCTAACCGTTTGTTGCAAGATGTGCAGGTACAAGCTCTGACTGATCCAACTTCGCATCTCTTCCAGCTAGAGCGTGATCTCCATGACAAGTGGAGCTTCCTGCGTGACATTGAGGAGAGTTACTTCAAGCAAAAATCCCGGATCAACTGGCTAAAGGAGGGTGATTTGAATACCTCGTATTTTCATAAGGTATGCCAAGCACGAGCGAGCTACAACACCATACGATCCTTCCTTCTTGACTCAGGAGACTTACTGTTAGACCCAGTGGAAATGAGTGAACTGGCTGTTGCCCATTTCAAATCCATCCTAGCTCCGGACCAGCTGTTAGCTCCCTCTACTTGGTCATCACAAGAGTGGTTCCTCTCATTAAACCCGTTTCGCTGCACTCAAGCTCAGATTGACCAAATGCTTTTGCTCCCTACATCAATGCAGATTACTCAGGTTATGATGAAGATTAACCCGAATAAAGCGCCAGGACCCGATGGCCTTACCTCTGGTTTCTATAAGGCAGCTTGGGGAACGTTGGGCGCGGAAGTTACTACTGCTATTGGTAACTTCTTTCGTTCCTCCTTCCTTCCGGCTTCTACTAATGCCACCATCTTAACTCTGATACCGAAACGACCTGGAGCCTCAAAAATAGTTGACTATCGCCCCATCTCGTGCCTCAACACCTTGTACAAAGTGATTTCCAAGATCCTAGTTGACAAACTGAAACCTATCCTGCCTGCCCTTATCCTGCCAAACCAAACTGCATTTGTTAAGGACCGGTTACTGTTGGAGAACACAATTCTTGCAGCAGAACTTGTAAATGGTTACCATAAAGCTGCTGGGCCAAAACGCATATTGATCAAAGTTGATATCGCAAAAGCTTTTGACACCATCTCGTGGGACTTTCTCTTTAACTGTCTTCAAGGGCTCGCACTTCCAGGACAATACGTGCGGTGGCTTCAAGCTTGCATATGCACTACCAATTTCACAGTTGGTTACAATGGTATGGTTCACGGTTATTTCAAGGGTAAGCGTGGTCTGAGGCAAGGCGACCCCCTCTCACCCTACCTGTTTGTCATAGCAATGAATAATTTATCTCTAATGCTCAATAGAGCTGCTGAAGAAGGAAAATTTGGATATCATCATAATTGTGCAACGGTGAAGCTTACCCATTTATGCTTTGCTGATGATCTGCTTATCTTTGTTGACGGCTCCCTCTCGTCGGTTCAAAGTGTGCTTCAGGTATTGCAGGAGTTTGAAGACCGTTCTGGTCTTGCTATCAGCCGCCAGAAGTCCTCTTTCTTCACAGGGGGACTCTCTGATGAAGAAATTAGTTACATTGCTACTGCCACAGGGCTCTCACATGGCTGCCTCCCAGTCCGCTATCTTGGCGTCCCACTCTGTACAAAAAAGTTGTCAATGCAGGACTGTGAACCGCTGTTACAACAAGTCAAAGCTAAAATAAACAATTGGTGTGCGAGACACTTATCTTTTGCTGGTCGGTTGCTGCTCATTAACACTGTCATTGCTGGGATTTCCAACTTCTGGTGTTCTACGTTTGCTCTCCCAAAGAAATGCGTCTCCAAAATTCACTCTCTGTGCAGTGCTTACCTCTGGAAAGGCAATGTGGAAGGCCCCCATACTGCTAGAGTTGCGTGGGAAACAGTAACTAAGCCAAAGTGCCAGGGGGGTTTGGGTATCCGGGATCTTCACTACTGGAATCGTGCTTGCCTCATCAAACTCGTTTGGCTCTTGTTCTTCCAATCAGGCTCCGTGTGGGTTGCATGGTTCAGGCGTTACTTCTTGCGTGGATCACTGCAAGCCTACTGGACAATGAAACCTAGACAAAATTACTCTTGGCTGGCAAACAAACTATTAAAGCTGCGAGATGAAGTATATGGATGGATAAAATTGCGAGTTGGGAATGGGTTAACCTGTTCTTTTTGGATGGATAACTGGTCGCCCTTTGGAAAAATCAAGGACTACCTTTCTACTGCTGCTGAATCAAGGCTGGGAATCCCCTTGACTACTACTCTCAATCAATTGTACAGCCATGGTTGCTGGTCCTTGCCACATGCCAGAACAGACAAGCAGGTATCATTACTCGCCTACATCACTACATTAAATCTTACAGATTGTGAGGACTATTATGAATGGGAGTTAGAAGGAAAGGTTTACCGCAAGTACTCTACGGGCCAGATCTATCGCCTCCTATGCTCCCCCTCTCCTCTGGTCCCCTGGCGTAAAGCGGTATGGAATTCCCGAGGGATCCCGAAGCATAGCTTTCACACTTGGCTACTGGTCTTGAATCGTTGCCCAACAAGAGATCGAATCCTGCAATGGGGACTCCAGACCAACCCCTCTTGTCTGCTCTGCAACTTGGCCCCGGAAAGTCGCGATCACATCTACTACAACTGCAACTTCACTTGGACGGTTTGGTCAACAATTGCTTCTAAGTGTGGGATTCAACCTGAAGCCTCCTGGGAGATCACACTAGCACACATGCAATCTCTTCACGGATCCAAAGCTCGGACTCGACTCACTCTCTTAGCCTGGCAAGCCACTCTCTACTTAATTTGGGAAGAAAGAAATCACCGCCTTCATCGTCATCAGTTCCGATCTGCAGAAACTTTGCTTCGCCTCCTTGACACAGTTATTCGCAGAAAGATTTCTAGTCTGAGAGAAGCGGATCCATCTCTCTCCTTAATGATGCTCAACTACTGGTTCTCGTCCTCTTGAATGTGTTGGTCTCTATTCCATCGACCTTTCTCTTTTGATTACTAAGTTCTTCTATATTTGTTTTAATGGGCTTTGCCCTCTTTTTATCTGGGCCTGTCCCAAAACAAACTCTAAAGCTGGGCTGCTTTTGTAATATTTTCCTTTTTTCTGCATTTTAAATAGAAAGCCTTTTTCAAAAAAAAAAAAAAAAAAAACTATTCGATTTGATATCATTTGTCTCACGTAAACCCTAAAATGTGCTCGCCAGCTAGTTTCTCCACTCTTTCTGCCGCCTCTGGTACAAGAACTCATCATTTTCTTTTCTCCGCATTAAATAGAATATTAGACTTCATTATTATACAACGATCAAAAAGAAAAAATAATCGTCGATAATAAAACTTGATTTAATTTGACTTAATTGTTCTTATTTGTATCATAACTTGTGTTCAAATTCGTAAGTATGTGAGTGATGTACGGTAATAAAACATGTTAACAAAGTATAATAATATAATTACTATTTTCTTGGATAAGATCATACCTAGCAAGCATTGACTAAATACTGTTTTCTTTCTTTGAACAAACGTTCGGACCTCGTCAATTACTAGTGGATGATGCATGTATCGCCCTGTGGTACAACATTTCCACTCAGTGAAAAGATGAATCTATGAACGCTTTCTTTACTTTTTTTGTCAACCAATTGGAAAGTGAAAACGATCCTATCATCATCAATATACGTATTAGTCAAATGGGTTATATTTATATGTAGTTCAAATTTGTGAGCTTTCTTAAAAAATGAAAAAAAAGTATCACATTCTTACTGGGCTTGAGGTTCAAAATCTGGCCTAATAACAAGCCCCCATATTTTTGCATAAGTTTATGAAGCAATCTTCAATTTGGTCGATCGTCGACATGTAAGACGATACCAAATAGGAAACGAGAGTGTTGTCGTCGTCATTGGTCAATCCTATCCACAAACAGACACATAGAGCTTTAATATTTTCTCTTTTATCATCATCTCCTCTGTTTTTCAATGGCTTCAATAGTTCCTCTTCTCCGTACTCTCAACTCTCTAAACCTCACGAAATCATGCTATTAAACATCTCTTCTTCTTCTCCAATTTCTCATCGTATCCCTCACTTCCTCTCTACCTCCATCAACCCCGCTTCAAATTTTCCTCCAAAATCCAAAACCCATCTCCCAAAATCTCATCTTTCCACCAAGAACAGAGCTTTATTCAGAAACAAGAAGAGATACCTACATCACAGTCCACAAGCTCTCGCTGGATTCGATACTGGTAGTTTCGAATCAGTTCTCGAAGCTTGCGCTGTTCTCACTGCAATCGTCGTCGTCCACGAGACTGGTCACTTCTTAGCTGCTACTCTTCAAGGTATCCGTGTGAGTAAGTTCGCTATAGGGTTTGGTCCGATTCTTGCCAAGTTCAATTCCAAGAATGTTGAATACTCTCTTAGAGCTTTCCCTTTAGGTGGTTTTGTTGGATTCCCTGATAACGATCCAGACAGTGATATCCCTGTAGACGATAAAAACCTTCTCAAGAACCGACCGATTTGGGATAGAGTGATTGTGGTTTCAGCTGGAATTGTCGCTAACGTTATCTTCGCTTACGCTATAATCTTTACTCAAGTTGTATCTGTTGGTTTACCAGTTCAAGAATCTTTCCCTGGAGTTCTTGTTCCTGATGTTAAATCTTTCTCTGCTGCTTCTCGTGATGGATTGCTTCGTGGAGATGTTATCTTAGCCGTTGATGGCGTTGAGCTCTCCAGTTTCGGTTCTGATTCTGTTTCCAAAGTTGTTGATGTTGTTAAGACGAATCCGGAGCACAATGTGTTGCTTAAGGTCAGAAGAGGGGTAGAGGATTTCGAAATCCGGATCACTCCGGATAAGAGTTTCGATGGGACTGGTAAAATCGGTGTTCAGCTTTCACCGAATCTTCGATTCTCGAAGGTTAGACCGAAGAATATACCGGAGACTTTTAGTTTCGTCGGTAGAGAGTTCTTTGGACTCTCTTACAATGTCTTGGACAGCTTGAAACAGACGTTCTTGAACTTCTCTCAAACCGCTAGTAAAGTCGCTGGTCCAGTTGCGATCATTGCGGTTGGAGCGGAAGTAGCGAGATCAAACGCGGATGGTCTATACCAGTTTGCTGCATTGCTGAATCTAAACCTTGCGGTGATCAATCTGTTGCCTTTACCGGCTCTCGATGGTGGAACTTTGGCTCTGATCTTGTTGGAAGCGGTTCGAGGCGGGAGAAAGTTACCGTTAGAGGTGGAACAAGGGATCATGTCTTCTGGAATCATGCTTGTGTTATTCCTAGGTTTGTTTCTCATCGTTAAGGATACACTGAATCTTGATTTCATCAAAGAGATGTTGTAATCTTTTTGGAGATAGAACACATAGAATGAGAGAAACCTAAACAACACAACGCAATTGCGTGATTTACCAAAACAACATTGCACAGTCTTCATCAATCATCATCATACACTTAACTGAGACTCTATGCACACAAGTTAAAGAAAGAAAGAAAGTGTTACAATTTGCAAATTAGACAGAGAGAGATCAGAACAAACACGCTTGATGAGTTAGTTCCTTGTTGTTTCTTCTATCAAGTGGCAATAGGCTTTTTATGAGATTGCATTGAAAAACAAACACACTTAGCTTTCATGGCTTCAGCTTCACTCCCATATTCTCGGAACTTGTATTCCTCCTGTTTAAACGAAGGAGGAACCTTCCCTTCACTATAACACTGGTTACACAAACTAAACCGAGCTTTCACTTCCTTAAACCGTGATCCAATAACCGGATACCGACAAACCGAGCAAACTTGGTTTCCATGACGGTTTCTATCGTTTGCCTCCAGTTTAAGGATCGTAGACATGATACCAAATCCCCAATCTGGATCATCAAACATTGCTAGAAACTGATTATACGTAACTGTCATTGAGGAGTCAGCTTCTTCTTCCCCGTGAACTTCTAACAGTTCACTCACTCCGTGTGATGGAATGTAAATAGCTCTCAACAGTTTAATGTATTTGACTGCATCCGTTTTTGTAATCTGAGAGCTTCCTTCGTTTACAGGTCTCCAAAGAAGCGCATCAAAAGCAACTCTTTTCCGTTTGTCCGAATGTCCACCGCATAAAGGAGCAATCACAGCGTAAAACATACCCATATCAACTCTTCCTGAACCAGAATCATCGAGAAGCGATAGGATTTTCTCGTTTATCGACTTGATGGCTCCTTGGAATGTTTCTGGTTTCAAGGAGTTAAGCAGACGCCGGAGAATCTCCTCTAAGTTTGGTTTCCGGATTGATTTCGTTGGCCCGCCGCTTCCGGAGTATGACACAGGAACATCGTTGTCTCTCATCTCCTTTCTTACAGCTTCCACATCACACTTCCCTAGCCTTGTAACCTTCTGAAAGGCTCTAATTTGTAGAGCCGTGGCTAAATCTGGTCTCAGAGTCGTCTTCTCACCCACAGTCTTGAACTTGGAAGGTTCCACTAAAATAAACGGACCTTCTCCTCCTCCTCCATTACCATTTCCATTGTTTTTACCCTTTTTCTTCTGCAAATGTTTCAAATGAGATATGGCATCGTGCAACTCAACACGGTTCGTCAGTTTCAGTGCCTCCTTAAGCGCTCGTTTAGCTTCTTCGGTCTCTCCAGCACCTAACAAAGAAACCGCCTTGTTGAGCTGAGCACGCCAATGGTTAGGCCATACAGCTAAGACCCTAGTGTACATTTCCGAAGCTCTCTGAAACCTACCTAAATCCATGTAAAGCCCTCCGAGATTATACAAGGCATCAACATGGCCAGGTTTCAAGTCAATGGCTCTCTGGAAAACCTCAATAGCTCTCTCATCTTCACCCATTGAATGCAAAGACGAAGCTAAATCACAATGAGCATCCGCGTAATCAGGTTTCAAATATATAGCTTCCTCTAATGCCTTAACCGCTGCTCTATACTCTCCTACACCAAACAATGCACTACCTAGAAGCTTCAAGGCTCTAAAATGCGTAGGACATAAAATCGCAGCTTCTCTATAATACTCACAAGCACTCAAAACCATACCTTCACCTTCAAGCGAGATACCAAGATTGACATAAATCTGAGGAAGCAGATAAGCCCATTGATTCCCACCAGACTCAGCCGCTTCTAAAGCCAACAAAAACTCATCTTTAGACTCTTTACACTTCCCCAAAACGTAAAGACAGTTCCCAGCTTTGAAATGAGGTCTCACATCAGTCGGTTGCAACTCGCAAGCTCTCTTGAAGCTAACGAGAGCTTCTTTAAACAACTGGTGCTCATACAAAACCCTACCAATAGCCATATGTCCATCAAAAGCTTCTTCTCTCGATCTAGCTCCATCTGCTTTACTTCTCAAAACACCTAATTCCTTGACAAACACACCATACTCATGACTTGATTCTTCCCAATAGATTCTCTTATCAGAGACCTCAGACGAAGGACCTAACTCTCTAGACCATCCAGCATCAGAAAACGCATCAACATTGTTATTGTTACTGTTGTTGTTATTAGAATCAGATTTCAATTTCCCATCTTTCTCCTGTTTCGACTTCAATCTCTTCACCAGAATCTCCAAATCATCAACTAACTTCCACGTCTCGTCAAAAACGATGCCGTGGTTAGGCGACACCGCCCAAGCAGCTGTCCTCTGTTTCTTCTGCGCTTCAACAGCTCTCTCATCTGTAATCGAAGAAGAAGAAGCAGCCGCCTCAGAGCCTTTAATCGTCTCATCTGCAGCGATTAGCTCGAGCCCTAACGCATCGAAATCTCTGTCGACATCTCCAGCGCCGTCGTCGTAAGTACGGAGGAGACCGTCGTAGGTCAAACCTTTGTTTGGATCGATGAATTCAGCGTAGGTTCGGAACACTTCGTCGAGAATCGCATTGATCTGTTCGTCACTGAACTTAACCCTAGGGTTAACAGCTACGACGAGAGCAGCCATCTCTTCTCGGTTAAGCCCACCATCACGATTCCCATCGAATTGCTGGAATATTCTCTTTACTTTCTCCGATCTGCTTCCTCTAGTCGCCATGTTTTTATAGGAAAGTTTCAGCCTTTATTATCTCAAAACAGAAACAGAGGATTCAAGATAAGGAAACAACGACCACCCAGTAAAGGGAAATCAAATGCAGGGAACAGAGGAGAGGGGAGATTGATTAATTTCAGGGCTTCGTTGCGAGAATCTCGACATTGGATCCTCTCTCTCTGATCTGTAAAGCTTCTTCTCTCCACTGTTTCTTTAAGGAAGAAAAGAGAAAAAAAAAAAAAAACCAAAGTCGTAATATTTTTTTTATCAAACGGTCCATACATTACAAGAGGACTCCAAGCTGTTTTTTTTTGTCTCTATGTCTTTGTATGAAAGCAGATAAGTGTGACAGTATTGTCAGGGTGTGGTGTACTTGTGTTGGCTTATTTATTATTCTCTCCTTAAACCTTTTTTATCCTATTATTATTCATCTTGACAGCTATCTATCTACTCCCTCTGTTCCACCAAAATTGATGTTTTAGTATATTTTTTTGTCCCATGAAGATTGATGTTTTGTATATTCAAGAAGTAATCATTGAAAATATTTAAAATCTTGAATTGTTATTGGTTTAAAATTAAACAATATTTTTCAATCAAAGGAAAAAATATATTTAAACTTACTAATCATTGTTTTCTTAAAATGTGTAATCTCCCAAAACATCAATCTTTGTGGGACAGAAGGATTAAAATGTGTAATCAACCAAAACATCAATCTTTGTAGGACAGAGGGAGTATCTAACTTCTAATCTCTCACTCAAGATCCTAAAATAAATTAACATTTCTGAACTAAACATCAATCTTTGTAGGACAGAGGGAGTATCTAACTTCTAATCTCTCACTCAAGATCCTAAAATAAATTAACATTTCTGAACTAAGTCAAGTTCACGACAAAATCTAGATACGTGTATGATTTGCTAACTTAAGAAGAATGTTTAAGGAGTAAAGTTGCGTGAATGACATGGCTTACTCTTTTAAAAACAAGTGATTTTTGGTTTGCAACCAAAAGATATTATTACACCAACTGAAGAAAAAACAAAGCTCTGTTTCATGGAACAGAGTAAGTAGTCTGATGAAGTTTCCAACTAAAGATAAAGACAAGAGTCGCAAGACTACATAATTGATGAACCAAACTTAAGGGTGAAGATGAGAGTCACTTTTACTGATAACTAATTGTTGCCAAGCAATTATCAGTTGGTCTGGTGTGAGGCAAATACATCACAGGGGACTTTGGGTTGCTCCGTTTCACCCTGCCAATATGGATCTCCATGGATATATCAAGCTATAACACGAGAAATATTTGATTTTCAAGATTCAAATTCTGTAAGTCTTACCGATATTTGAGGAGGAAATGATGAAGAAAAATTGATATCTCAAGCTTAGCAAGATCATTCCCGGGGCATAGATGGCTTCCAGCACCAAAAGGAAGGAAGGCACCAGCTTTTGGTACAAACCCCTTCTGAAAAATTTTCTCCAAACATTCAAAATGAATTCAACTTTCTAATGGCTCGAACAATGTAAGATGATAACACTAAACTTACATCCCATCTAGAAGGATCAAATTTTCTTGGATTCGGATACACTTCAGGGTCTATGTGGACATCCCTAAACCATGTCAAAACCTTCCAACCTTTTGGGATTAAGTAGCCTGCAAGATTAATCAAAATCATGCTAGATGCTTATGTCCATTTAGAAAGGTGTTTTGTATTTCATATAATTCATGTATTTACATAGATACCAACCATTCAATACGACGTCAGTCTTTGCCTCCCGAAAAGCGGTGAGTGAGAACGTTATGACTCGGAGTGTCTCATCAACAACCTAGTGAAGAAACACCTCTTTCAATCACCTAAAACAATTCGCCAACAAAATCTCTGATGCGCTAAACTCATAGGTGACCAAAATCTAACCTGTGATAAGAACTCCATTTGCCGGGTTTCTTTTAGAGTTAGGCCTTTTTGTCCTTCAGGCCTATTTTCCAGGATCATTTCTTGTTCGGCCTATGGTGCCATCATATGCAAAACATATATTACCATATGAAATAGTATAAGATGACGATAAGGAAATGAAATAGTTTTCTCCACTTACCTTTGCCCTTTGTAGAAACTCAGGGTGTTCTTGTAGAAAAATAGTAGCCCACATAATGGTGTGGCCAGAGGATTCATGACCGGCATTAAGATACATCAGAAGAACATCTATAATCTCTTCGTCATCTAAAGTTCTTCCATCTTCATCTTTAACATTAAGTAGATTGTCTAACATATCTATCTTATTCGACACGATGTTCTGTTTCCTTTGATTTCTGCGCTCAGTAACTATTGACTGAAACGCAGATACAAGTGCTTTCCTCGCCTGTAAATAAAACATGTTGATCCTCAAAATCTTTTAAAAGATAGAATAATGAAAAACTGAAAAAGTGGTTTAATTTAGACCTTGAGTGCTCTATGATAAGCAAATCCAGGAATATTGATTGCCATCGCTCGAACTCCATAGTTAAGAGCGGTATACTCTCGTTCCAATGCATCCATTACATTCTCACTCTCAGAGCTGAGAAAAATGTACATGATGATCCTAAAGGTAAGCTTACGCAGATGAGTCAAGAACTCGAACTCTCCCATTTTGGTCCACTTGTCCAGAGCGGTAATAACGTTTTCTTCAATGTACGGTATGTAATTAGAGAGGGCTTCATGGCCATTGACTGGAGCAGCGGTCAAACGCCTGAGCCGCTTGTGTTCTTCAAAAGAGATACCAATGAATGACTTCTTTCCAATTAGTTCCATTGTAGATGTTGGCCAACCTGGCTTGAACGCATCATCATCTGTCAGCACACGCCGGCAAGTGTCTGGTGTTGTTACTATTATACTTGGGTTCCCAAACATGTGTGCTTTATAGATACCTTTAGGTCCATACCTACACATCATTGACAACAAAACTAAGTTCCAAAATCAAAATCAAGATATCACATGGATACTGTAACATATCCACGGGATTGGTAAACGTATTTACCTTAAGATTTTTAAATATAAAAATAGATTACCTTTTGATTAAAGTGCGGGTAAAGGAGTCAGGGTCAGAAGTCTTGAAAGCTCTGAGAAAAGACAACATGTTGCCAATGAAAGGCCAACCTAAATCTCCTGGTGGCAGATAGTACATGTTCTCCCCAATGCTGAACTCATAGAGCCACACATTCACCATCTTGATCAACCAATTCAGACCAAAACATCCCAACACCATCAAAGGAAACCATATTGGGATCCAACTCTTTGTTTCCGCCATAGCTGTATTTTACTTAGTTAAGTTCCCAGCCCTTTTGTCTTCTTATTTATATAGATATTTGCATCCTCCTCTTCATGAAGATATGTGTATAAGATCAGTCACACCTGTTACAACTTACATGGTATACTTAAAATACAATCTTGTAGTCTTTAAATAAAACTGGCAATATATCTCTTACACTGGATCTTTGCTAAATATTACATCTTATTTTTCTTTAAAAGGACACAAGAGAATCTCAACTGGATAATTAGGAGATGAGATTTTTTTTTTTTTTTTTTTTTTTGTGTGCACCAGGAGATGAGATTAGGAGATGAGATTTCTAAGGGGCTTGTGGGATTTCTATGACAATGACACACTATGTTCTTCCATGTGTCAAGCATGAGTGTATACCATTAAAAAACATACCAATCCATCAACAAGGTCCCATTGATACCCCATCCATGTGAATGAACAAATAAATTTACACAATCAAGAACTACTCTAAAGTGTAAACACCAGAAAATAAAATACTAGGATTTGAATGCAAGTATGATGTGAAAGATATGTGAATTAATCTCGATTTGTGGAAAAACAAAAGAGAGATTCTAAATTAAAGCAGGATGCAAAACCTGGAAACGGAGATGATGCAGACAGACCAAATACAAAACAGTAAAACACATCAATCAAACAACATAACAATCCCAAACCCAGTAGAGAAACAAAACACTCAAATAGCTTCACTACTAAAAACAAAATCTTATCAATTTCTCCCTTTTGTTCACATTTGTCTTCAAGTTGTTTACTTTTAATCAGTTAGAGATTAATCACAACTAAAACAATCCATTAGTTTATCGTCTCTGAACGTAATTTTCTATACCCAGATCACAAGTGGGTTCACTAAGTTCTTGGTCATGGAAACTTCGATTTGGAAGTAACGACCACTTCACACTTGGATTCAGACACCAACAAACAAGAACAAAAACCAAAACTTTGGTGGCCACAGAAGAATAAGGAACACACATCGAGGGGAATCGGGGAAGCTAAAGAGAGAATCATACCTGTATTAAGGCAATTAGAGACAAAAGAGACCACTTGACCCTCAGATTCTGCAAACGGAACACCATGCCTCAATAAACCGGTCGCAGTCACCTTCTTCAGCATCTCCAATTTCTTCTTAAATTCTCTCACTAGGTTTTCGAGTCAGAAGACGCTGGTCAGAACCAAAGTGTGTGTCTGACAAAATAAAAGTATCAATTTTTATGCACAATTTTCCAACTTTCGCAAGTTTTTACTTTACCTAAGTAACTTTATAGACATTGTTAAGCTTAAGAAGTTTTAAAGCTCCTGTTAATTAGATTTATGTCTATGCTGCAAGATAGCCATAAGAAGGAGGGCATAGTTTTGTATTGATGTAAACAAATCCACAACGTAGCTCCCGAAACGAATACAGGCATGGCGTTCCTTATATGTACTACTAAAACGGAAACGCCACAATCGTAACATTATCTAAACGCAATCGCGATTCTTGCCAGAGGTTTCCACTCTCTAATACTGCCTCTCCTATGTACCTATGAATACAAAAAGTGGGTAACTCTTGCCTCTTGGAATTGTCTCTCTGTACTTTTGTCTGATCATTGAGCTGCTTTGGGGGATGTACAAAACCGTTATGTTTTCATCATTTATCTGTTTCTATGTGTCAAAATGTGGCACTCCAAAGAGCCTTCTCGCCTTCACCGCAACGTCGATGAACCTCTTTGATGCGATCTGCTGATCTGCAGATTCCGCTGCAGCTCCAGTCGAATGATGCTACACATATATTTCCAGCCTGCGCTTTCCATTCACAATCTGCAAATACCAAAACTAAGTCTGTTAACATCTTCTGAGTATATTTTCAGGTTTGAAACAACAAGATTTGATGTTATTTGTCAACATCATTGGTGTTCTGCATCTTCTTGGTACGACTTTGTATCAGTAGAGACTTTGATAGGGACGAGTCATCTCTTTAGATAAGCCCTCTTCACTTTAAGCCTTTAGTTAGGTGCAGAACAGTGAGAACACCAATGATGTTGATATTTTATCCTAAGCACTCAAACTCAATAAACTTAAAAACATCTAGAAAGTATCAAACCAAGCCTAGTAAACTTGCAGGATACAAAAAAAGAGCATAAGACATACCAGGAGGAGTGCCACAGCATAATCTTCTATCGTCAATGTGTTTCACATCAATTCCGATAAACCAAGCTCCTAATGAAACATCTTCGTTCGCATACTTGTGAAGAACATGCCTGAATCATTTAACATATATAAGAACATAGAGACTTCACGAGGTAAGATGATTACAATGTAATCTAATCTTCAGCTTACTGATTGATTGATATATAAGAAGCCAAGTCTCTTGAAATAGCGTATAACTGTCCAGTAGCATGACGGAAATATTTGTTCCCATTCTCACCAAATTTCCAGTACTCTGGCTCATGGTATCTCACACCTCTGCCCCACAAAACAAACATTACTTAGCAATTAGGAAGAACCAAAATTAAAAAATGGTTTGAAGGAGGAAACTGAGAGATGGATTTACTTTTGAGAGAGGACAGGGCCAGATTTCATGCAACCGATATAGACCCGTGGTTTTCTCCGGTGTCTAACAAGAGTTTCCCCAAGAGTTGCTGCAGACATTTCAGTGAAACATTTGATGAATCCATTAGTATTTACCAGCATAATGTACGCCAAATGACAATATGACATAAAACCAATTCAACTCGTTTGGAGAACTTACCTATATTTACATGAACATCATCATCTACTTTGACATAGAAATCTGCATCCCACATTGAAAAAGCTGTAGAAAAGTAAGTTTTCGTCTTGCCTGACAACTCTAGGTACCCTTCAACATGGTCCTATCAAAAAACAAGGGAACAATGAAAATGAAGATAAGAGCTGACTTTGGCCTTGGACTTTTTCAACGTGTGAACTAAAACAAAAGTATACCAGTCTCAAGAAATCTCCATGCTTCCTGTCCTCAGCTTCTATAGCTCGATCTAGAATTCCCCCGGCCGTGGCACTATAATATCAGTGAGACACATCATTAATATACAGTGAACCAGAATGAAAAAACTCACATCAGAGACAAAATTTACACTAATGGACATTGAATTCTCACCTGTGACCAATGACAAACCGGATGATAATCCCCTTCTCTTCTTCAAGTCTCTTTCTTTTTTCACCTAAAAACCGATAAAACCATCAACGAACAAAAATGATCAAAGATAAGTGAACATGTTATTAAGAATCCAGAAGAGACTGAAGCCAAGAAAAGTGTTTATATAAACCTTGAGGCATCCAGGTAGCTCGAATAGAATCCCTTCTCTTCCTGCTACTAAAAGCTGTATTAATCCCTACAACCATCAAATACCGTCTCTTCACCTGCGGTTGCTTCTTCCCAATATCATCTGAAACAGGAGCACCGTTTTGTAAAGATTCCTGCACAGACCTCGCTGCAGCTAACTCCATCTCTAAGCTAGAAATTGTCTTATCCAATGTCCTGCCAATAACACACAAAAAAAGTTGTTAAAAACATCAAAAAATTAAAAGAAAGTTCTTATTTTTTTTCCGAAATCACACAAGCACAAGATGAAAAAAAAACTTACTGTAATGCAATATGTGTATTGGCTACTTGTCCAAGCAAAGCCTGAGGATCTCTTTTAACTTCTTTCTGATAAAGCTAATGGAGAAAACCCAATCAGATTTTTCTCATATAACCAAACCAAGAAAGAACAAAATCCATGATGTTGTTTTGACTAACTCACAGGTTTTGGATTGCAGCCTTCAGAGATGAGTTTCAATCTTTCAGCTTCGGTTACAGATGGACGAGACATGCCTTTAGATTCCTCAATACTCCACATCCTTCAAACAACAACAAGAACAAAAGAATCATGAGTTCTCTTAGATAGTGAATTATATTTAGTAAGCAAAAAAAGCCATCAAATTTAAGTATCTTAGGGTTGAAAGCTATCAAATTTATACTCTCAAAAACTTTTACCGATCGGTGAAGAACAAACCGAGGCAGAAGCTTCCTAAGCAGAGTAATATTGTATATTTCCTTGAAACGAAGCTTCTAGAAGAAGAATACTCTCCTTTCATCTTCGTCGACGACATTTTCCTCTTCCACTAAAGATCCCCAGAACTCTCGAGATAGCTATCTCAACAAGAAGCCAGAGAGCTCCATCATCGGAAGAACCCAGAAATAGACACAAGAAGGAACAACCAAATTCACCAGAGCTTCCGAACCGAAAACAGAACCTGAGATTTCACAGTTTTAGAGAGAAGTACTGAAGAAGCTCCTTTTGATTAATATTGGAGAGAGAGTCAGAGAGAGGGGGAGAGAACGAAGACGACGACGTCAAAGAGAAGAGAGAAGAGAGACGAAATCAGAACGACTTCTTAGAGTACCTCCAACGGGGGCTTTTCATACCGTCTCTGACAATTATAATAATAAAAGAAATTGAAAATGAAGTAGAGATTGAGAGAGTCGTCTCTTGTTTTAGAGATTTAAGAAACTGTCTCTTGCCACTTGTTATCATATGATTAATTAATTTTTCATTTTTGATATTTAAAATTTAAATAAATAATTTATTTATTATAATATGATTAAATTAATAGATTGAAGAGACTCATACCGTCTCTCAGCGTTGGTGATGCCCTTAACCGTCTCTCTACTTCTTTATTTAATTAAACTCACCAATATTCTTGTTAAATTTACCTATCTGTCCCTATATTTTGGTACATTTACCAATCTGTCCCTTTTAGTAAATATAATTATTCTTTTTCTTCACCATTTAATGATTCCTAATTCGAATTTTCGAATCATTTTTGTAATGACAATAACACTCTATTAAGTATTTTTTTTTTTTTTTCTGTAACACAGAAACAAAATATTTGTAGATGAGAAAAATACATTAATCTGGAAAAGAAAGCTTTTGAGTATATATCACCTTTAAATATTTTTACGTCAGTTTGGGATATTATTATACGTTCAGATGGTCTTAAATGAATGGTAAATAGGTTTTCTTTTGTCCTATGTTATTAACCAAATGTATATAATGCTTTTAAAGTTACCACAATCTCTTTCTTTTTTAACTGTTCTGCACTGATTCATATAATGCTTGTAAAGTCAAAAGACCTTTATTCAACCAATCACTATGATACAAACAAAAACGCAATTGTCACTTGAAAAAAATAAAAGTAATTATGTGTATGATTCTTTTTTACTATTTGTTAATGAATGTTTTAACCTGCAGTTACGTTATTACAAACAAAAAGAAGCATGGTACCACGATTTTTGGTCTTTTGGTCTCTTAATATATTAGATATATATATATACTTGTTGATATAAAAGAACAAACTAGATAAATTTTATTTATTTTCGAGTTGTAATATGTTATACGTAACATGTAAGTAACCTATTTTTTTTAAATACGTTAATTACGTTACTAGGAGTGTCACAAATGCCATGTGTTTTTGCGTATAGCGATTTGAGACATTGGAATGAATGATAGAGGCACTTTCATTGGTTGACTCTGACTTTAGCTTAGAGCTGGCCCTCGCCACATGATCAGAATAGGTGTGGGGGAACTTAAATTGGTTGGTAAATAGTAATTGACATTTCAATGTATATTGGTTGTAAAGAAACCCAGCGTATTCATTCATTTTCACGTGATCGTAACGAACCAACACCGTTAGTTTTCTTTTCATAGCACAAGCCTTATAAATGCTAGCCTACACACTCGTCTAGTTTTAGTTTAATGCATTGCATGCCACTCGCCATCGTATAGTAACACGTCCATTTTTGACCCGCTGAACTATAGTATTTTTACATGCAACACCAAGAAGCATTATATGTATCGGTTACCTAAATGTCAGAGGCAGTTATTACTATTTTAGTCGGGTCTCTTCAGTTCATTAGAGAGAGAGAGAGAGAGATGAGAGATTCTGCGACTGTACTAAGCCCATCATGTGATGTTTTTCGTTTTGCTTCACAAGGCTCACTGCAAAACCAGTATCCCAAAAATGACTAGTGGGTCCAATGTCACGAGGTTTTCCACGTGTCATCATGAATGTTTCATAAGTTTGTGTAACTTGTGTCCAAAATGATATATGCCACATGACTTTGGCCATAGATTTGTTCATGAATTTTAGCAATCCTAAACTTTGATTTATATGGTTATGTCGCTCGATCGGTATTAGTTTTAGAGTATTCTGTCTGCATCTGTGCATGCATCTTCACTTTTCTGGATAGGGATTATTATATTTTTCGGTTTTGTTCGACTATATTGGTCATTGTTAATGTCTCTCTGACAAATACTGGATTTTTTAAGCCTAATTAATACGATGATTACATATACATTTTGCAAAATTTAGTTTGTTTACGTACATGTTAGTTGAGTTAATTAACCAATCATGTCTTCTTCCATATAAAGATGCTCTACGACGTTAATTTATCAAATTTACAAAAATTTCAGTTCTCAATGTCGTAGAATTAGTATTATGAAATTCAGTTCAAAAGACATCTTTTTCAGTCCTAGAGAACACATATTCATGTCGTAACTGAAACATAAACACAGATATATTTAATTAATAAAATAGTACTCGTATCATTTTAAATTTGGTATGTCTGGTGGACTCTAATAATTCTTTTCTCAACCAGATTTCTGAACTCATTGGTGGGAGGAAAAAACAACCAAAAATAATATCCATCGATGGCTGTGCTCAATAGCTCATGGCATGTGAACATTCAAGAAGTCGGTGCTATAATTTGTTTGAATAACAAACAGACGAGACTGCAGTGAAATGAATTGATTGGATCAAAATGTTATCCACTTTCATTTAATAATGTTAATAGCTCTATATATCATCAGATCTATCATTGATATTTTTTAATCCGGTTTTAAATATTCTATCTTATGGTTTAAATATCCCAATCCGTCTAGGTAATCCCAATTTATGTATACACTTTAGCACTTTCCTATTTCATGCAAAGATTTAACTCACCTATTATTATTATTATTATTATTTTTTAGCAAAAAAACCTATAATGAACTCATCCAAATTAAAAAAGAAATGATTAAATTTTTTTTTTCAACTAAAAAAAATGATTAGATTATAAAAAAAAATTTCGCAAAATCTGATCAATGAAAAAAAAAAAAAATAACTGTAAAAACCGGTTTAGAAATTTTAAAATTTAAATAATCCCAAATAAAGGTCTAATCAATTTTCATCTGACATGGATAATGCAGTTAATTCTGGGACAAAGTGAGTCAAGTCTTTTTATTCTTCACTCCCATATACGATGCTTCTGTTCAAGTATCCAGAAGTAAACATAAGCCATAGCGGACACAACAACAGCGGGCTGGGGTGCAAGCATCAAGAACGTGTATAAAATCGAAATAGTCCCAAATAGAAGTTTAATCAATTTTCATCTCTAAAACATCGCTTAACAATGTTAATTTTCGATTTTCTATTGTATTTTAATTACTCAAAAAAAAATCATCATGATATGATCAATGTTATGTGGTGTGATGGGTGACAACAACGACGACATTAACAGATTGCCCTCCACCACCGGTGCATCTAAAGTTCAAATAAATTGTATTTTTTTTTTTTACTCTCAAAAAGAATATGTAAATGTGTGATTTTACACTGAATAAATCTCGATCTACAACTTTACTCGTAAATTTTTGTAAATCTGTTCTAATCATTCAAACTTTTTAATCATTTTTTAGAAATTTCATTCCTGTGCCATGTATTTAACATCCAAATTTTAAAACAAACGAGACGTACTAGAGAATGTGGCAAGTTCATCTTCATTTTAAAGACGTTGTTGACATTTACACAACATAGCAGATCGTAGTGATTATTATAGTGGAATCTGTGTATCAAAATCTGAAGCCCAAATAAATTTAACTAGGGGTACTTAACGTTGAATTAAGAGCTGTTGATAAGATGTCATTAGCTTGGAAATACAGCAAATATTATAATTTGTGAATAGAGGTGATGGTCAAGTATAACGTGTATGGTGTGTCACAATAGCTGTAAATCAAACCACATGGTTTTATATCAAACATGTTTGTCTACTACATACATACATATACACATAATTTATAGAATGTTATCGATATGTTGCACAGATATATTTAATCTCAAAAACAATGTCCTATAGTTTTATTAGTAGGTGGAAGATAAAAACTGTAACAAATTATAGCAAATTATTTTCTGTTTTTTCTTTTAATGATATTAAAAAGAAGAAAAAACAGAGATTTTGTTTATATACTAAGAAAGAAAAAGAAAGCAATTTATGTATCCATAAGTGAATAATAATTCAACCAATGAACAACAATAATATTAATAGTCATAAAATATTAAACTTGAAATTGGGAAATCAATGAATCGGTGAGAGAAGATGGTAGAAGTTAGGTGCTTTGCTTGAAAGAGGAGACTGCCACTTTACCTAATTCAATGTCTAAGTTTGGTCTTCTTCAAGCAAAGCCCCTTTAAAGCTGACATCCCATTTCCATCCATCTATCTGTTTCTTGTTGTTAACTCCTCCTTTCAAAAACCATTATATTTTCTGTATTATATGGAGAGATGATCCCTCAAACCCCTACCATCCAACTCGTGCTGAATTCTTGAATACATATTACTGACATCGCAACTTTGTATCGCAACTAGACTTGGTAGTAAACAAGTGTAACCCACCGAGCTTCAATGGCCTCTATTATTCATGCATAATGCATTTGCCATAACCCCACACCTATTTCTAATTGTTTGTTTTTATTTCCCCCCAAAATCTCCAAATTATATTTGTGGCTCTTATTTTTTTTTTTTTTTCTTGAAGTAGCAAATTGATGTAATTGATTCTTTGATGTCCATTTACGTTCGAGACAATTTTAATATTCCATTTTGATTGATCTTATTCTTAGACCCCATTTTCTTGATTGCAACTTTTGATGTTAACATAATGCAAATTCGTCCACAAGCTGAAGACTCTATGATTTGTAGAAATCATCTCATTAAACCTTTTCCCGACTAGAATCATGTGTAAAATGGGCTTACTCTGGCCCATTTTATGAAACTAGCTTCACCCAATCTGGTCAATTACACAAAATGCAACCTCAATTTTTCTTTTTCGTAAACCCCAAGGACAAAGCGAAGCAAGATGAAGAATAAAATGGATATGATAAAAGCTCACTCTCTCTCTCTCTGATCCGTCTGTCAGTTTCAAGCCAACGTGTAAAGAAAGATCTTCTACAATGTCAATAACTGAGACTTGTGATCAATGCCATTAAAGATGTACGTCCCCACCATCGGAACAAACTGCTTCGTGACAAGCTGCAACAAAGAAAGAGAGAGAGACGACTACAAATTAAATCATCTCGGTATGCATGTCTATAAGCTGGTGAATCCCACATAAGACTCTTGAAATTGAAACAATAAGAAGGATATATGAATCGAACCTTGATGACTTCTTGAGACGCGATTCCTCCAATAAAGGCAGATACTACATGAAGCTCTGAGGCACCAAACCGGCACATCTCATTGATGAGGTCATCGGGGACTACAGAGCCATTACAGCCCAAGTCGGTAAGAAGACTCGAGGCAATATTTCTTAACCGAAAGATGTCTTCATCCATTCCTCTAGCAAAGCAAAACATATTGCATGTTAATAGCCAAACAAAGAAATAAGATTGAGCTTCATGCCATAATGAGTTTCTTACCCATCAAACTGTCCAGGAAACTTGTTATTGTTGGCAGCAAATCTGTCGACAGCTCTGAGAAGAATATAAAATCCCATTGCACCACTGTGACGGTAACGTTATCAGCATAAGAGCTAAACATGCAAGCATTAAAACAACTAAATCCAGAATCTATTTTGCTGATGTGTAAACTTAAGATGAACTAAAAGATCTGGTTAGCTTATGTTAACTAAATGAATAACTTATACTGTAAAATATTTGCAGTTTTGCAAAATGCTCGTGCAATATTCAATCACAACATCATATTGCATGTATTATGAGACAGACAAAAGAGCAACCGTTTGGTAGATATGCCATTTTTCACATCTGTTAATTTGTACTCATATGAAAAGGAAAAATTCTGTGAAGACATTCGTACCTGTAGTCCTCGTCTGCTAAATACTTTTGAATTTCGGTTACGGAAGGATTGCTGAACTCGTCCTCTAACATACGATATCTGCACACCTACAAAGCACGGAATGCGGTTTATGTTTTACTCAAAACAAATGCTCTGATACTCCCCCAAAAGAAAAAAGCAAATACGCAACAGGCAGAACATCGACATTTGAATACAAATAAAATTTGTTTCGAAGGTCAGTATTCTCACTTTAAGTTTCCTTGCATTCTTGCAGAAGCTCTTGATTGTTGGTTTTGAAATGCTGCTAGGATCTCTTCCGATTTTCTTTAAAATGTTTCTTACTCGTTCCTCCATGAAAAGAAAATCAGCCTCAGCTTTGGCTAAATAAATTTTCTGCAAATTGATATAGTGTCTGCAAGGAACAAGCATACAGCTGCATTATGAATATGAAAAATAGATTGAAGATGGATTTCAGTGCCATTAAGGCAGGTGCACTCACTCAGTTGAAGACGTCATATCTGGTATAGAGCCTTCAAGGGGTGCCTCTCCATCACCTTCGTTTGATACAAATTCCTGCAGGTAAAGTTTATGTATGAGTACTTTATGAGGTCAAATCAAAGTGAGTTGCGGTCAATGGAAACATAAGATTTTATTGAATTCAAACTCTGAACAATTTTAAAACCCTGAAAATTTGCCCAACCACTTGCAATATGAGTTTTGGTAAAGCAAGTTTCAAGTTTCAAACCTTCAGAGCCGCCACCATCACCCAAAAATCCGAGGAATTTGAACTTGCTTCAGCATAACTATCATTAATAATTGTTTGTATCTCTGTGCCTAAAAGAGAAAACAAATTTGGCTCAACATAAGGGATACTATGATTTGACCTCTAATATCAACCTACAGCTAACGTACTCAACCATTAAAACAATAAACCTATGTGGCATGGAAGCACCAAATATTAAGTCAAGTTCTACCCACGCCAAACAAGATATCTACTTACTGATTCCACGAGGAGCGAAAACTTTGAAAGCGGATTCCATAGCTTCTCTGTAGTTATCTTCATCCATAGTTACCCTCTTGGACTTAACCAAATCCTAATATTTCAAAGATATAGAAATTAGAACAAGGAAGCAGAAGAAAGCAAGCTAACTAATGAATTTGCCAAGTTACAAAAAAACTACACCTTAAACTCTTTTTTTTCTTCTCTGGTCGAGGGAAGATTACCACCATGGGATTGAGCCCATTCATCAGCCATCTTCACAAGAATGACGACATAAGGTATGTGCTTATGAGCAGCCAGATCTGATACATTTAGATCGATGGTTTCCACAAAACTGCCGTTCAATGAATAATTATCAGATATCACTCAATCGTCCATCCACAACCACAATGTTAAAAGATGCACACAACATAATGAGAGAGAAAACGAGAGCAGTGAACCTCCTGAGTTCAGGCCATGGATTATTCAAGCGAAGGTCGTCAAGAAAATGATCAGGTTTAGAGTCAATTATGGTGTGCTCCTGATAAACAAGAAAAGAATATAACTAAGCATTTCCCCGTGGTCAATATCCAAACTGCAGGATATTATTGGCCATAAGTATAGTAATCCGACACATATAGGGTAATTACCTTTACAGAGATGCGAACAAAGCCAGCAAGGCCGTAAGAGCGAGCCAAAACCAACTTGACGTTAGCTTCTCGACAGATCCTATCAAGTTTCACCATTGAATCTTCCACCAGCTACAAGAAACCAACATCGGAAAATGGGATGGAAAAATGAGTCAAAATAACATAGAAAGACTAATATAGCAATATCCCGTGAAGGACAGGGAAGACTTTGCCTGGTGATTGACTGTAAGCAAGAATCACATCTCAACAAACAGAAAGAGAATAGTACCTGAGTAGCTATAACGAGAGTGAACTGGGAGAAGAAAGATGGGTTAGTTGTAATCAAAGTGTCTGGATTCTCCTCGATAAACTTAGCTTTAACAGCATCATTAAGCTCTTGGAGAAACGCACAAACAGATTTGGCTTTAGACTGGCCAACACTCTTCAAATCGACTTCACATGTCAAAAAACACCAATCATAACCTAAGTAAGTCCCCAAAACCCCCCAGATGGAAAGGATATACAAGAAAAAATTAGTATGTACCCATGAAATTGTTGCCGAGATCACCAAGTTGAACCTTGGATCCATCAACGACGGTGACGCTACCAACACCACCAAGGACGAGATTCTTCAAAGCTTCGGAGCCAGTAGGGCCACAATTGAGCAAACAGATACTCGCTTCTTCCAAAGCCGCTTGACCTAGCTCCCCCCAAATCCTAATCAAACCCCATAGCCACCCGATTACTTCATCAGTTTTTTTCATCCTAAGAAGAATCTTACAAAGAACGAGAGATAATAAGAGTTGGGAGGAGAAAAAAGAGTAATACCTGAGTTGACGATCGTACTTGGTTTTAGGCTCTGACATTGTTAGCTCTTCTTCGTCAACCTGTTTTCTCGGTCTCTTCACTGCTTCGCTTCTCATCTTCGTAGAGCTGAGACAACAATGGACGAGAGAGCGAGAGAGATGAGTTTCTTCGGCCTCCGGTGAACTCTCTCCCAAACCAAAACAAAAAATTTCAATCCGTGCTTTTGATTTCGGTTATAAAAAAAAAAAGAATTTAAACCGACATTGACATACTGGTACGATTTTGGTTTTAGATTTTGATTCCGGTTTTAATCGATTTTGGTTTTTGATTTTGATTTTGATTTTAGTCAAATTATAAACGAAGTTTTTGGTTAGCGGGGTTATTGTTACCAGTTTCTATTGGATTCAAGTTTTTTAGAAGAATTTAACCGACATTGACGTCTACCGGTACGATTTTGGTTTTATATATGATTTCTATTTTGGTTTCAATCCGGGATAGGTTCGGTTCGGTTCGGTTCAATTGGTCAGGATTTAACACGTTATGCACAACACTGAATGAATAGATTCAATTTTATTTTACACTTCAAGTTTGGTAAAAGGCCTAATAAGTTGATGATCATCCTTTTCAAGTAGAAATTTTCCCATCAAAGCACTTAAAAACATACAGATGACATTTCTCAGAGCATCAAAAACAATTAATGGGTTCCTTTAAACAATCTGCAAGAATCCCAAAACAAACATTTTCAGTTTCTAAAAACAAAATATGAGCAAAATACACATTTAACTTTGAGAGTAGATAAGTAAGTAGTAGACATAACAAATGAAACTGAAGACCATATCACTTCTTCTTTCCAGCTTTTCCTTCCTTCCTCCGAACAATCTCATCAGAATACTTGACTCCTTTACCCTTGTACGGCTCCGGTGGCCTCCACTTCCTAACCGTAGCAGCAAACTGCCCGATTTCACTCTTGTCGTATCCACTCACAGTGATTCTTGTGTTCTCTTCCACTTTCACTTTCAGACTATCAGGTATCTTCATCTTAACCGGGTGAGAAAACCCGAGATTCAGCACCAATTCTTTCCCTTCCACTGTTGCACGATAACCAACTCCCACTAGTATAAGTTTTTTCTCAAATCCCTTTGATACTCCCACAACCATGTTATCCGTAAGCGTCCTAAACGTTAAAAAAAGGATTAGAACAAACAATCTTTAACCTCAAGAAGTTAAATCAAGAAAAGATGGAGAAGTTTGTAACCTGAAAAGGCCGTGCATTTGGTTGGCTCTTCTAGTTTCAACAGTTTTTTTAACCCTTAAGAGACCAGAATCTTCCTTGGTAAGCTCAACTTCTCGTGGGTAAGTCAAAGCTAGCTCTCCAAGTGGACCTTTCACTTTCAAGTCTTGACCTTCTAAAGCAATGGTTACATTGGAAGGTACAGCGATCGGTTGCTTTCCTATCCTTGATTCTTTGCACTCAATGGTCTTACTAGAATACCCCACTTGAGCAAATGGCGTGTTTGATACCTTGAACACATTCCTATCTCCCAAAAATGCTGACCTAAAAACAAAGGTGAAATGTACTCTTATCTTCAGAACCAAAAATGTCTACAAATGTAAAACTCTATCACCAATACTCAGGAACTGAGATTTGAACCCTAGGATAATGTTAGATTAAGGAAAGAACTGCATTCTTATAGAACTTTCATAAAACTTCTAGAATCCTGCTTTGAGATACTACTGAGTTCCACATAAACAACATAACACAATCAAAATTTCCAAAAGTTTTAAAATTCACCAACCAAGTTGACGCTTCCGTCGATTTATAAAGATAAAAACTAACAAGAGACTCTTTTTGTACTTGAAAGGCTAATGAACCCAACAATTCAAATAGATTTTGAGTAGGAAATGCCAAGTAAAGAAAAACGAAAACCCTATAGGAATGAAGAGGTCGGCATAAAAGGGTTAAAGAGTAATTGAAGAGTAGATAATACCTGGGTTGAAAAGAAGAGACGAGCGAGGAAGCCATTGGAAGGGATTTTGATAATGGAGCTCTGAGCTCTGCTGCTCCAGGAGGAGGATGAAGAGTGTTTTATCCAGAAAAGACTTATCCCAGCGTCACCCCTTCTGTAATCATCATCATCCCTCTGAGATTATTGCTTTCACGGCCCGTTATTTCACTATTTTAAGGCCCATTTATTTAAGCTTCGTTTTTGGCCCAATTTATATCAACATGTTCAATTGATAACTTTTTATAACCCATTAACAATTTAAAAAAAACTGAAAAATGGGAATCACTTATTTTATCAACATGGAGTTTAGATTAAATTAAACGAAGTCAACAAATTGTAATAGATGCGTTAAAAACGATCAAAATTGTGTGTCTCTTTCCCGATTAAGTAATGTTAAGTCGTCAATACGTTAAAAGATGGTCATGGCTTTACTCTAGCAGACAAACAAAAAGATGAAATGGACCCTGAGCTCATCCTTAGAATCAAATCCAGATAATAAATTGAGGAATTTCTAAGAAGGACAAAAATAAAAAGAAGATATTTGAAGTGTTTATTTTCCTGGTTCATATTTCTTTTGTATTAAATAAATAAAAAATATCCGTCACACGATATATATCCGATCCACAAGATGTTTATAGGTTCAGTGGCATATTATTTATGTGTCATAACAGATGAACAAATGAAAGTTTCAATAAGGAACTAATAAGAACAAATGTAAGCTTATAAGTTTTGTTTTATAACATTCCTTTATGAACACTCTAACTACAAAAGAAAAGTCGAGTTATTAGTCCATGTGTTTCATGCAACCTTTTATATCATATATGAGAGAGATATTTCTGGGTCCCTAGTGAATAGTAGTAGTACTATTCTATTACTCTACTATTAATGTTTTGAAAATATCTCTTGTTAACTATTCTTTGACGAAGGCGGCCTCCGAGGTTCGAGCACTTAGGTCGTCGCATTCACACTTTTACTTCTTCTTTTCTCCCCATGTACGTACGTAGTTAATTAATTACCATTTAAACTATCCGTTTAACCGTTTTAACCACACCTAACCACACCGCTTATCACTTACCGCCAAAAACAAATGCATTAACTCTCTTCTTAAATGTTACTTACCAATAATAGCTAGAGTAAAAGTTGATTCTCCAATAGTATACGGACACAAGAAAAGCATGGATACCCCACACCTTCCCCTACGTCTACACTGACCACTTCAGAATTGGCACTCCAAAACAAAAGTTACAATCACAGAAAAATCAAAGACAAGAAATAAACCAAGTAATAATTAGCAAGGAAAAAAAGAAAGAAAAAAAAAAGAGAATATTTATTATGAATTATTCTTTGCTTGAGCTCAGAAACAGTTCTTCTTCTGCTACTGCTTCTGCTTCTTTTCTTTGTCTCTCTTCTTTATGCTCAAGTGCTCAACCACTCGTTTTACCTCTGAAGAATACAGATCTCTGATTAAAGTTTGTTTCTCGTATTTATTCCAAGGTTGCTTCTTCTTTTCTTCAATTGCAATACTTTGTTGGTTTCCTTTTTGTTCTTACATATACTATCCTTATGAAGAAGTTTATACTTTTGGTTAGTCATGTCTCCCAAGTTTTGGTCCCAAAATCTCAAAGCAATATCCTCTGAATGTAATCTAATAATAGATCTTCTAATTAGTAATTACAAATTCAATAAAAGTTTAATACAAATAAAAAAAAATTCATTAAAAATCCGATACTTATATGGATGCACTTTTCTTCTTTTATCCACCACTCACTAACTGCCATGTTCTGCAGAATCAAAGTCATGCAGTGTCTCTTTTTTTTTTTTTCATTTTATACAACTTGGAATATCACCGATATGATTAATTAAGGTGTGTTTTATGTTTAATTATTTGATTCGTGTCAACAATTATTTGTTAATTAATTGACATATCACTCACTGCCATCATCATTTGATTCTCTTGTTCACTGAATTATTAATTACACTTTTTGCTTTTTTTGTTTGCAAACCATCTTTAAGACGGCTCTTCCTCACACTTCTTTTAATTTCAGTGCCTAGTTTTCACATGTAGGCAGGCACCAGTTTCTAAAATCCAAGAGCCTCACTACACAAATACATTATTTTATAAATATACAGAGACACAAATGTGTGTACACCAATCTCTCTACAGAATCTATCTCCTGATATCTTGGTTTGCTTTGCCTTCTTCTTTCTTGTCTGAACCGTCCTTTTTTTTTTTTTTTTTTTTTGTCTTTTTAATGTGTTAATCTGGATTCTGATTCATGGTTGGCATTGTTTATTTAGCAGGTGTTATTCCAAATAGATCAAATGGTTCTGTGAGCCGTGGACATTAAAGATGGGATTTTTGATGATGATGAGAGGAGTTTCAATGGCGAAAGCAATCAGAGTTGTGTTGTTATGTGTTTCTATCTTGTGGGTAGTTCCAAAGGAATGTGCTTGTAGAAGAAATTACTCAAGAAACTCTTCTTCTTCTTCTTTGCCGCCGACATTATCTCAGAGGCCTAGCTCTGTAAATGTTGGAGCTCTGTTTACTTATGATTCTTTTATTGGAAAAGCAGCTAAACCTGCGATTAAAGCGGCTATGGATGATGTTAATGCTGACCAAACTGTACTTAAGGGTGTCAAGCTTAATATTGTCTTTCAAGACTCAAACTGCAGTGGGTTTATTGGCACCATGGGAGGTACATCACCATCATCTTCTTCTTCTCTCTTGATACAGTAGCCAAAGGGAACTGATTTTTAGCTCATTACTAGTTTGTGAAAAGGCTCCGGAAGAATGAATGATGATTATGTTTAATCTTGTGGTGTAGCTTTGCAGCTGATGGAAACTAAAGTGGTTGCTGCCATTGGTCCACAATCTTCAGGGATTGCTCACATGATTGCCTATGTAGCTAATGAGCTTCATGTACCTCTCTTGTCATTTGGAGCAACGGATCCAACTCTCTCTTCTCTGCAATATCCTTATTTCCTCCGCACCACGCAGAACGACTACTTCCAAATGCATGCAATCGCAGATTTCGTATCCTATTCCGGATGGAGACAAGTCATTGCGATATTCGTTGATGATGAGTGTGGTAGGAACGGGATATCTGTTCTAGGCGATGTATTAGCCAAGAAACGCTCCAGGATCTCTTACAAGGCTGCAATCACACCTGGTGCAGATTCTACCTTCATCCAAGACTTGTTGCTTTCTGTAAATCTGATGGCATCTCGGGTTTTCGTTGTCCATGTGAATCCTGACTCTGGTTTAGATGTTTTCCGTGTGGCTAAATCTCTTGGAATGATGGGAAGCGGTTATGTTTGGATCGCAACAGACTGGCTTCCTACAGCCATTGATTCCATGCAGCCAGTGGATTCGGACGCAATGGATCTCTTGCAAGGAGTAGTTGCTTTTCGCCATTACACATATGAGAGTAGTGTCAAGAGACAGTTCATGGCGAGATGGAAGAATCTTACACCCAATGATGGCTTCAACTCATATGCCATGTATGCTTATGATTCCGTTTGGTTAGTTGCTCGTGCCCTAGATGTTTTCTTCAGAGAAAACAATAAAATAACTTTCTCCAACGATCCAAATCTACACAAAACAAACGGTAGCGCTATTCAGTTATCAGCACTAAGTGTTTTCAATGAAGGGGAAAAGTTTATGAAGATCATACTTGGAATGAATCATACCGGTGTTACAGGGTCAATCAAGTTTGATTCAGATAGAAACCGGGTTAACCCAGCTTATGAAGTTCTAAACTTAGTAGGTACAGGTCTACGCAGAGTCGGATACTGGTCAAATCATTCGGGTCTCTCTGTGGTGCCTCCAGAGAAGTTGAACTCTAAGCCTCCAAACACATCTACAGCAAACCAGCATCTTAATGGAATCTTATGGCCAGGCGAAGTAACTAAGCCTCCTCGTGGTTGGGTGTTTCCTAACAATGGACAACCTCTCAGAATTGCGGTTCCTAACCGTGTGAGCTATAAAGATTACGTCTCTAAGGATAAGAACCCACCTGGCGTTAGAGGCTACTGCATTGATGTCTTTGAAGCCGCGATCGCATTGCTTCCATATCCTGTTCCTCGTACTTATAAACTATATGGAGACGGATATAGAAATCCTTCTTACGACAATCTCGTCAATGAACTTGTTGCAGATGTGAGTAGCTACATTGCTCAATCAAGTTCACAACTTTCAGAAGATGCTAACCTGTTTTTTTTTGTTTCTCTTCAGAAATACGATGTAGCTGTAGGAGATATCACGATCGTTACAAACAGAACAAGATATGTAGATTTTACACAACCGTTTATAGAATCAGGGCTTGTGGTGGTGGCACCAGTTAAGGAAGCCAAGTCTAGTCCTTGGTCATTCCTGAAACCATTCACTATAGAGATGTGGGCTGTCACTGGAGCCTTCTTTCTCTTTGTGGGAGCCATGGTTTGGATTCTCGAACACCGCTTCAACGAAGAATTCCGTGGCCCTCCTAGGCGTCAACTCATCACCATCTTCTGGTTAGTTTCCCACTTCTTGACCCCGAGAGCTTGAGTTTACATATAGACCTCATTTTCCTTCTCTTCAATTGTTACAGGTTTAGCTTCTCAACGATGTTCTTCTCTCATCGTAAGTAAGCTGTAACTCAAGTAACCTGGTAGACTTCACAGCAGAGCTTACAGGATGTTGGAGAGAAGTAAATTTTATCACTTTTTCCTTTTGATTTTTCAGGGGAGAACACGGTCAGTTCACTGGGGAGGCTGGTGCTGATCATATGGTTGTTTGTGGTTTTGATCATCAACTCAAGCTACACGGCCAGTCTCACCTCAATCCTAACAGTTCGACAGCTGACATCCCGGATTGAAGGAATAGATAGCTTGGTAACGAGCAATGAACCAATTGGAGTTCAAGACGGTACCTTTGCTCGGAACTATCTGGTCAACGAGCTTAACATAGCGCCCTCGAGGATTGTTCCACTGAAAGACGAAGAACAATACCTTTCTGCTCTTCAACGTGGTCCCAAAAATGGGGGCGTAGCAGCCATTGTGGACGAGCTTCCTTACATCGAAGTTCTTTTGACAAACAGCAACTGCAAGTTCCGTACAGTAGGACAAGAATTCACACGCACAGGCTGGGGTTTTGTATGTAAAATCACTTTAGAGCAACCTGTGTATATATATTATTCTACAACTTTTCTCACACAAGAATGCATAATCCGTTGTTGCAGGCATTCCAGAGAGACTCCCCTTTAGCTGTAGACATGTCGACAGCTATCCTGCAACTGTCTGAAGAAGGCGAGCTCGAGAAAATCCACAGGAAATGGCTTAACTACAAGCATGAATGCTCAATGCAGATCTCAAACAGTGAGGACTCTCAGCTATCGCTCAAGAGTTTCTGGGGACTCTTCCTTATATGTGGCATCACTTGCTTCATGGCACTCACTGTCTTCTTCTGGAGGGTTTTCTGGCAGTACCAGAGGTTACTACCAGAAAATGCCGATGAGGAAAGGGCAGGCGAAGTTTCTGAACCGTCATCTCGATCAGGGAGAGGTTTACGTGCACCGAGTTTCAAGGAATTGATCAAAGTTGTGGATAAGAAGGAAGCAGAGATCAAGGAGATGCTTAAGCACAAGAGTAACAAGAAACTCAAAGCCACACAAAGTGCAGCTGGGAGTTCACAATCAGAACGCGAAACTCCTCAAATAGATAAGAGTTCAACAATTTGATTAAATGACTATTAACATACTTAGACGGTAAATAAACTTATCAGAAGATTTTGTAATAGGAAAAGTTGAAGGAAACCACAAACCAAAGATAAATTGTAAATCTCTTTTTCTGATACTACACAAGAAATCATCTTCTTTTCTCATCAGAGTTCAGATTTCAGAGATAAGCTTGCAAGTGAGCAGAACTATCAATAGATAAAATTGAAATGGAACTGCAAGTATCAATTTTATTGGCATTAAAACAAAATAAGTTGATGTTGATACATATTGAAGGGAAACTTCAGAATCACAATCATGATGCTTACATACTCAGCTAAATAGTTAAAATGGAAAAAAGGGGAGTGAAAATCACTTTACTCAAGTTTAACTTCTCTCTTTGGAGGTTCCAAGTCGAGGTATGTGAATGGCTCGGTTGGTTCCTCTCTGAAAAAAGACAAGATGAATGGCTCAGGCTCAACAAACAAGCTGAGGAAGATTACGAGCAACAAGAAAGCAGAAAGGCTTTAAAGATCTATCTTTTATGAATCAGGGCAGTGTTAAAGCAATGCAACAAAAACCAAAGATTCTGCAGCTAAAGTACTATCAACCAAAATTGAGGGTAGAGTCTGAACTAGCACATACCCTGGCTTAGAGCGCATGCATCTGTAGAAGAGTTTAAAAGGTCCTGGAACCGTCTTAAACGGGTTTCCCTCGAAAATCGCCTGCAAAAGTTACTAATGCTATAAACATCAATAAGGTCAAAGAGGAGTTTATTTTACGAAAATTTGCAATAATCATGGATCAAGCCAAGCAATTTTAGTGCATCAATTGCAGTAAACATGTGTATTGTTGTTGATACAAGCTTCAACAAACACAATTGAAGATAGTAATCATCCTTCATTATCATATTCCATTAACCATCCATCATTCTTCATTATGATATAAGTAACAGACCCTTAGAAAAACCCTAAATTGATTTCACTAAATCTCTAACCTGTTAATCATCAACCCCAAAACAAAATAGAAGAAGAGAGATCCAGAGGTTTATCAGAAGAACAAAAAGATCGAATTTTTAAAACCGATAGGAAGGAAATAGTGAGAACCTGAACGACGTCCTCGACACGATCGTTGCAGCGGTGAGCTTTGGGCTCACGGTGACCTTCCGGTAATCCCCATGGACTCTCTCTCCTCGGCACGGGTCTCGTCTCGCTCATCTTTCTCTTGCTGCCTGAAGAAATCTCAAAGCTTCAAAACACAGTTGAAAAATTGTAATCAAATCTTTACCTGAACCACTTAATCGAACCGGAGTATTCTTCCCGGTTTATTAGTTCGGTTAGGTAAACCAATAATTTTGGTCTTCTTCATCCGGTCAACGACTCTTTCAGAACTCAAGACTTTGAAACAGAGTAATCAATCAATCAATCAGAGAAGGAAGAAGAAAAAAGATGGGAGCTTTAGGGAAGCTGATCGACGTAGCTCTCTTCGTATACTTCGCTTCAATGGCGATAATCGCGCCGCTCATCGACGGCCAAACGTCACTACCTAAAGGAATCTACCCGGCGATTCTCACCGATCTGAAAAGCAAGTACATTGCCGATTTCGGAGACTACTTGCTCATGGAGAAGCCGTATTTTCTAGTTGGACTTGTGTGGCATGAGCTTCTGTTCTTATGGCCCCTCTCGATTGCTAACGTCTACGCCATTCTCGCTGGAAAGTCGTGGTTTGGTACCACCTGCTTGTTGTATGGAGCTTCCCTCGTTACTTCCATGGTATAGTGGTTTCAATTTTTGTCTATCTAAATTTTTCTTGATTTTTTAGGGTTTTAGGTTAGTATACTGATCTGAGGCATGCTGATCATGTAAAGATCATAACTTTGTTCTTTGATATTGAGGATCTGGAAACATAAGTCAAGCTGCTGAACCATGTAAATATTGATTAGATCAGGGTAGTAGTAAACTCGTTTGTGAAATTATGTTGAAGTTCTCAACTTTTCTTACCGTTATATATGTCACTGTGTATTGGTTTTGTGAAAGTTTTGAACTTTTCTTGATATAGCTTATTAGCGGTTCTTGGTGAATATATCTTGATGTACATAAGTTTTTTTGGCTATAGTCTACTCTTATGTCTGCTCTGCGTTCTTGTGGACTCTATATGGTTTAAGAATTGGCAATATTTTGTCTTGACTATGACAATGTGAATATTTAGGCTGCAATCCTAGGAGAGATGATAGGTTCAGGGAAAGCATCTGACAGATTGCTAATGATGTATGTGCCTTTCATGGGTTTTGGGATTCTGGCTGTTCTTCGAGGTTTAGTCTGTCGATCCACCAAAAGCACCGCATCTGTTGGCAAGAGATCAACTATCATGCCAAGAAGAAAGATCGCCTGAGATAAAAGCAGTTAGTTTACTCACTATCCTTTTTTTTCATGTGAAAATGTTATTGCTTTCCTAGTTCTGTGGAATTTTTGTTTTGTTGGCTCAATAACAGTGAAATGTCTCATTGGTTTAATTCAAATTCATTCTTTGCTCTTCTACATCATTGGACTAGGTCTTCTGTTTGTAGATTTTGGTCCTCTTTGAGTCTTGACTCTTGATTGAATTGGTTCGGTTTAACAGTAGAAAGTAGAAAGAGAGAGAGCAATAGCTCCGGTTTGTTGGTTCAACTTATTGTTCTCTCAGCATGATTGAAACTAATTCATGGTACGAGTTTCCGGTTGCCTTGGTGCGGTTTTAACCGAAAGGTAAACTACTTTAAATGACCCTTTTAAGAGAAACTCAATGTCTGGTATGTGAGCTTTCCCATAGATGAACTCACATAAGCATTACGAAGGAAAAACCAATACTTGTATAAGATATTTATACAAAAACTCCACAGGAAATGACAAACTCCAAGTTCTTGATGTGGTTCCATCTAACCACAAGAAGGAAAGAAAAACAGTAACTGTAACACAAAAAGGGATCCAAAAAGACTTTCTAACCTACTTTTTCTTTCTAATTCAGTATGTTGCAGGGGAAGTCAATTCCCGAACCTCGTAAAACCATTTGCATTCTAACTTTTCAAGTAAAAAAAGTTGTTCACTGCTTAGTTTCATCAAATAAGCAGAACAAAACTTCACACACTACTAACACTCAGTCTCAATGGTGTATCTTGTGAGGTTCGATCTTGACTCCTCCGCTTCTTTCAAACCGAAATCTCTCCTTTTTTTTTTTCCTTCACTTTCCATTTTTTTAGTTTCCTGCAGAAAGAAAGAAAGGAGATAAGTATAGAAAGGCGTATTAGCGAGAAGAATATGTTTGCTGTAAGTACCTAATGGGTTGGTTTCAAGCAGTCTCACAAGACATTGAAGCTTTGATTCTCTCAACAGTGCAAGCTATTAGATTGTTAACAGTTGCAACAGAGCCAAGAGATAGCTTAGCTGTAGGAACTGAGTCAACCAGAATCTGAAAAGCCACGGTCAAGAGCGACCCTCCATCTCCTCCACCATTGGCATTACCATCAGGAAGAATAGCAAAACCAGATGGAAGCAGAGCCACATAGTCCGGATCACCTCCATTAAGCACTATATTCATTGCTACAATATCGACTGGAGCATAGATCACAAAGGAAGCTGTAGGATCAGTGCAGCTCTCTTGTAGAATCAGCATATTGCTCTGGCTAGAGTTTGCACTCTGTGACATAAGGAAAAGATTAAGTTATTAGCTACGATCAGCTGATCATAACAAGAGTAAGAAACCCGCTTTAACTCACATTTACCCGAAGAAGAGAAACACAGTTTCCGGTATCCCTCCCGTTAGCAATATGTGCCATTTCTTGCACAACTCCTCCATTAGACAGAATATCCCACTGCACATCTCACAAAAGCAACATTAACACTCTGTCCGAATCAGAACTAAAGAGCGTTACTAACTAAAAGAATGACCTCATTTCTTGAATTCTCATCTGAGGAAATCGAAGACTCTCTTTGGAGGACAGGGATCCAAAAGGAAGTGGCTGCACTAAGAACAATACCCGGAGGCCTTCCTGGATCATCCACACTCTTCCTAGTCATCACTCTAACATCTTCAGCTCCTGTACCGGACAGTGTAGTCCACGTGTGAGCTGTTGAAGCACTCACTCCTGCACAAAAGCTTATAACCATCCGCTCCGCCAATTTCAGCATACTCCTCCTCCCTTCTTGGTTTGTTATCACTGCAATTTCATCAATATAAAATTGTGATTCTGACTCTGATTCTAAGCCTGATTATGAGAAAGAAGTTATGAAACAAAATATTATGCTTTACCGCCAACTTCTCCAGAGGAAATGTTTGTAGCCATGACGCTAGCTAACCGCTCGCATTGGCGATCAAGAATCGCAACCCAGCGTTTAGCACCAAAGGCATGACCAGTACTAACCATGTGTTTGTATAAGCTATGGACTCCTCTGTCATCAACTTCCACATGCTCCACCCAAGTCACCTGTTACATTAAATTTTTGTATTTTTTGAAAATTTGTACCTTATAGATATATAACCTAATGTTTTTATTATATACCTTGGAATATCCATTTGGCATTTCTTGAATCAAACATCCAGAAGCTCGCCGTCTGCATCTAGCCGGGGGGTTTGGTTGGAGACTATCCAAGGAGATATCGACAACCGCCCACGAACCATCTCCTTGTTGTTTACAGTAACGTGCGAAATAGGTTTCACGGGTCGGGACTAATGGAGATGGAACTTGAAACTCTGCAGTCATCTGCAAAACAGAGTGGTTACTTCAGTTCCAAGTTTACTTCTTACAGAAAGAAAGAGAGGAAGGAAAAAGAAACTTACCACTTGAAGAGCTCCATTAAAGTTTCCTGCAACTCCAGTGGATAAAACCGCTAATGTCATAGCTCTAGATACCATCCCCGCGAAAATCGTTGACCATTGATTCTGCAACATCATATCACTACGTTGTCAAAAACTCTTCAGTAGAGAAGATTACTTTTAAATATATGCAAAATGAAAATGTTAATCACCACATCCATGAGAATCTCAACGATGTTAACATGATTCATGATCACAACAGAGGTTTCTCGCGAAGCTTCGGATCTAAAACCAGCAGGTCTAGGTCCGATCCCTCTAGGAAACGTCCGAGCATACTCTTCATCGTCAAAAACCAAACTCTTCCACAATGAATCGTCCACTTGAGCCATCCTCATGAGCTCTTCCATTGCAGCCACAGCTAAGTCTATGATGACCGGTTTATCAGCTTCGGTTGGTGTAGTGATAGACTTGAGGAGATCGGTTGGATTGTTTCCATAAGCTTCTCCTCCAAGATTTCCCATGCCGAGTTCTAGAGGACGTGGAGGAAGAGGAGGCGGAGACATAAGAGGATAGTTTGAGACTGGCTTGCCTACGTATTTGGCTGCAATCGCGGATATACGGTCGATCTACACAGACAAAAACAAGAACCATGTTACTCCTTACGTTTCTCCCAAGTTATGTTTTATGATTTTCAACTTGTTTCACAAATATAGATTGTTTAACTTTGTTAATTTACTTTGACCAATCCAAATCAATAAAAATAAGTTAAATAATTGTGTTTTTTTCTATTCTTTCAATACGAACAAAGGTGTTTTGAATGATCAAATAGAAAATTTTGTATATGACTTTAATTTTAGAAGTAATTATTAAAATACTATATTAAATCGAATGAATTGATATATGGAAAGCGATGTAATAATATAGTGATGTATTAATGATTTTATCTATTTTAATTGAAGTGTTGAAATATCAAAAATCAAAACATGCGACTAAATATTATGATCAAACATTATATATAAGATTGTGAAGTTAATTATATGGTTACCTCTTCTCTTAATCGAGCATTTTCAAGACGGAGTTGGTGTTCGTCGAAAGACATTTCTCCGATAGCCGTCGGACCACCACAATTAGGACACGAAGCATTTGCAAGAGCCTCTCGATATTTAATGTTGTCGCTCCTCAGCTTATCGTTCTCCGTCCGAAGATGCGAGTTCTCATGCCGCTCGTGATGATTCTGCACGAAATAAAACTTAATTATAGATCCGTCATCTCTGTAGTTCTTTTTTCTTTTATACAAGTTATTAGAAACCCAAGTTTGTAGTTTGGGTAAAGTGAAGTAACAAAGGATTTTGCTAAAAATGTGGGAAAGTATATTTATACACACACACACAACACACTTGTGTACACGTTATTATACAGTATGCGTTTCACCGTATTTTAAGCATATGTGTCTAAAACATTAGAGTCTATATGGATTATTGCTCTAACTTAGTTAATAAATCAAATTTGTTTCAACGAAACAATCTCAATATTTCTATGGCCTGATCCGCCAAAAACACATAGCTCTGCCAAACAACAACCTTTTAATTGAAAAAAAACAAAAAAAAATCTGGAGGAAAAAGTAAGAAAATTAAGTCAATTGTACTATTAACTAGATCTAAAAATCTAACAAAGTCAATGAATTAATTCTAATTGAAATACCATCCACCAAAAATTGTCACGAGTGTGATTGAGATCTGATGCATAGGTCTTTCTAAAGTATAAACATAAGCCCTTCAATATGAATGGATAATATATAACTGAACAAAGTATATAGTATATGTGTTCATATATAATATAAAAGTATATATACCTTCATTTGCGTACGTTTGTTTTGAAACCAGAATTTGACTTGTAGAGGTTCCAAACCCAATTCACGGCTTAGTTGTTTCCTTTGCTTGTCATCTGGATGAGGACACTCTTTGAAAAATCTATTTAACAAACGAAACATAAAAAATTGTCAAAAAAAATTTTTTTTTTTAAATGAAGAAAATTGAAGCGAGTGAGTAATTTAAGATATGCATACGCTTCCATCTCCTGGATCTGAAGTTGAGTATGTCGATGATATCGTTTCTTCTTGTTAGGATGAAGAGGATCTTGATCGTTTCCTGATCCTCCTTCTTGATTCTCACTTCCGGATTTAGTATTGGCACTGTCGAATTCATCGTCCCTAAGAAACCCTTCATTGTTGTTGTCTTCATGGTTGTAGTTGTGATTATTGCTATCTGCGTTGTTCATAGCCGCAAGCAACATATTTGGTTCGAACATCTTTTCTTATACTGGAGAGTACTGAAAGCAAACCCTAGAAGCAGAAAAAAAAAAAAAAAAAAAAAAGAGTATTAAAATTTAGGGTTTTGTTCTTTGGGTACCGAGAGAGGACTCAAGAAAAATAGAAACTTTCTCCAAGGCTGAAAAAATTATGGCAATACTTAATCCACGTCAACAACTTTCTACTTTTTATAATATTATGAACAAAACAACTTTTCTTTTATCTTTCTTGTTGAAGATCTTACAAAAAGAATCGATATAAGCTAATAGGAAAGACGAAGAATTGGAGATGATGATTGTAGGAAACAAATTAAGGACCCACTATTTGAAAGCAAGAAAAAAAGAGTCTTTGCAAAAAATAAAACATCACAGTCATGAATTAATAAGTTATTAAATAAGCAACCCAAAATAATGAATTTCGCATACTCCGAATTATTCAAATCTCCCCCAAAAAAAAAATCCTTTTTTACAAAAACAACAGATTACTATGAAATCTTTGAAATTGATTCAAAAAGCATATGCAGTGTAGATGAAAATCACTTGATGTCTCAAAAGAACTTAAAATTTTTGCAACCTATAATAACTTTGATGGATGATGATTTAAATTAACTTTTCCAAGTATTGATCAGTTTTGATTTAGATGGGAGAGGAAAGATAAGACGAAAAGAGAAACGTTGGACTCATTTGTGCAAAGCAAATAAAATAGGCAAAAAGTAGGTACAAATAAATTCCCAACTCTATCCTGTTTATGAAAAAAGAACAATATTTTCGTGAAAACAGAACAAAACGTAATTAAATATATTATAATATATATAAATCCTCCAGGAAAAAAGTGTAATGAAAAAGAAAAAGAAAAAAACTGAAATGAAAAAATGTTATTATCTCAGTGCACGGTGAGACGGACACACATACAGTTAATATACAACTTACAACCAACGTGACATAAGGCCTGCGATATGTATTAAATTTTTCCAGCTATCTTTTTTAGTATAGCATCATCGTAGCTAAACGTCTTTTTATTTCACACATAACAACTATCTATATAAATGTATAAAAGTATATCACGTGTTTATATAATAAACACAAACGTATAGAGAACTGAAAAAAGGATGATATACGAATTAAGAGAATACAAACCTTTTAATCTTCCTCTTTATTTTTTATTTTTATTTTTTGTTGTTGTCAATCTCTATTGTTGTCTCGAGGGTTTCGTTTCTGCCTATAAGATAAAACAGTAATTAGAAAGTCAGAAACAGATAAAAGAGGAATGAAAAAGAAAAATTAAGTAATGACTAATATTAAAAATTTATGATCACTAACTGAAAATTCAACACAGAGATTATAAAATCATTATGAAAGTGAGAGTTTTATGAAGAAGCCAAGAATTTTTAAAGTGTAATGATCCAATTAATACATTTAAAAAAAAACAAATTGAATTAATATGATAGAATAAAATATATAACACCAGGGAATGATGAGGTTTTAGAGATGAGGCATACACTGAGAGGACGAAGCAGTATAGCTGAAACACTATAGGGAGCGAGAAGGGTGGGAGCGGTGTCCGGTCTGAGATTTGTATCTGATCGGAAAACCGCTGATGGTTATGTGCAGCGGTTTGTTGGCGAGCCAAGAAGTTTGAAAGGTAGGTGGTGCAAATCTTTGGAGGAAGAGAGAGAGAGAGAGGAAAAAATGGGAGAGATGGGAGAGTAATGGCAGAGAGAATTGAGAGGGTGCAATGGAATTAAATGGTGAGAGAGGGACACTTTATTATCGATCCTACACGCTTATAGAGAGAAAATATGTATATGTTACAAAATTTTGATCATATATGGAGAGAAACTGATATATAAGTTTTGTTTATTATATAGTACTATAGTTTTGCATTACGGCTAACAAATGATTTCATCACTTATGATATATATAGTTCTTTTAAAACAAAAAAGTCATTAACATTATTTATAACTTTATATGAAATAAATCCAATTTAATATGACTTAGCAAAACTACCTAAATTCATTTTTTGCTCAAATATCCACACATTAATATAATTCTTCATTTAAAGAAAATTTTAGAAAATTGTTCAGATATTACATGGATACAATCTATGTTTTAGAAGTAATTTTTATTAATTTTAATACTCTTAAGATTATTATTTATTGAGGAGAAATTTTATATAGAATATTTTCTATAATTAGAAATTTTTATCATTGCAGTTTATAATATTTTCTTTAATATATTTCATTTAGATTTTTTCTAATGAAGTAAAAACATTTATTGGAACAAGATATTGGAAGAAAAAAAATCCATATCCTTTATGGAATTTTATTATATCATATAGAAATTATATTGTATTATTAGTTTGACAGAAATTTAATTATTAATGTTTATTTTTTTTTATCTTTTTTGACAAAAATGTTTATTTTTGTTTTAGTTAAAAGAGACGAATTTAAAAAATTGGCACATTTCATTTTTTTGTTTACCAAAAATAACATAACTTCAAAAAAGTTGCAAAAAGTAACAAAGACTCCACTCTTTTTTCACGATAAGACTTCAATTTACATACCTTTAATTTAAATATATATACGTTTAATTATTTTGTGGCCCAGGCATTTATAACTATAACGTGCAATTAAGCTGTTTTAAATACCGATCACCCATTTAAAAAGTGATCATTTGTAAAAGTCGTTCATTCATACGTACTTTATCACGCTAATGTATACTAGAAAATATACTGCGTATTAACGTCGCCATTCCATAAGTTTATACTTACTTAAGATTAATAAAAATATATTAAATATTTTAGAAAACATTAACCTTTCTATTTTCTGAGTTTATATAAATTAGTTAGTATGTATAAAGTATATGTACATATACATATTTGTACGTATGTGATAGGGTGGCGAATAGTTTCGTCGCATTAAATGTTTACACAGAGGCTGCATGGCTTTAGGCCATTTACTGCTCTCATGCCTCTCTTGCACTTAACCTCCTCTTCCTAACTAGTTAGTACTCTCTCTACTATGAAAACTAATAATTCAACGCCTAACATTTGAGTTTTCTAAATGAAAATAAAAATATAAAAACAAGAGACCAACCACTTACAATTGATTTTTTCAAAGTTGCAATTTCACTTTTTCATAGGAGATGAATCGTTTATGATCAAAGTTAGAATGTGTTTTTCCGCTGCCAATTAATATGATCAAACCTGAGAGATTTCAATATAAAAAAGTTTTTGTTGAAAAAAGGATGATTTTGTAGGAAAAATCTACAATGGTGAGCATTTTGGTTTTCCGGCCTCCTAAATGGGCCGTATGAGTTATACAAAACTTTGGCCTGTCATATGTTTTAAGGATTTAATTCTCTGGTGCCCCTATACCAGAAATTCTTTTCTGCATCACCTCCACTTATTCTCGATAAGTGGACTGTAATCTCTCATACCCCTATTCATCAAAACAATTTCTCAAAAACCTCTCAATGGTAAAAAGACAATATTACCCTTAATGAAGGTTGTTAAAGGTTAAATATAATTAAATCGGTACATGTTCAACGAAAAACACAATAGCTCAGTGGTTGCGAGTTCCATGCGCATCCGCGCGCCCAGAGTTCGAATCCCACTATGCGGGGTACAACTAGGGTGCAACTGGTACAACTAGGGTACGACGGGTACAACTAAGATGCGATGGGTACAACTGGGGGTACAACTAAGGGATATCTGGTACAACTGGATGTAGTTGTACGTTCAATTTTCTTTTCAAAATTGTTAGAGGGTAGTTTCGTCATTTCATTAAAGAAGGGGTAGTGAGAATAAGTGGAGGTGATGCAGAAAAGAATTTCTGGTATAAGGGCAAAAAAGAATTAAATAAAAGAAAATTACCCTCTAACAATTTTGAAAAGAAAATTGAACGTACAACTATATCCAGTTGTACTGGATATCCCTTAGTTGTACCTCCAGTTGTACCCATCGCATCTTAGTTGTACCCGTCGCACTCTAGTTGTACCCCGCATAGTGGGATTCGAACTCTGGGCGCGCGGGTGCGCATAGAACTCGCAACCACTGAGCTATTGTGTTTTTCGTTGAACATTTACCGATTTAATTATATTTAACCTTTAACAACCTTCATTAAGGGTAATATTGTCTTTTTACCATTGAGAGGTTTTTGAGAAATTGTTTTGATGAATAGGGGTATGAAAGATTACTGTCCTATGTTTTAAGTAGAGTGGCAAGACAGAATCGTATATACCGAGAAGTGGGACGAGTTCGTTGAAGAATATATGTATATAGTTTTTTTTGGGTAACATCGTTGAAGAAGAATATATGTATTAGTCTTTAATTGTTCTATTAGTCGTTACTACTGTTCCACCAAAAGCTGGCAGTAGTTCCTAGTTTGTAATACTCAATTACTAAATTTAGCAACTTGGATGGGTTTGCTCTGAGATTAGCAAGAACGTGGATTCCACACAACAGTTTAATATATTTTTGTCTTTTTAACTTGGAGAGCTATGGACCAATAGAACAATTCTGTTAACTACATGTTGTCCAAAGTCAATAGCTTTTCAAAGAGAAAAAAGGATTTGAAGCTTTCGTGATCGTTGCATGATTTTGAGTTTATCTAGTTTTTAAGAAATTTTATATTCAACTACCAACAGAGATATCAAAAAGATAGTGGAGACCCAGCAATGTCCTCCTCGACCACCTCTGTTCTTCAAACCTAATTAAGAAACAGAGGATTATATTACTGCAAATGGGTTTATCTAAATGCCATTTGACATTTCTCCGTGGACATTTTCAATGCCTATGAATGATCTATAAAAGGCCTGAGATTGTCTCCCTTCATCTTCATCTCCAAGCTCCTCTGACCTTTCTTGGCTAACACTCAATAGAGCTAACAAGCCAAAAAAGAAAGAAAGAGGGAGGCAGTAATGGCGATTAAGAACCTTGTTGCTCTTTTGGTTCTTCTCAGCGTTCTTGGAGTTTCAGTCGCTTATAAGGGTCGTCTTGACCTTAACTACTACAAACACAGGTGTCCTGACGCAGAAGCCATTGTCCGTCGTGTCACAATTCAATATGTCTCTCGCAAGCCAAGTCTTGCTGCTGCGCTTCTAAGGATGCATTTCCATGATTGTTTCGTCAGAGTAAGTTTGCTATTTTTGAGACTATAATGAATATATATATGAAAAAGAGACTAACTCCTTTGATGGTTCGTGTAGGGATGTGATGGTTCCATTCTTCTGAAATCTCCAAACAATGATGCGGAAAGAAACGCTGTCCCCAACCTGTCCCTGAGAGGCTATGAAGTGGTCGATGCCGCTAAGTCAGCGCTCGAGAAGAAGTGTCCCGGTGTGGTTTCTTGCACTGATATTCTCTCCTTAGTCGCCAGAGACGCCGTCTTAGTGGTACGTAACATTTCACAATGGACTAATTCTTCTCATTCCCAAGTGGCCAAGTCAATGAAAATAGAGTACTAAAACTTCATTTTTTTTTTTGCTTTTTTTACAGATCAACGGACCATGGTGGCCTGTTCCATTGGGTAGGAGGGATGGTCGCATCTCAATACTCGCTGAAGCTAATAGTCTACCATCCCCTTTCGCCGGAATAGCTGCACTGAAGCAAAACTTCTTCAACAAGGGCCTAAACACTAAAGACCTTGTCGTCTTTCAGGTATATATATTTCTAAAAACACCTTTTAAGTGCAAGCTATAAAGTTATCAACTTGATGTCACAAAGCTGAACAATAACAATAATAATAACGGTTTCTTGATCAGGGGGTCACACCATTGGAATCTCTAACTGCGGTCTTATCAACAGCCGTATCTACAACTTCACCGGCAGAGGCGATTTTGACCCAGCGATGAACCCAAGCTACGTCAGGCAATTGAAGAAAAGGTGCAAGCCTACTGATTTCAGGAGCGCAGTGGAGATGGACCCCGGCAGTGTCAAGAAGTTTGACTCTCACTACTTCAACATTGTGGCTCAAAAGAAGGGTCTTTTCACATCTGACTCAACACTTCTCGATGACCCAGAGACCAAAAGCTACGTCGAGACACAGGTTTCTACTGGTGGGTCTTCATTCGCCAAAGATTTCTCCGACTCAATGCTCAAACTCGGTTTCGTCGAGATCCTCACCGGGAATCAGGGTGAGATCAGGAGGAGATGCGCCTTCCCTAACTAAGTTTTGTCGATCAAAACAAAACTGATGTATTTCTTCTATGAATGATTTGATTGGAGCAGTTTTTAACACCATTTCTTTCTATTTGTATGTTTTTTTATTTGTCCTCCAAGTCTGACTGTTTTCAGACAGACAGAGTATTCCAGTTTCCTTTGTATGATCTGTTTTGAAGTCTAATAAAAGTTAAAGACTATTTCTTTGGCACTAAATCCATAATTTACTTGGTCTTCTTCATTCCTCGTCCACTTATATAATTCCTCTGTTAGGTTTCTCGACAAAGCAGAACATTGACGAGTAAAAAGTTGGACGCACTCAAGCTACGAAAACCCTAGAATCTCTAATTCGGATTCCCCCAAATTGAAGAATCCAAAAAAAAAAAATTGCTATTTTCATTACAGTAGCGTATAATCCTTGATCACAAGATTCACAACTTCCGTGCCCTAGAAGAAGAACAACCCACCAAACCACTTAGCGGATCTTCTCGAGAACGAACGGTTAACTAACAGATGAAACAAACGCAAGTTACACAAATACTGTAAATTAATTGATGAAACGTTTTAATCAATTTTATGACCGTTATAACTTATAAGAGTAATAATTGTTTCTTTTCTTACCGTTTTGATCAATTTTATGACCGTTATAAGAGTCATAATTGTTTCTTTTCTTACCGTTTTGATCAATTTTAAATATATATTTTTGCAGTCCAAATAAATAAAGGAAACAACCTACAAGAAAATTTAAATTTTCTTTGCTTTGACTTTAAGTAATTCCCTTTTTTCATATAAGAAAATTTCCTTTGTTTTTTTTTTTTTTTTTTTTTTTTTTTTAAATAATTTTGGGAACCTTTCTTTATGTATATGATCTCTACTTCTTTCTTGAGAAATCATAATACTTTTTCTTCTAAACCATAAAACAAAAACAACAAATCGTGGCACATGATGAATGAGTTTCCCGTTTGGGTAGACTCGGTTTGACACCCCAATGTTGATGGTGCTGAGAGGATCTGATTCGATGGCAAGTTCACTGATCTCGCCATACATGTGTCATGTCTCATGTGCAGAGACCTCCAACTATGTGTGTGTGTTTTCAAATTTCAATTGGACGAGTCACCCCACCTGTGAATTTTCTAGGTTCTGTTATAAAATGTTTTGATATGATATAAAATTTTGTTTGGTTTCGGTTTGGATCGATTAAACCAAGTTAAATACTACTCAATTCGAAACTCAGTGAATCAAATTTTGTTTCCATTACAAACATAGTCACCTTAAACTTAAAGAATACAAGTTAGGTTACTCGATCGGTTACAAATTATTCATGGAAGAAACAGAGCAAAACACCAAAACTCAAACAAGAAACTTTCCACAATAAGCAGGAACCGTTTTGACTCACTCAACCGTCGATCGATCGAGATTAGTTAACGAAAGCACACTTCCTCCTGATCTCACCCTGTCTCCCGGTAAGAATTTCGACAAAACCAAGTTTGAACATCGAGTCGGAGAAATCTCTGTTGAAAGAAATCCCATTAGTTAAGGCCTGAATCTGAACGTAATGTCTGGTTTCAAAGTCATCGAGAAGCGTAGAGTCAGATGTGAAGAGCCCTTTCCTCTGAGCAACGACGTTGTAGTAGTGAGAGTCAAATCTCTTGACACTGCCTGGGTCCATGTCCACTGTGGATCTGAAATCAGTGGGCTTGCACCTTTTCTTCAATGCCCTGACGTAGCTTGGGTTCATCGCCGGGTCAAAATCGCCTCTGCCGGTGAAGTTGTAGATACGTGTGTTGACGAGAGCGCAAGTAGAGATTCCTATGGTGTGAGCCCCTATTCAACAGAAACCATTTTTTATTCAGCTTTGAAACTTTCAAGTTCATAGTAGCTTTTAAGATTGCACATAAGGTTTTAGTAGAATCATACCCGAGAGAACGACTAGGTCTTTAGCGTTAAGACCCTTGTCGGCAAAGTTCTGCTTCAACGTGGCTATGTTGGCGAAAGGCGATGGTAAATTGACCTCGGATATTCTCGAGATGCGTCCATCCCTGCGGCCCAATGGAACCGGCCACCATGGTCCCCTGATCTGTTTAAAGGCAACAATAATAAGTTATGTACTAGTTAGTAGTCTAGTACTTTGAGTTTTTAGAATAACAAAATCAGTCTAATGCGAGAATGTTACCACTAAGACAGCATCTCTGGCGACCAAGGCAAGAACATCAGCGCAAGAAACAACACCTGGACACTTCCTCTCGAGCGCTGCCTTGGCAGCATCAACCACTTCATAGCCTCTCAGGGACAGGTTGGGAACAGCGTTTCTTTCCGCATCATTGTTTGGAGATTTCAGAAGAATGGAACCATCACATCCCTACATGAATCGTATAACAAAGAGTTAGGACTAGTTTTATGTATCTATTGTTTACAGTCTCGGATAAGTGAAGCAAGCTTACTCTGACGAAACAGTCATGAAAATACATCCTTAGAAGCGCAGCGGCGAGGCTTGGTTTGCGAGAAACATATTGTTGTGTGACACGACGGACAATGCGTTCTGTGTCAGGACACCTGTACCGGTAGTAGTTGAGGTTTAGACTATACCAAGGAATGGCAACAGAATTTCCAAGGACGCTAAGAAGAACCACAAGGGCGAGAAGGGTTTTGGTCGCCATAACTGTCTCTCTCCTTTCTTAGCTCGTTTGCTTTGTTGAGTGTTAGCCAAGAAAGGTGAGAACGAGGTTGGCGATGAAGGTGAAGGAGGAAATCTCAGTCTTTTTATAGATCATCCAGTCCAGAGACGTTGAAAATGTCCATAGAGAAATGTCAAATGAGATTAAAGAAACCCATTTTGCAGTAGTACTCCTCTGTTTCTTAATTAGGTTTTAAAAACAGAGGACATTGCAGGGCCTCCACGATCTTTCTGATTTCTTGGAGGTGGTTTAATATTAAAACTCCCTTGAGATAGCTATTGACTATGAGAAGCTTGTTGTCACAACCTGTAATCGACTAGGGAAAGAAAGCTCTGTTTTTATTTGTTGTACAAATATAAAAAAGAGATGAGAGTAGTATTTTACTCAAAAGTCAAAACAACTGTCTTATTTTAAAAATTTTAATTAATGTTTTACCAAATCCGAGGTATTCATTATCATCAACTCTAGTACAGTAGTACTATAAAACAATTTGTTGGGTCATGTGTGGAACACACGTCCGTCTTTTTGGTCTGCCGTCTGCATTATTTTTTTCTTTTCTTATGTTCCATGAATTTCTCTGTCTACATCATTTGTTTCTTGATCCTCTTTAGAGCTAATAGTTAGGTGAATAGAATAGCGTAGCGAACGTGAAATGCAAACATAAACACATTAACGCTAAGTGCAAACGCAAAAGATAGATGCAAATTTTAGTTTTCTCAACCAAACTGAAAACATGGAATACGAATATATATACATCAAATGCAAAGGAACATGAAAGACATATACATAGATATTATCTTCTTCTGCACGTTTTCTTCTTCTAGTTACCCACTTACATGGTTCAAACGGCAACTTATAAAACAACGTTAGGAATTTCTGTTTTGAAAGATCCAAATTTCCTTGGGCAAACTTGAATATGTTCTTTAACGTCGTGTGTGAATCACACGTTATGGAAGAGCTAGCGCATTATTATTTATCGCTACATAAAATGACGAACTCGTCCAAAAAAAAACTTCAAAAGAATCGTATAAAAGTGGTAGTAGTAATGTATGTACGTGTAGGCACTACTAGGCAGGACCGGGCCCAACCAGAACAAAAGTCCTCAAGTTCGAGCATGATTGGGCCGGTTCGATTTGTCCTATAATAACAATAATTACAGTGGAAGTCCTTTTTCAGTGTTTTTCTGAAACAAATTTTTAAAGTTCCAAGTCTTTAGCATACATATCAAAGTTAATTCAGTCGCAAAAGAAAAGTCCGAATTTTTGAAAATCTAGATATATAGAAGGATAGATAAACTTCACATGTGTTTCTTTTTGTAAAATTTACATGTGTCAGTTTATCATAAGATGTCAAAATACAAATTCACATGTGTTTTTTGTAAAATAGAAGGAGCAGTTGTGTGAAATTTCTTTTTTGTTCTCCACTTCTCCTTATAATACAAACTTTTCAAATTTCGCATGTCACAAACAAAGATTAGGCTCAAGATATAAGAAACAACAGTTTACGACAAAAAACAAAACTCTAAATAAAACTATCCGCTGTAATACTTTTATACTAATAGATAGATCATATGTGTTCTACGCGTTGGGAGTCTTTTGTGTCGACGGTCATGAATCGTGATTATAGTATCAATTCTTTCCTTTTTCTGTAAACAATTTTTGTTTAGTCAACGATCAAATTGGATTGTATATATTTTCTTTTATGGATTCACCATGGATAACAAAAACTGTTATTTGTTCATAATGGATTGATGATAAACTCTAGACATTCATTTTTTTTTGGTCTCGCCAAGACAGTTAGTTTCTATCTACATATCCATTTTTTGGTGAATAATATGCAATATTTTGAAAAATGTTATAACGATAATATTAACACAAATTAATAATAAGGTCTAGGCCTCTAGCCATTTCATATATGTTACAAAACTAATTTTGTTATTAACATATGATATCACATAGCAGATGTAATCGGTATCTCTACCAAATCCCTTAACTAATCTTATATTCGAACTTCTATACCTTAATGAACTATAAAAGTATTAGACAACGATAATTTTCTTGGAATACTTTCTTGCCCGTTAGTACCTGTTCGTTTGCGGTTCTACTGGTTGTATTATTAGGGATTAGGTCGGGTCCTGTAATTTTAGAATAACGAAGAATGATCAGTACTATCACAAAAGTACAAAAGTACTAGTTGTTCTTTACTGAAAATTTGCTTTATATCTCGAGGCGATTGCTCAACTTCAACTATAATTATGTTTCATTGTCCAAAAATATAGAATAGTCAAGATTTCACGAATAATATGTCATATAACTAAATTAGTCATATTCTGATCAATAATCTAAAATTAAAGGTCATATAATCTCAGTTATGTATAATTTTTGCTTTTGTTGTCGATTATGACATCATAACGCTCAATATACACAATTAGTTAAGTCTAGCTTTCTAGTATTATACTCACTGTTTGCTAGACTTTTTGTTGTTGGTGATTAACTGATTATGACATCATAACGCTCAAATTCACTACAATCAAATAAGTTTACTAGATGTTCTATGTTACCAACTTACCATAGCTTGATTTAAGGACCAAACATTCACCCTCTTTTAACATAATATCTCTAATATCTAATATACTTTATTATCACAGTTGACCAAATAAATACGTATTTTATCATTAATAATACTAGGATGTCGGCCGGTGCGTTGCCGCACGAGAAAGTAAAAACTTGAAATGATTAACATTGTTAATTTTACATTTCGAGTAAAAAACGGAACAAAACATTTGTTGGATCAAAACATTGCAACTTTATATAAACAAAGAGTAACAAAAATAAAAAAGTGTGAAATAAAAAGGTGTAAAAAATAATAGATGTGATCTTTGAAACATTGAGGTACAACAAAGAGGTGTAAACATAGAGGTATGAAATAAAAAGGTGTAAAAATAAATAGATTTGATTTTTGAAACATGGAGGTACAACAAAGAGATGCAAAACTTAAGAGGTGTGAATTTTGAAAGATGGGGACACGACGAAAATACATGATTAATAATATGCAACTGTTAGGATCATTAATAATTTTAAACCGTTAATTAGAAAGTGGAACTAATCTCATTCATTGGATTAAAGTTGACACAAAAAAATGGGTTTGCTATTATATATTTTAAAATTAAAAAAAAAAAACACTTCAATAAAACAATTCTTTAGTTTTACTTATTAACTTGTAAATTTTGAAAATACTCAGTAAACAATTTTTCAAAACTTGTTTATGTTGCCCAGAGAAAGTTTCTATATAATAAACAAAGAGGTGTAAGACATAGAGGTGTGAAATAAAAAGGTGTAAAAGTTAATAGATGTGATCTTTGAAACATGGAGGTACAACAAAGAGGTGTAAACATATATGTGAAATAAAAAAGGTGTAAAAATAAATAGATGTGATTTTTGAAACATGGAGGTACAACAAAGAGATGCAAAAATTAAGAGGTGTGATTTTTGAAATATGGGGGTACGACGAAAAGACAAGATTAATAATTTGCAACTGATGGGATCATTAATAATTTTAAACCGTTAGAGGGAAAAGTAGAAATAATCTCATCCGTTGGATTAAAGTTTACACAAAAAAATAGGTTTGCTATTATATATTTAGAAAACACTTCAATAAAACAATTCTTTAGTGTTATTTATTAACTTGTAAGTTTTGAAAATACTCAGAAAGCAATTTTTCGAAACTTGTTTATGTTGTCCAGAAAACTTTGTATATAATAAACAAAGAGGTGTAAGATATAGATGTGTAAAATAAAAAGGTGTAAATATTAATAGATGTGATATTGAAACATGGAGGTACAACAAAGAGGTATAAACATAGATGTGTGAAATAATAAATGTGTAAAAATAGATAGATGTGATTTTTGAAACATGGAGGTACAACAAAGAGATGCAAAAATTAAGAGATGTGATTTTTGAAAGATGGGGGTACGACGAAAAGACACGATTAATAATTTGCAACTGTTGAGAACATTAATAATTTTAAACCGTTAGATGGAAAATTGGAATTAATCTCATCCGTTGGATTAAATTTGACACAAAAAGTGGGTTTGCTATTATATTTTTTAAAAAACACTTCAATAAAACAATTCTTTAGTTTTATTTATTAACTTGTAAGTTTTGAAAATACTTAGAAAACAATTTTTCGAAACATGTTTATGTTGTCCACAAAAGTTTATATATAATAAACAAAGAGGTGTAAGACATAAGGTGTGCAATAAAAAAGTGTAAAAATTAAAGGATGTGATCTTTGAAATATGGAGGTACAACCAAGAGATGTAAACATAGAGGTATGAGATAAAAAAAGTTTAAAAATAAATAGATGTGATTTTTCATCATCTGTTTGCTTGTTTCTCTTTACATCAGTCTCCATTTTTTTCTCTCTAATTTTATTTATTTCTTCTTTCTTTATTTGTTTTCATCATCTGTTTGCTTGTTTCTCTTTACTTCAGTCACCATTTTTTTTTTTCTCTAATTTTATTTCCTTCTTCTTTCTTTATTTGTTTTCATCATCTATTTGCTTATTTCTCTTTACTTCAGTCTCCATTCTTCTTTTTCCTCTAATTTTATTTTTTTCTTTACTTGTTTTCATCATGTGTTTGCTTGTTTCTCTTTACTTTAGTCTCTATTTTTCTTTTTTCTCTAAATTTATTTCTTTCTTCTTTCTTTATTTATTTCCATCTTCTTTTTGATTGTTTCTCTTTACTTCAGTCTCCATTTTTCTTTTTTCTTTAATTTTATTTATTTCTTCTTTCTTTATTTATTTTCATCATCTCTTTGCTTGTTTCTCTTTACTTCAGTCACCATTTTTCTTTTTTTCTCTAATTTTATGTTTTTCTTTATTTGTTTTCATCATCTGTTTGCTTGTTTCTCTTTACTTCAGTCTCCATTTTTTTATTCTTTCATTATTTGATTTTATCATCTGTTTGATTGTTTTTCTTTACTTCAGTCTCCTTTTTTCTGTTTTCTCTAATTTTATTTTTTTCTTCTTTCTTTATTTGTTTTCATCATCTATTTGCTGGTTTCTCTTTACTTCAATCTCCGTTTTCTCTTTTCTCTAATTTTATTTCTTTCTTCTTTCTTTATTTGTTTTCATCATCTGTTTGCTTGTGCCTCTTTACTTCAGTCTCCATTTTTCTGCTTTCTCTAATTTTATTTCTTTCTTCTTTCTTTATTTGTTTTCATCATCTCTTTGCTTGTTTCTCTTTACTTCAGTCTTCATTTTTCTGTTTTCTCTAGTTTTATTTCTTTCTTTTTTCTTTTTTGGTTTTCATCATCTGTTCGCTTATTTCTCTTTACTTAACTCTCCATTTTTCTGCTTTCCATAATTTTATTTCTTTCTTCTTTCTTTATTTGTTTTCATCATCTGTTTGGTTAATTCTCTTTATTGTCTCCATTTTTCTGCTTTCCATAATTTTATTTCTTTCTTCTTCCTTTATTTGTTTTCATCATCTGTTTACTTGTGTGACAACCCGTCCCGTGGACCCCGCTAGCCTCACTGCTAGCCGCCCAAACAGACTCCAAGCTGGCCCTGCAGGGCATCGATCCTAACCCATCACTGTGGAAATACACATCCACCAGTAGGTTATTGGTGCGCCAGGCGTTCCTTGAATCCTGGTCCTCACCCTTTAACAACCTTCCCACAGGACAACCTCATCATCTGTTTGCTTGTTTCTCTTTACTTCAGTCTCTATTTTTTCTGTTTTCTCTAGTTTTCTTTATTTCTTCTTTCTTTATTTGTTTTCATCATCTATTTGCTTGTTACTCTTTACTTCAGTCTCCATTTTTCTTTTTCCTCTAATTTGATTTTTTTCTTTATTTGTTTTCATCATCTGTTTGCTTGTTTCTCTTTACTTCAGTCACCATTTCTCTTTTTTCTCTAATTTTATTTCTTTCTTCTTTCTTTATTTGTTTTCATCATCTATTTGCTTATTTCTCTTTACTTCAGTCTCCATTCTTCTTTTTCCTCTAATTTTATTTTTTTCTTTACTTGTTTTCATCATGTGTTTGCTTGTTTCTCTTTACTTTAGTCTCTATATTTCTTTTTTCTCTAAATTTATTTCTTTCTTCTTTCTTTATTTATTTCCATCTTCTTTTTGATTGTTTCTCTTTACTTCAGTCTCCATTTTTCTTTTTTCTTTAATTTTATTTCTTTCTTCTTTCTTTATTTGTTTTCATCATCTGTTTGCTTGTTCCTCTTTACTTCAGTCTCCATTTTTCTTTTTTTCTCTAATTTTATTTCTTTCTTCTTTCTTTATTTATTTCCATCTTCTGTTTGATTGTTTCTCTTTACTTCAGTCTCCATTTTTCTTTTTTCCTTTAATTTTATATCTTTCTTCTTTCTTTATTTGTTTTCATCATCTCTTTGCTTGTTTCTCTTTACTTCAGTCCCCATTTTTCTTTTTCTTTTCTCTAATTTTATTTATTTCTTCTTTCATTATTTGTTTTCATCATCTGTTTGCTTGTTTTTCTTTACTTCAGTCTCCATTTTTCTGTTTTCTCTAATTTTATTTCTTTCTTCTTTCTTTATTTGTTTTCATCATCTGTTTGCTTGTTTCTCTTTACTTCAATCTCCGTTTTTCTTTTTTTCTCTAGTTTTATTTATTTCTTCTTTCTTTATTTGTTTTCATCATCTGTTTGCTTGTTCCTCTTTACATCAGTCTCCATTTTTCTGCTTTCCATAATTTTATTTCTTTCTTTATTTGTTTTCATCATCTGTTTACTTGTTTCTCTTTACTTCATTCTCCATTTTTCTGCTTTCTATAATTTTATTTCTTTCTTTATTTGTTTTCATCATCTGTTTACTTGTTTCTCTTTACTTCAGTCTCCATTTTTCCGTTTTCTCTAATTTTATTTCTTTCTTCTTTCTTTATGTTTTCGTCATATGTTTGCTTGTTTCTCTTTACTTTAGTCACTATTTTTCTTTTTTCTCTAATTTTATTTCTTTCTTCTTTCTTTATTTGTTTTCATCATCTGTTTGTTTGTTTTTCTTTACTTCAGTCTCCATTTTTCTATTTAATCTAATTTTATTTTTTTCATCTTTCTTTATTTGTTTTCATCATCTGTTTGTTTGTTTCTCTTTACTTCAGTCTCCATTTTTTTTTCTTCTTTTTTATTTGTTTTCATCATCTGTTTACTTGTTTCTCTTTACTTCAGTCTTCATTTTTCTGCTTTACATAATTATATTTCTTTCTTTATTTGTTTTCATCATCTGTTTACTTGTTTCTCTTTACTTCATTCTCCATTTTTCTGCTTTCTATAATTTTATTTCTTTCATTATTTGTTTTCATCATCTGTTTGTTTGTTTCTCTTTACTTCAGTCTCCATTTTTTTTCTCTAATTTTATTTTTTTTTATCTTTCTTTATTTGTTTTCATCATCCGTTTACTTCAGTCCCCATTTTTCTTCTTTCCATAATTTTATTTCTTTCTTCTTTCTTTATTTGTTTTCATCATCTGTTTGGTTGTTTCTCTTTACTTTAGTCTCCATTTTTCTGCTTTCCATAATTTTATTTCTCTCTTCTTTCTTTATTTGTTTTCATCATCTGTTTACTTGTTTCTCTTTACTTCAGTCTCCATTTTTCCGTTTTCTCTAATTTTATTTCTTTCTTCTTTCTTTATGTTTTCGTCATATGTTTGCTTGTTTCTCTTTACTTCAGTCACTATTTTTCTTTTTTCTATAATTTTATTTCTTTCTTCTTCCTTTATTTGTTTTCATCATCTGTTCGCTTGTGCCTCTTTACTTCAGTCTCCATTTTTCTGCTTTCTCTAATTTTATTTCTTTCTTCTTTCTTTATTTGTTTTCATCATCTCTTTGCTTGTTTCTCTTTACTCCAGTCTCCATTTTTTATGTTTTCTCTAATTTTATTTCTTTCTTATTTCTTTATTTGTTTTCATCATCTGTTTACTTGTTTCTGTTTACTTCAGTCTCCATTTTTCTTCTTTCCATAATTTTATTTCTTTCTTCTTTCTTTATTTGTTTTCATCATCTGTTTGGTTGTTTCTCTTTACTTTAGTCTCCATTTTTCTGCTTTCCATAATTTTATTTCTCTCTTCTTTCTTTATTTGTTTTCATCATCTGTTTACTTGTTTCTCTTTACTTCAGTCTCCATTTTTCCGTTTTCTCTAATTTTATTTCTTTCTTCTTTCTTTATATTTTCGTCATATGTTTGTTTGTTTCTCTTTACTTCAGTCACTATGTTTCTTTTTTCTCTAATTTTATTTCTTTCTTCTTCCTTTATTTGTTTTCATCATCTGTTCGCTTGTGCCTCTTTACTTCAGTCTCCATTTTTCTGCTTTCTTTAATTTTATTTCTTTCTTCTTTCTTTATTTGTTTTCATCATCTCTTTGCTTGTTTCTCTTAACTCCAGTCTCCATTTTTTATGTTTTCTCTAATTTTATTTCTTTCTTCTTTCTTTATTTGTTTTCATCATCTCTTTGCTTGTTTCTCTTTACTTCAGTCTCCATTTTTTCTGTTTTCTCTAATTTTATTTCTTTCTTCTTTCTTTATTTGTTTTCATCATTTGTTTTGCTTGTTTCTCTTTACTTCAATCTCCGTCTTTCTTTTTTCTCTAATTTTATTTGTTTCTTCTTTCTTTATTTGTTTTCATCATCTGTTTGCTTGTTTCTCTTTACTTTAATCTCCATTTTTTCTGTTTTCTCTAATTTTATTTATTTCTTCTTTCTTTATTTGTTTTCATCATCTGTTTGCTTGTTTCTCTTTACTTCAGTCTCCATTTTTTTTCTCTAATTTTATTTCTTTCTTCTTTCTTTATTTGTTTTCATCATCTGTTTACTTGTTTCTCTTTACTTCAGTCACCATTTTTCTTTTTTCTCTAATTTTATTTCTTTTTTCTTTCTTTATTTGTTTTCATCATCTGTTTGTTTGTTCCTCTTTACTTCAGTCTCCATTTTTCTGCTTTTTCTAATTTTATTTCTTTCTTATTTCTTTATTTGTTTTCATCATCTGTTTGTTTGTTTTTCTTTACTTCAGTCTCCATTTTTCTATTTAATCTAATTTTATTTTTTTTATCTTTCTTTATTTGTTTTCATCATCTGTTTGTTTGTTTCTCTTTACTTCAGTCTCCATTTTTTTTTCTTCTTTTTTATTTGTTTTCATCATCTGTTTACTTGTTTCTCTTTACTTCAGTCTTCATTTTTCTGCTTTACATAATTTTATTTCTTTCTTTATTTGTTTTCATCATCTGTTTGCTTGTTTCTCTTTACTTCATTCTCCATTTTTTTGCTTTCTGTAATTTTATTTCTTTCTTTATTTGTTTTCATCATCTGTTTGCTTGTTTCTCTTTACTTCAGTCTCCATTTTTTTTCTCTAATTTTATTTTTTTTATCTTTCTTTATTTGTTTTCATCATCTGTTTACTTGTTTCTGTTTACTTCAGTCTCCATTTTTCTTCTTTCCATAATTTTATTTCTTTCTTCTTTCTTTATTTGTTTTCATCATCTGTTTGGTTGTTTCTCTTTACTTTAGTCTCCATTTTTCTGCTTTCCATAATTTTATTTCTCTCTTCTTTCTTTATTTGTTTTCATCATCTGTTTACTTGTTTCTCTTTACTTCAGTCTCCATTTTTCCGTTTTCTATAATTTTATTTATTTCTTCTTTCTTTATTTGTTTTCATCATATGTTTGCTTGTTTATCTTTACTTCAGTCACTTTTTTTCTTTTTTCTCTAATTTTATTTATTTCTTCTTTCTTTATTTGTTTTTATCATCTGTTTGCTTTTGCCTCTTTACTTCAGTCTCCATTTTTCTGCTTTCTCTAATTTTATATATTTCTTCTTTCTTTATTTGTTTTCATCATCTCTTTGATTGTTTCTCTTTACTTCAGTCTCCATTTTTCTGTTTTCTCTAATTTTATTTCTTTCTTCTTTCTTTATTTGTTTTCATCATCTCTTTGCTTGTTTCTCTTTACTTCAGTCTCCATTTTTTTCTGTTTTCTCTAATTTTATTTCTTTCTTCTTTCTTTATATGTTTTCATCATATGTTTACTTGTTTCTCTTTACTTCAGTCTCCATTTTTCTGTTTTCTCTAATTTCATTTCTTTCTTATTTCTTTATTGGTTTTCATCATCTGTTTGCTTGATTCTCTTTATTAAATTACATTGAATTAGAGATTGATGCTTGTTAGTTAAAAAACACTTCAATTAAACAATCTTTTAGTACTCAGAAAACAATTTTTGAAACTTATGTTGTCCAAAAAGTTAATATATAATAAACAAAGAGGTGCAAGACATAGAGGTGTGAAATGAAAAAGTGTCAAAATTAATAGATGAGAAACATGTAGATACAACAAAGAGGTGTAAGACATAGAGGTATGAAAAAAAAAGTGTTAAAATTAAGAGGTGTGATTTTTGAAAGATGGGGGTGTAATGAAAAGACATGAAGAATAGGTACAACAAAGAGGTGTAACACATAGAGGTACAACAAAGAGGTGTAACACATAGAAGTGTGAAATTAAAAGGTGTAAAAATTAATGGATGTGATTTTTGAAACCAGGAGGTACAACAAAGAGATGCAAAGAATAAGAAGTGTGATTTAAAAGGTGTAAAAATAAATGGATGTGATTTTTTGAAATCCGAAGGTACAACAAAGAGATGCAAAGACTAAGAGGTGTGATTTTTGAAAGATGGGGATGCGACGAAAAGACACGATTAATAATTTTAAACCATTGGATTAAAACTGGAACCAATCTCATCTGTTGGATTAAAAGTTGACACAAAAAAGTGGGTTTGCTATTATATATAGATAGTTAGAGGAGTTGAAATTTGGATTTTTAGAACATAGTTTTTAAAAAATATATTATTTTATAGAATAATAAAAATATACGAAAAAATACTTCCCTTTTTTCCCCAAGATTGGCGAGAGTATTGGTCATATGCCCAAATCTTCAGTAACTTAAAAAACAAAATCACATTGGCTACCTTCTCGTTATAAAAAAATTCCATAAAAGATCTAACATCCAAGGTTTCAAGCAATGGGTGAAAAAACTATAAGTGGAAAGACGTAAACTTTAATCATTAAGAATAAGAAAATCTGCCAACTTTATATCTCACTGTATATCAATTTTTCATGACATTAGTAAGAGTACTACAAAACCATTTTTGTAATTACTAATGTAATTTTCAAACTTTGGTAATTCCGAGCGGCGCAGATTGTGAGTCAGAGAAATATCAAAAAAAAGAAAAAAAAAAACACTCATAAGAGAGCACATGTTGGTTAGCTTAAATGGACCCACCTACACAACCAAACCTGCAAAACCTTCTATATAAAGCTTCTTTTCACGTCTCCAATACATCCATCACACACAACACAACAACACAGTGAACATAATCCTCCCAAAAAGACACAAATTTAAAGATGAACTGCATGAGAGCTATTACTCTCTCACTCTCTCTCTTTCTTGTGGGAATGGTTGGACCGATCCAAGCTCAATTGCAGATGAACTTCTATGCCAATACTTGTCCTAACGCTGAAAAGATTGTTCAAGATTTTGTTTCAAACCACATTTCTAATGCTCCTTCTCTTGCTGCTGCTCTCATTAGGATGCATTTCCATGACTGTTTTGTCCGAGTAAACTCTTATTTTCTCTCATTCTTTTTTTTTCCTCTTTATATATTGTAGAACATTCTGAATAGCTAATTTATGGAGATATACACATGTGAATGTTGTAGGGATGTGACGGATCAGTTCTTATAAACTCGACGTCAGGAAACGCAGAGAGAGACGCAACTCCTAACCTAACGGTTCGAGGGTTTGGCTTCATCGAGGCAATCAAATCTGTGCTTGAAGCTCAATGCCCTGGAATAGTCTCTTGCGCTGATATCATCGCTCTAGCATCTCGTGACGCTATCGTTTTCACGGTAAGCATCATATTCACATAAGGTGATCACAATAAGAAATCGTAGAATGCCTCATCATATTTTTGACCTTTGGTATGTTGTAGGGAGGACCTAATTGGAGTGTACCGACCGGACGAAGAGATGGGAGGATATCAAATTCATCGGAGGCATTAGCCAACATACCTCCTCCGACCAGTAATTTCACCAATCTTCAAACACTCTTTGCTAACCAAGGACTTGATCTTAAGGACCTTGTCTTACTCTCCGGTAAATTCTTCAACCCGTACCACACAATATCGTTAATTAAGAATTAAATTAATTATGGAGTGTGTTAAAAAAAAAAAAATAAGTGTCAAATATTTTTTCCAAAACATATGTAAACTAAATCAAAAATATGATTTCGCTTGTGTTTGCGTATGCATTTACAATCTACAAAGAAAAGAAAGTTATAATAATTTTTTCACATTAACCAAAAAAAATAAAAAGGTTTTCAACTAAAGAAAAGTTTTTTTTATAACGAACAATATTTTATAATGTTACAATGCTAGTAAAACAGTTTAAACCTATGGTTCCAACTTCCAAAAATGTTAAAAGAGATTATCGTATATTAACAGGGGCTCACACTATTGGTGTATCTCACTGCTCGTCTTTCTCAAACCGTCTATACAACTTTACGGGCCGTGGAGAACAAGATCCAGCCTTAGACAGCGAATATGCAGCCAATCTCAAGTCTAGAAAATGTCTTAGCCTCAACGATAACAAGACCATCGTTGAGATGGATCCAGGGAGCCGCAAAACATTTGATCTAAGTTATTACCAGCTCGTTCTCAAGCGTAGAGGTCTGTTTCAGTCAGACTCTGCTCTCACCACTAACCCCACGACACTCTCAAACATAAACAGGATCTTGACGGGTTCGGTGGAAAGTTTCTTCTCTGAGTTTGCAAAGTCGATGGAGAAAATGGGTCGGATCAATGTCAAGACGGGATCAGCCGGAGTGGTTAGGAGGCAATGTTCCGTTGCAAATAGTTGAGGGGTGAAAATGTAAAAGATTTGGGAGTTTGGGTGTAGTTGTAACTTGTGAGAATAATAAGGATGATGATGGTGATGTGACATTTTGGGATTTTTGTGTGTTTGGATTTTTGTTATAGACTTCGTCAATAAATATATTAGTGTTTTGTTACGCATTTGGTTTGTCTTGTACGAATCATGACATTTGAGTTGGTTTCTGTACCTTGTTGATAGAATGATAGAGTTATCTGCAAACGAGAGGATCCCAAAAATTCAAGAAATTACGTACTAAAGGGAATACTTTTTTTCAATTACGAAGGTTAAGAAACTATTGTTAAAAAGTTAACATAGAACATTGATTGATTAAATGTGTTTAACGGCTGTTTTGACCAAATAATCACATGACTTTTCTTTTTGACAATTCCATGTACTAACACACTCTAATCAAAATGTCTGATCTATTTTTCAGTTAAAAAATTTTGTTCACAAGTTTTAGGTTGTTAAATATGATAAAACCCAAGTAAAAAAAAAAAAAAAAAAAAAACCTCAATTGATACGAGAAATACCGAAAGTCAAAAAAGAAAGAAAGCTCTATTATTTTCATCAATCAAGTACAAAAGTAAAAACGAGTGTAAAAAAAAGTTATTTGAGTTTTGTATCATTCCTTCGTATGGCTCTGAGGAGAATGAAGAGAAAACTCTGCACCAATATCACAATCTTCTTCACCTTCTTCTTGCAAGAAGTATACCCGAAACTATAGCTGTCCCTGCAACTGCCACTGCCACTGATGATATTATCCTCTTTACCGTAAACACTGACTTGTCGCTCGGTATCTCCATTAGATCATTCATCTGCAGTTTCAATGAAACGAAACTTAAGTACAATCCTAAACAAAAAAATAAGCTCCTTCATTCAAGAGGTTGAAACGAGATCAAACCGTTATAGGTTGCTTCCAATTCTTCTTGATTCCATTAATATGCCCTTTCCCGATTACTGCCACAACGGAACTATGCTCACTTGCAACTCTCAGCAAAGAGGATGACATGTACCTGCAAATTTCTTATATCAGGAGATAGTTTGGATGTGAAAGTCGATGGAAGATCGTTAAATCTTATCTACTTTGGCTGTGACCAGCATTTCATTTTAGTTTCCAGATAATATATCATGATATGCTAAGCTTTACAAATCTGAAAAACTACATAGAGCGCGAATAGAGAATACTAACTGGTCTCGCTCATGCACTATTGTATCCATGAGAGTTGGAAATTCCTTGCTCATTTCTTGAATCACCAAAGTCAACATATCCACATCGTTCATATCTTTCAGCTGAAACCAATGCAATATACCATCAACCGATATTCAGAATCAATATATTCTCGTTACAACAAATCACATTCATTTACAAGTGTAGAGAAGGGAACAAAGAATACACTAAGACTTACCATTTTCTCGAGTTCCTCAGCGCTGGGCAAGAAGACAGCTTGGAACATTATGGAGTATAAAAACTTTACCTTGTGCCACAGAGGCATTTTGGCCCATGTTCTTTTCAAAGTAATCTGCTTCGACAAATACAAAACCAAATGAATACAGTATACTGAAACAATGCTGTTGAAAAATAGACGCCCATGAGGTGTTAGAGATGCGACTCCATGTTATAAGATGCATAACAACATTGCTTAAAGAACGTTTTGAAACTAGGGACAAACATATCACCTGTACAGGACGATCACCAAGTATCACCTTGCCGCCGTATTTAATTGCTTCTTCATACGCCACACGAAACTCAGCACCAGGAAAAACCTCAAGATGACTGGCGATCTAACAGAAGGAAAGGGTGTAAATTTTTTGGCTTCAGAACATTTAGCTTCCATCAAAAAAAATTCATGATTAAGGAAACCTGCCTTTGCAAGAAACCATCCATAAAGAATTCCGAATGTGTTCTGTTTTTGCTTCCAACTTTCTATCATGTCCGACATGGTTGGAATCTAGAAAAGCAAAATATAGAACCATTTCAGAGAATAAGCAGAAGGGTTAGAATCACGTATAAATAATTGGATCTGAACTGAATCAACAACAAAGCATAGCATATAGAGCAAGTGAAGTACATGCATCATAGAAATTTCATTTAAAAGAAATAGGCAGCCTCTGTTTCGTGATTAGTAAAACATTTTTGACAACATTTAAATCATTATAGTTATAAACCAAATAGGAAGGAAGAAGCAGAAATCAGAGATAGTGAAAAGCAAACCTTCAAAGTCTGAGGTTTGAGAACAGACAATCGGCTTGAACACAACTCCACGAAGACAACCTGTAATATCAACAAACATGCTTAGACCTCAGCATAGAAATAATAAAATATATCAAACTTCAGTCCTTCGATGAGCATTCAAAAGAGAAGAACCTCTGGTTTCAAGAAGCTGATTATTGCTTCAACTTCAAGACAAGATTGCTGCAAGCCAAAAAAGATTTACTCGAATTATTCCATGATGAATGATTGAATCATAGTCTAATCTGACAACAAAGAGCTAAGCATTTAATTTGTTCTGACTAATACAATCAAACAAAACCCAATTTTGCTGAATTTAGCAATATAATTCCAGAAGCTACTAAATCAAAACCTTTAACTCCATTTTGGGGAATTGTTCTGATACAAGCAAAAACACAGGTCCCATCATTATTATCCCTTAATAGAAATGTTTGATAGATCTTCTTGAAAACTTTTCACATGCAATTAGTATAATTCAGCTTTCTCCAAATCAAGCAATCTCAGAATCATTCCAGTAATTACCAAAATCCTAGTTCCAATTTCCAATACCTTTGAAACATGAGCAGTACCAACCAAGTAGACATCACAAGATCCACCATCCGCTGTGGACTCGCACGTCAGAATCACAACGCTTTGAGCCAATTCATCAGGTAACTCAGCTTTAACCGTCTCAGACGAAGACTCGCCGGCATCACCGCCGCCGATTCCATCTCCATCTCCATCGCCGCCGCTAACAACAGAATCAGAGTCTTTATTAAATCCCTCCTCCTCTGCCGCCGCCGCCGCCGCCGCTGCTTCGTCGTCGAGCAGTTCATCCTTGTCCACATTAACTATGCTGTCGCTTAAGGAGATATCGCCGGTAGGTCTAGGGTCGTCGATGTGAACAAAGTCCTCGCCAGAGTGAACCTCCGTTTCCGAAGACGGAGGAGATTGCGTCGTCGTCGGCTCTATCGTCATCGGCGATGGCAAGATTTAGTAATTTCTGAGGGAGCCTCGAGGGCGAAGATAACAAAATTGAGAGAGATCACGCAAATATGGACCCAAGACGAGACAGAGTAAAAAAAAGAAAAGAAAAAAACTGTCTAAGAAAGAAAGAAGGCAAGGTAAGGTATCATCACGGTGGGAAAGTCGTCTAATCCTCCACCAGAGCCTATCTCTATAAGGTTAACACTAAATTCATTACTTTAAACCGAGTAAACCGGGTTTGTAAATTTTGGTCTCAATCGGCATTTAAATTTTGTTTCTTTTTTCAATTTGCCACAACATTGGCCATTCGATTAAATTAAAATTTACCTTATTTAAATTAAACTCACTTCAAAAACAAAAGAAACAATTGTAAATAATTTCAAGTGTATTCAATCTAGTATTTCAAGTGATTTTAGTTTTCATGAGATTTTAAATAATTTTGATGATTTTAGGAAGATTGATATGATTTGTTTGTAAAATTCTTTCAAATCTCAATTAAAACCATGTTATCTGGATTTCTGTATTTTTAACTAAATAAATCTTTTCAAATTCTCCAGAATCCCAAAAAATTATTAAAATCCAAATCTACAAATTGTTTTGAATAACAGCAGATTTTAAGGTAGATTTTTAAATAATTAATTCAATAACAATGGATTTTATGAGACTTTTTAAAATTTATAGGATTTATAAATTTTACACAAATCACTTAAAATGTCAAGTTGAATACACCCCTTAAATTTTAAAAAGTAATCTAATTGGATTCTTAGTTTGTAATAGAAGTAAAATATCATTCTCAAACTTAAAATATTTTTAAGTCTAGGGGAATTATAAGGTAGGTACTAGGTAGCCTAATTTTTAACATTAATTTCATTTCATCATTTTCACTTTCACCCTAGAATTAATCAATTTCTTCGGTTGACTATAAAAAATTTGTCACAAAATAATCTCATTTTAATTGTCGGTGTAATTTGGTTTGGACTTAGATATCTAGTTTTCAGGGATCCAGATTGGGCCGGGTTCCACGCAATTACCCGGTTTATAAGAAAATTAACTCACCAAAATTATAATTGCGCATGTAACCTAACGATTTTCAGGAGAAAAATTAAAAAGAAAACATATGTTAGTTAGTTAGTTGTCGAGTGACTGAGTCATCCTTAAAAAGAATACTCTGGAATTGTTATTTTGTCGAATATATATTACAGTTCCGATGTGTTTCAATGATTCTTCTCCTACCATTCAAATATCTTTTCTACCAGTCAAACACATATATAAGATTTTTAATTTTAACTATTCATATCTTACAATCATTTTTTTTTGGTTGCATATTAATATGATCATATATATATATATATATTCCAGAAAATTATTACGACCGGTGAATAATATATCAAAATTTTGTAACTACAAATATTTAAAGCCTCAAAAGCTGAAAGGCAACCAGCGAATTAACAACATATGTATATATTAATGTTGAGTATAGAAAATAACTAAAACTAATTTGTTGGTTGGGATGGTAATATCCCGAAAAAGTATAGTGTATATATATAGTTACGGTGAAATTAGCTAGGGATGCATATAGATGAGCTCATCCTCTTTGCACTCTCGCAATCCAATTTCCATCACTTTGCCACCAGTGGAAGAAGTAGGTAATATATCACAACACTGCCTTCTGGGAGCCTTCAACTACCACATCCAAAAAATACTTTACTTCAGATAAACAAACTTAAATCAAATTAAGGAAGTAGTAGTAAAAACTATATGAAATACTATATATTTATGGTGCTACTTTTTAAAAAAGTCACTACGTATGTCTAAAATATAATCAACGTTCACCATCAAACTAGCTATTTTTGTGCTTTTTGTCCCTCAAAGAAAAGAAGAAAAAAGATGGAATGAATTACTTGTCTGATATCAAGATCCAGTCTTTTTGAAAACACTCTAATCTCTTGGATTTTGCGAGGTGATGTAATGGGATCGTAGGTGCAGTTCTCATAAGCTTGCGTGTAAACACTTTCAATGGTTCCATTATGGCGACTAGAAGAAACATGTTGCATGTAGAAAGTGACAGGTCTTTGGCAAGGATCAGGATGAATCTTTCTTGTGTTGAATGTGTATCCGGATTGTCCCCACGGCCGGAACGTCTCTTGTGTCCGCAAAGCATCCGTTAATAACAAATGCCTACTATCAATCTAACATTTGAAACAAAAATAACTATAATTTGATTTAAAAATAATATTACGTTACCGGAGTCATGAAAATTCACACAACTTAATTCTCAAACCAAAAAAAAAAAAAAACATATATATTAACCTGAACAGTATAGCCCCAGGAAACGGAGATGGTCCAAGAGTACCAACGGTCGTAGCAAACGGAGAGTTGAAATATACGGAGAGGGTCGAGTTCAACGGCGGAGAAGAGGTGGCTGACGGCGGAGAAAGTGGTTGAGTTTGGAAAGATTGGGTCAATGTGAGCCATGTGGTGTAGTGACACCATCGGTCTCGTTGAATGTGATGTCAATATTCCAAATGCATTTCCTCTTACATCAAACTGCTTATTATAAAAATAAAAATAAATAGTATTTTTAATAAAATTTTTAAAAATTACTAATAACTGTTGAAATAGAAAATAAAATTTAAAACCTGATGGAAGCCGGGCTCACGAGACAATTCAACTCCAAGCTCGAGCACACAAACATGAACCCTAGAGTCTCCTCCGTACAAATGTGGATACCGTACGATACAAGAATCAAAGTTTCTAGCTAAAACATTAGCCAATGAGCTGCTTAAAGCAAACCCTCCACCCCCAAAAGCCATGTCGTGTCCGAATATCGAGTTCTGAATATAAGTCTCTGAGTTCGATCCTATGTAATACCATGATGTGTGGTCGTATTTGGATAGCGTTCGAGCGAGGTTTTCTGGGATGAATATTGTGTCGTCGTCTCCAAACACGTACCATCTTATCTCTTCTGTGGAAGCGTTGAATAGCCTGACAGTTTCTAGAACGCACCGCGCAATTCGGATCGCGTTTCTGTCACCACCTCTCCAAGTGTACCTGTTTATATATATATAATAATAAAGTTGAATTTAAAAATTACAAAAAAATAATAATAGAAATTTATATAATTATAATATATTAAAATTTTGTAAAATCAATATACGTTACATAAAAAAAATAGACGTTACAACAGATAGTACTGTATCTGATTAAAACTAATAAGAAGCCAACCTATTTTAATCTGATGATGAAATCATGAAAGTAAAGTTAAAGTTACCTGAACCGAGAAGTATCTTGGGAAATACAAATCGGAGGAAGGAGATCAGAATCTGTGTGGTTCTCCGAAGACGACAAAGGTTGGTCAACGAAGACGCAGCCTCTCATTTTCTGAGCATCCCACCAAAGCTTAACGTAATCTCTACGCGCAGGCCAAGAGTTCGTGCTTGAGCCTAACCCAAAGACGATGTGGTTGATTTTTGTTAGGCTCTTAGATTGATCTTGATCAGAAGATGAGAAGTAGGCATGTATAGAGTTTTTAGATTGAAGCCTTGAGGCCGAGATGAGGAGGTAGACCAAGAAAATGAACGCGAAAAGTAGTATGCAATTTATCATACGCGTGGCGATAGTGGAAGAAGAAGAAGAGAAAGAATGGGTTTTAGATACCGGTCGAAATGGAAGACACATTTCTTTACGGTTCGACAGAGACAAAATATGTATGAAGAAGGATAAATTTTGGTATATTACCTATATATATATATATATGTATAATATGGGAAAGGTAAGATCTTAAAATAGAATACGATAGGACGGTGGGTATACTAAATAATAGTGGTGGTCACGGTGGGTGTAGGCCGTAGCGGCGGCGGAGGAGGAAGGTTGATTAGAGGGAGAGTAATGGAGTCAAGTTAAAAAATGGTTTTAGTGTAAGGAGTTAATGGTGCCTAACTAGTTGTGATTAGGCACGGAAGCTAAGGCGTAATTAAATAAAGAAAGAGTTTATTAAATTAGTCGTATTTAGAAAATCTAATTGGAGAGTGTTGGAGTCTTTATGGACTCATACGTTAGTTGTTTCTCCACTTTGTCAATTTTTCTCAATTTAAAGTAATGCACATCTTAAATTGGAGATGATTTTATTTTGGGCAATGGATTTATTACTTGATGCGTGTCAATTTATTCACAAATAAAATTAATTTCCAATACAACAATACAGATTAAGAGACTTTTTTTTGTTATTTAACAAGAAAGAGATTTGTATTAAGAATAGAGGCGTTTTTATTTAATAAAAATAAACAGTAGAGTTTATTATTTGTTTTTGGTCATGATAATAATTTTTTTCCTGCTTGTTGGTCACAACAAGATACATACTGTATTTCTTATGATATGTTAGTTAACAAAAATATATCATTAGTTAATGTTTAGTAATGTGTACCTAAGATCTCGTTCTAATTTTATTTGAGTCAATTGTAAGATTACAAATCGGACTAGTCCAATTTTAATATTGTACTTGTTAAATATAAGCGCATAGTATATACTTTACACAATTAAATATTGAGAAGATATGAAACATACAACGTTTAGTAACGTAAATTTTGCTGCCCACAACATGTGCAGTGTCACAAGATCCGAGCCATAAGGGATGATATTAATATATTTCTAAGACATGGTTTAATTTTGTTTCGTGAAAAATGATTAAAGAACTTGTTAGGAAAAGTGAAAAATGCCATGAATACGTATCTTAAATTTGCAAAAGACGTGGTTAAGAACGTACGTGGACATTCTACTGTTTGCTTGTTTTTTTTTTTTTTCTTCCTTTTTCTCGAATCAACTATAATCTGCTTTACAATATTCTACATCCATCAATCGATTTATATTTCGAACAAAATAAATGATGAAGAATAATGTAGTTTTAGTCTTTGATAACCAACTTCAACACAAACTGAACCTATTGACTTCCAGTATTGGTTAAAGTCTAACAAAAGTTTTTAATATTTTATCATTCTTCGTAAGAAATGCTTTATTTTTTTTTTTTTTTTTAAATAGAAACTTCAATATAATCTCTAGAATCGAATCAATACTAGTTGAGATCGCTTTTGACCTCTCAGTGACTTTTGCAGTCTTCAAGCGTGTGCATATCCAGGGGAGTTTAGATATGTCGACCAACCAGACGGAACCAATGAACAACAACACAGCCTTGGTGGATAAACATTATGGACCTGAACCGTGTACTACCAAAAAAAATGTGATGATGGTCATATGATTTCCAGCATCTTTTATTTTCCTTATTGGTGTCTCAAAATTGAGCTTGGTTTGTTATTAGCTCATGATATTATTAGTCCGTTTCTTAATATAATTAGCTCGTGCATGGGTCATAATCATACTCTGCACCAGCTTTTGTAAATCTTCCTTTCATTCGTCTTTTCGTATCAGCAGTAGATTTTCGAGATTCATATCTAATTTGCTTCCCAAACCTGCATTTTGTTATTAATTTGAACTTGTAAGTACGTATACACTTGGCATGGAGTTATCTTTAATATAATTTTCATGAGATATAATACGTACTTGCGTTTCTTCTTCTTTTCGAAATATCTCTTCTTCGCCTCTTCTCGAGCTTCCGGAGTATATCTTTCAACAGGTAATTGATTCTCCCATGGTAACATCTCATCGGTTAAAATCAACTGGGATTGTCCACAGTCAAGTTGAACAAGAGCGTTAGGGAATATTGGAAGATTATTGGTCTCTTCCTTTGCTTTTGAACCAATCATTTGATTTATAGAGTAATCTTGAGAGCTTGCATTAGCCAAAGCTTCAATGTTGTAATCTTTATGTATTACCGATGACATACCCGATGATGAAGATGACATAATCTATAAAAACAAAACCAAAAAAAAAAAATAATAAGTCGACAATGAAGTTAATCAAAACCAACAGGATCATAGATGTTTGTTTAATACCTTGGTCGACGTGGTCTCTCGATTCTGCTTCGTTAATTCATCGATTAGTTGATCAGTTAGGATCAAATCTTCATTGGGGTTATATTCTTCTAATACTACCTCGTCGACATCAAAATCGTTCAGAAAAACATTTTCTATATCTTCTTTAGTTTCGTAGCCATTGAAGCCTGAGTATGAACTATCCTGCGTAAAGTGAGACAGAAGGAACATTGAATGAATAGAGCTAAACAAGCATATAAATTAAATAAATCATCATAATCATATAAGAACCCTCTTTAAAAAAAGACAACAAAATTGTTAGTGTATACTACCTTAGGAATGTCCAAAGAACCGGGCCGAAGCATCGGCACTTGTTGATCACTATAACTTTTCTTTGTATAATTTTCATTTCTTTGAAAGAATTCAAAAGATGATGACGAGTCCTCATTAAAGAGAGGTAAGGAACCATAGGACAATGCCCAATTGCGATCAACAAAAGAAGATGAACAAGACGAGGAAGAGGAATCAAAATCAAGACAATTATATGCCGAATTATAATTGGAACCGTTTTGAAGAAGAAAAAAACGTGAGATGATATTAGGGTTTAAAACGCATGTTTGGCATAGGCTCAACCCTTTATCAAGGCACTGGACAACAGCGGTCTCAGAAACGCAATTGTTACACAATGGAATCCGCGACGCATCGTGATTTTTCACAGTCTCATAGTGTAACTCCCAGTCACATTGAAGACAAAGCCTAGCCAAATGATCACACGATGGTGATCCCATATTTGCACTTAATTAAAAAACAAAAAAACAAAAAAAAAAATGATACGAACAGTATGAGATTTGAGATCTCTACGTTTGAAAGAAACACATTACAATTTTGAGATCTACTACAGCTTCTGCTTCTTAATTTATACTAAAGGTTACTGTTACACGTGGTAAATAATTATGTCATATTGTATGAATGCATATTCATCGGGATGTTCAGTTTGCATGCTAGGGTTTTTGGATGCCAGATAGGATAATTAAATGGAAACTTCTTTTTGTATGTGACGGAAAAAGCGAATCAATCTGCGAAAATTTCGATTTTTCAAGTTTAGAATTTAATTAGAATAAGATTTGTTAGAAATATCTTTAATTTTCGAGTCTAAATATAATTAATCAGTTTTGAATCTCACAATTATAACGTTTTATCCTTCTTTTTTTTTGGGCAACTAACGCTTTATCCTTCTATTTCATCTTTATCCATCTCTTGTAGCTTAATTTATCCATCCCTTCTAGCTTAATTTTTTTTTTTGATCGTCTTTATTAAAAAAATCAGGAACCAAGTAATAACACAACAAATTTAAAACCAAACGAGGAATTCAAAAACTCCGACGACGTTCTTCCTCAATCTGATCTTGAAGAAAATTTCACCTTTATCCATCTCTTGTATTTCCCTTCTCTAGCTAGCTTAATTCATAAATTATTTTTGAAGAAAATTTCACCAAAATTTAAATTTTACACTATATTTAACATTTTCCACGTGAAATTTTACTATATATGTCCACGTCATAGCCATAAGCTTTTTTCTTTCTTTCTTTTAGTTCGTATAGTAACTAGTACGACAATCACAAGTATTCACAGAATTCTGAACATCTTATTTAAGTTTTCTAGCTTCTGTTATCTTCGTTACACGAATTATTATAAAATAAGAAAGAGATTTTGATTTCTTTACAAAAGAAACGGAATTGCGAAAGTCTATGATATTCACAAATTAACTTCAACATTAATTAGCTACGACAGACGATACGTAATAAATGACAGAGGCAATGGCATGAACGAAACACACTTTGGCTCCAAAAGATAGAAAATATTTGTTTGTGAATCCACATTTTGATCTTGACTCTCTGTTCGACCATATCCCCATCGCAAGTAACACCGCTCCAGCGATTCCTACGACCCTGTTCTCAACCAAACATTGTCTCATATTTTAAACCATAATTCATATTTCATTCAGTCAAGAGCTTTTAACAAATGTAACTGGGTTGAATAAGCTATAAAATGTTTAATCTTGAAACAACCCTGTGTAATTATTAAATACTGATTAAACTTTTTGATTAACTTTCTCATCATATGCATAATTATTGATATATTTGTTTCTGGACTAAACTAAATAATTTTGAGGTTATTAATTTTGTGGTAAATTGATACTATTTTGAAAATGCATTCTAATAAAGATTTCGTTTCTTGTTTTTTTGTAGTAAAATGATTAGAAAAGTTTATGAAAATCTTCCTAAGCTTACGAATATTACTAACATCATTTGAATGATCATTTTTAAGGCTTTGTTTTTTTTGTGAAACCTTTATTAAGAAGGCTTTGTAAACTTTAAAAATGTATTTGTTCTATTTCTGAAGACGTAATGATATTTAGTGGTATGTATTTCATGATATCTCTCTAAACTATATGATTACACCAATTCTATTTACTTTCCGTCTTTCCCTTTTCTCATGCATGACATCTATTATGAGTTTTAGGAGTGTCAAAAATTATTACCAGTTGAGAACAAGGCATATTGTGTAGAACTGTGTAGCGATCGTATTAGTTATGGCGCCGACGCCGACGCCGGGTGTTGGTAATCGATTGGAGGTACAGCATCCGATCACATTGGCAATGACATGAGCTGCTGCCAAACATGACATTGCTATAATCCCTAACACAAAAGCTCTTTTGCTTGGAGCTTTACACTCGAGCATCCACACCCTATGGTGCTTCACCTGCCACATAACAAAAACAAAAAAATATATAATCATCATCATCATCATCATCATCATCATCATCATCACCATCACCATCATCATCATTTGTTGACTATATAATATATGATAGACATATTTACATCTTCTTGGGCAACATCGGCTTGTAATCCGACGTAACCAGCGACGATGTCTAAGCCCACGATCAAAACAATGCAAACTACTATTGTAACGTAGAAGCAGCATCCTTTCGTCTCTTTCATTTTCTATTATAAAATATTTTTGTCTTGTTTATATTTTTTGTCTTGTTTTAAGAGGTTGAAAGGTAAAAGGTTATTTGTGAAATTGAGACTTGTGTGAAGGGAGCGAGAATAGTACTTCTTTTTATGAGAGAAATGGATTAATATATAAAGGCTAGAGTTGGATTAGATTTTATCTAATGTGGATTAATATATAAAGGCTGAGGCTAAATGATTAATTCTGGTCGTTCCTATCTATATATCAGTAGTAATTAGATAAATATGTTCATATCAAACATTAAAATGAAAGCCAGAAGATTCATGTTTTACATATGGCAAACAAGAAAAGTATTCTTATTAAATAATTTCGAATATGTTTTATATAGTATTATGACATGTGGATTAAATCCGTCTATATTAATTAGAAAGTACAAATATAAAACTAATTTTAAAATGTGTAAAAAAATACATTCAATTGCTATTAGAAAAATTTAATTAAGATTAATTACTTAATTAAATAAATATTTCTAATTAAAAAAAAACAAAAATAGGGGAAACATCAAATAAAATAAATTGTAGAAAAGTAAAAAAAAAAAATCTGTTAGAATCAAAACTAATTTGTACTTAAAAAAACAAAGATTTCACAAAGGTTTAAATAATTTTATTCATTACATGTAAATGTTTTATTGACAGGTTTTCAATAAACATTTTTAAAATACAAAAATTATAATATAAACAACAAATTTTTAATCACAAACCATTATAAATAACATAATAACAAAATAAATTATTACAAATTTTCTTAAAAAAAAAATTCAGTAGTGTTAGGTTATATTATAAGACATTTGTCTAACAGAAATAAGATAAAATAGAAATAAAAAGATATAATAAACTGCAAGACTGTAATTATACAAAATCAATCCAAAATGATAAAGTCTTGCAAAACTGTAATTATACAAAATAAGATAAATTATAAATAAATAGATATAACAATAGTCATGGAAGATAGAGTTACACAAAATCAATCCAAAATTTTAATTATTATTTTTTAAATTGTGAATTAAAAAGTGATTTTAATTAAAAGCGAAGAAAAAAAAAAGATGAAGTGGTAAGGAATACCTAGGTAGCGCCCAGACCCATGGGAGGTAAGGTGAGAAGAGAGCCCATCGCCAAAACCAGACTTTAAAGCCCACCGTCTTGAAGTTCTTCCTCTCTCGTGACGTCCACTCATCCACGTGACTCTAATCACTCAGATTTTGTTATTATTATGGTGAAGAAAACATAAAATAGGAATTTAAAAAAACAATAAGACATCTATCGTGTATCGTTAGGAGATCGATGTGCAAAATAAGATATTTATCGTTAGGAGATCGATTTCAACTATTGTTTTTGGGGCAAAATCATCAACTTGGATTAGTGTTTATAACTTTTAAATTGAAAAAAAAAAAATCGGAATCTGTGTTAAGACTTGGCAATTTTCTAACTTTTAACGCCATATAAACTGAACGTTATAAATTGTTCACATTGCTCGGGTAAATAAATATAATACCGGTGTAGTTTTAATAAAGCAACTACAAGAATTATATAAATTCTCTCTCGAGTTAAGGAGGTTCTAGGTAAGAAAAAAAAACTAAAACATTGATGATGGTGAACAAGAATGAATACACACACTTGAGACTTGACACTTTCAATACATGAACGGAGATGGAGCGAAACCAGGTGATGCTGTACGGTATATGATTGTGTCTCTCCTGCATTCAAGAAAAAATGCATTACTCTTGTAATCCTGTCGTGAGTTAAATAATTAGTCCACATCCTATTAATCCCTAAATTAGCTGATAATTATTATAAAAAAAAACAATTTAATTAAATATATAGTTTTTTTTCAAAAACTATTGCTGATGAAAAAATCTCAATTTCAAAAGCAATGGCATTATATAAAATCTCAATGATATTTAAAAAATAAAACAGAAAATCATGAAATAGTTACCAGGCTCTCTTCAGTGTCGTACGATCTCTGCGGGAGACCGACGCCGTTTCTCTGGCTAAAAATGTTCCAAACGAACGATTAGTCTCCCTGGCGAAGACGACAGGGGTTGATGCGTCTTCCAAGATAGCAGAAAGAGACGGCCGCCACCGCTTGATCCTTCTCCGCTCCAACCAAAGCGGCGCCTGACGGGTCACTCTTCGAGAGATATTCGTCCTTGTCATACGCGCATGCGTGTCATTCATGATGTAAGTAGAAGAAGACGAAGACAATGATGATCCATCATCTCTATCTGCCGAAGATGAACGATAACACTGACGAATTAGAGAGAAAAACATATTTTTGTTATATGTTTAACTAAAAAAACGTTTTTAGTTTTTGGCTTTTTTTTATCCAAGGTCTCGTGTTTGTTGAGCTATCTATCTAACTGTGTAATATTTATCAGTCAATTACTACAATAATATTAATATATATCTGCAACAAATCTCTTTTTTCTTTTTTTGGGTCTGACGTTATCCATTGCGATTTAAGGATAATGATTTCTTTTTAGAATATATCCATCGTGATTAAGTTAAATGATAGCTAAATTAGTAATGTTAATATCTCTACATCATATTTAAAGATTTGTCATCTAACTAGGTACACTGTAAAATATATATATTTTTTGAAAATGATATCTTGTTTTATGCTTTTTTCCTTTGTCAGGGATTGTAATTAAGTTTGTATAACCTATATATTTCTTTGTTCTTAAAATGGAATAATGAATAAGCTAATCTCCTTCGACTTGTGTCAAATATTTACAATCTAGAGAAAGTATTTTTATAAGTTGATTATATTCTAAAAATAGTCAACGTTTATTTTGTCAACAACCAGTCAACGTTTTTCGTTGTATTTACTTCGGCCATCTGTTATTACTATTAAATATCAGATTTTGACAACTGTAACCTCCATCATTAATTTGTTTATTTTAGTAAAAATGATTAATATGAAATTTACATACCATAATAGATTTCCACTTTTCCCATTTACATATTTTAAAAGATCGAACTGCTACTAATTCGTTGTAAAAAAAAAAAAATACTATATTTTACCATACATTTTGCTAATACACTTTAGAATGTTCTCTTCAAAAAAATATGAAACAATAAAATTTTAAACCAACTTATGTCATAAAATAAGAAACTTTTATAATCTGTATAAACAAGACTATGAACTATAAGTGAACATTAGCAATTTGTAATCTCACGATTTGTACCATAATTTATATATATCATCATTTGCATAAAAAACTGTACGTATATTAATGGCAGGCGATTCGTTCTAAGCCCATTTAGCTAAAAGTGACATAATTCCGGCTCCAACAAGAAGAGAGATATGGGCCATGATTTGAAGTCCAGTGTTAGATTGCATTTTTGGGTGCATAAAATCTGCTGCGAGAAAGTCCACGAGAGACATATAGATGAGGATGCCTGCTGAGGCAGCGTTAAGGACTCCCTGCACGATCAGAGCCGTTGGGCTCGACTCATTATAAGAGTTTGAAATTGCCATTCCGACCGCTATTCCCACAGGCGTCGTTACAGAGAAAAATATCGACATTATTGTGATTGACATACAATTGAAATTTCCCTGCAATATATATATATATGAGAATTCAAATTATGATCAGAGATACACAATTGATCAAATCGTCATTTACTCAACCAAATGATGTCGGTTTAGAAGAAACATAAGTTACTAACGAAACATGAAAGTCTTTTAGATATGCTTATGATTACTACTCCAAGTTTAATTTTTAAGATTATTTATCTGATCAAGTCAAAATGTTTGATTTTTTGCCCCAAGAAAAGTCAGATGTCTGACAAAACATTAAATTTTGTGAAAACATGTTTTCAGAGCCATTAAAGCAACAAAGATTCAACAACTAACTCCTGCATGCATTTTACATTATAGATATCAATGGTCAAAATATTACTACATTTTAAAGTTTGTTTCCTTGTGATTCACTGAAGATATATAAATATCTAAATGAAGAAAGTCAGATGTGTGTGTAAGCCAAGAGTTGAAAATGGAATCGCTGTTTGTATAGTTAGCAAGTGGAGGATGAGTCAAAAAAAGCCGAAAAGATGGACGACACACATTTTATGTAAAATTCAATAGATAATATCAAGGAATACTACATATATATATCCTATGATTCTTCTATATAGAAAATAGAAAAAGAATTGTGAAAATAAAAAATGAAAAGCAAAGATAGGAGAATAGTTTACCTGGGCGATGCAACCACCAAGACCAAGACCTTCGAAGCATTGATGAAACATTAAAGCAGCAAAGAGAGCTTTGGCAGTGTCTGGACTTTGTGATGCCCCAAGTGATATTCCTATTACCACTGAGTGTACTATTATTCCCACTTCCAACACCTATACATTTTTAATAAATTATTATTAAAACTGAGTAAGTTGTTAGCTTCACCTTTTACATAAAAGGATTAGGAATCTATATTGGAATCTTCATGCTAAAAATTACGTAAAGAGGGTGATGAAAAGGGAAGCAAACTCATATTATGGACCCATCATTTATAATTGTATCTCATACTTTTATGCTTAGTTACATACACACGAAAAGATTGCATCTTTGATCTAACTTTAGGCTTCCCAACAATTGACTCACTTTTTACGGTAAACTTTATTTAAAGGGTACAAACCGTATTAACAGTTACTTTTGGAATAAATTACTATATTAAAGAGTGAGAGTTGATTTTTCAGGCTTTATCTATCGGGGGACCAGAATATGTGGTCAAATTTCTCCGAAAGAATATGTTACCCGCATGGACCAAAAAATTCAT